>CM065593.1:126076885-126119158 GCA_033119425.1 Bufotes viridis | reverse complement strand
TATGGGTTATTTTGAGAATTGACCTATGAGACCCTCCTGGGTGAAGTGAGTTTTTCCATATTTTACCTTTCTTGCTAAATACTTTATAACAGTATTGTTTTAATCTGTTTTCCTTGCATTGACATAACAGATCCTCATTCTTCTAGATTTTACCCTAAGGGTTGGCGCCTTCTTATAGTGTGTTTTTTTCACTTTTTATCGGTCTTTTTTTCACCGAACATATACCTTATAAAATAAGGGTAAGGCATGTATATAGTTTTGTTTGTTTATTTTGTTTATCTGACTTATAGTTATTTAACCCCCTCCAGGACTCAGGACGAGAATGCTCGTCCTAACTGAGCGGTACATAGCAGCGGGTGATGGGGAGGGAGGGGGGCTCCCTCCCTCTATGATCCCATCCTGTACCGGGGCTGCAAAGGCACTTACAGTTCTGGCAGCAGGTGATGGTTACCATGGAAACAGGACATTGCCAGAGGCGTCCTGCTTGCCATGGTAAAAGTAACTCTGATCAGACTTCTGCTAAAGGCAGAAGTCGGACCAGACAGTGTAAAGTACAAAATACAGTACAGTACACTATATAGTGTACTGTACTGTATTATATAGACATCAGACCCACTGGATCTTCAAGAACCAAGTGGGTCTGGGTCACAAAAAAAAAAGTGAAAAAAAAAAAAACACACATCACTGAATAAAAATGAAAAAAATAAAATACACTACACATATTAAGTATTGCCACGTCCGTAAAAAGATGTTCTATAAAAATATCACATGACCTAACCCCTCAAGTAAATACCATAAAAAACAAAATAAAAAAATGGTGTAAAAAAGCCATTTTTTGTCACCCTACATCACAAAAAGTGTAATACCAAGCGATCAAAAAGGAATATGACTCCGAAAATAGTACCAATTAAACCGCTATCTCATCCCGCAAAAAATGAGCCCCTACATAGCACAATAACCCAAAAAGATATGGCTCTCAGATTATGGAGACACTAAAACATTTAAAAAAAAATTCTAAAATGCTGTTATGGTGTTAAAGTAAAATAAATAAAAAAAAAAGTATGCATATTAGGTATCGGTGTGTCCGTAAAAATCTGCTCTATAAAAATATCACATGATCTAACCCCTCGGGGTAAATACCGCAAAAAAAAAAACTATGTCAAAAAAATCATTTTTGTCACCTTACAATACAAAAACTGTAATAGCAAGCAATCAAAAAGTTATATGCATTCAAAAAAGGTGCCAATAAAACCGTCATCTTATCGCGCAAAAAATGATACCCTACATAGGACAGTCGCCCCCAAAAATAAAAAAATATGGCTCTCAAACTATGGAAACATTTAAACATGATTTTTTTGTTTCAAAAAGGATATTATTGTGTAAAACTTAAATAAATAAATAAAAAGTATACATAGTAGATATTGCCGCGTTTGTAACAACCTGCTCTATAGAAATAGCACATGATCTAACCTGTCAGATGAACTATGTAAATAACAAAAAATAAAAACGGTCCCAAAACAGCTATATTTTTTCAAATTTTCCATTTTAATCCATTTTTTCAATAACAAAGCAAGGGTTAACAGATAAACAAAACTTGATATTTATTGCCCTGATTCTGTAGTTTGCAGAAACACCCCATATGTGGTCGTAAACTGCTGTATGGCCAAACGGCAGGTCATAGAAGGAAGAGAGCGCCATATGGTTTTTGGAAGGCAAATTTTGCTGGACTGGTTTTTTGACACTATGTCCCATTTATAGCCCCTCTGAATCACCCCTACAAAAGAAATTCAAATTGGACATGGTGTCAAAAACCAGTCCAGCAAAATCCGCCTTCCAAAAACCATATGGCGTTCCCTTCATTCTGTGCCCTGCCATTTGGCCATACAGCAGTTTACGACCACATATGTGTTGTTTCTGCAAGCTACAGAATCAGGGTGATACATATTTAATTTTGTTTGGCTGTTAACCCTTGATTTATTACTGGAAAAAATAGATTAAAATGAAAAATTTTCAAAAAAAATTCAATTCTGAAATTTCCTCTCCATTTGCCAATAACTGTAAAATCATTTTTGAATGCCTTGCAGGGTATAGTTTCTAGAATGGGGTCATTTTTGGGTGGTTTCTATTATGTACGCCTCACAAAGTGACTTCAGACCTGAACTGGTCCCTAAAAAGTGGGTTTTTTTAAAATTTCTGAAAAATTTCAAGATTTGCTTCTAAACTTCTAAGCCTTGTAACGTCCCCAAAAAATAAAATGGAATTCCCAAAATGATCGATACATGAAGTAGCCATATGGGGAATGTAAATCAATAACTTCCTTTGGTGGTATTACTATGTATTATAGAAGTAGAGAAATTTAAACTTGGAAAATTGCTAATTTTTCAAATTTTTTCGTAAATTTGGTATTTTTTTATAAATAAAAATGAAATTTTTCGACTCCATTTTACCACTGACATGAAGTAGAATATGTGACAAAAAAACTATCTCAGAATGGCCTTGAAAAGTTAACGCGTTTTAAAGTTATCACCACATAAAGTGACACTGGTCAGATTTGCAAAAAAAAAGCCGGATCCTTAAGGTGAAATAAGGCTGGGTCCTTAAGGGGTTAAATATGTTTATAGGTAAATTTGTAAATAGTTTGTGAATGGGCATTAATGAGTGGTTTGAGTGAAGGGGGGGTGTAGGGTGGCAGTCTGGTCAGGTTAATTTTCTCTTTTCGAAATGCTTCTTGTATAGTTTTTGTTACGATTTATAATAAAAAGTCCTGATAACCGTGGAAATGTTACCATCTGCTGCTCAGGCTGCTGGGGTCCTTGAGCACCAATAAAATTTAATTTGTCCCACCAGAATCTATAAGCTGGATTAACTGAATTGATTTTCCCTGTGAGGTGTTCAGGAATTTCTGCACAACTAAATTCAGTACATGCGCCAGGCAAGGGATGTGTGTCAATCCGGCTAGGCCCAGAGCTGCTACGAGATTTCGCCCATTATCACACACCACCAGGCCGGGCTTGAGGCTCAGTGACACCAACCACTTATCGGTCTGTTGTTCCATGCCCGTCCACAGCTCCTGCACGGTGTGGGGTTTGTCCCCCAAACAGATGAGTTTCAGAACATCCTTCTGTCATTTCCCCCTGGCTGTGCTGATGTTGGTGGTGAAGGTGTTTTACGCTGAAAGGATGAGGAGGTGGTAAAGGAGGAGCAAGCAGAGTAGGAGGAGGCAACAGGAGGCAAATAGAAATGCCCTGCAATCCTCTGGGGCGGAAGGACATGCGCCAAACTGCTGTCCGCCTTTGGCCTAGCCACCACTACATTTACCCAGTGTGCTGTTAGGGAGATATAACTACCCTGCCCGTGCTTACCAGTCCACGTATTGGTGGTTATGTGGACCTTGCCACAGATGGCGTTGCACAGTGCACACCTGATTTTGTCCGCCACTTGGTTGTGCAGGGAAGGGATGGCTCGCTTGAAAAGTAGGGGCAGCTAGGAACCACGTACTGTGGGACAGCCACCGACATAAGTTTTTTAAAAGTCTCCATCCATCTCCACCAGACAGAATGACAGCATTTCAATGGACCAGGGATTTTTAAATCCTGGCATTCAGGGCTAGGGATCGAGGGTGGGTAGGGGGGGTACTTCCTCTCTCTATATTTCTTTTTCTAATTGGGAGATGGATAGCTGAACGAACGCTTTCATGGGATAGTGTGGAGATGCTTGGTGACGGTGAAGGATGTGGTGGCGTTGCTGCCACATCCTCTGTTTGCGGGGTTTGTTTTTAATTTTTATGTATTTTATGTTATTTTAATAATAAGTATTTTGTGGAAGCAGGTATATTAAATCCCTTAATCAGTATTTTGTGGAAGCAGGTATCTCGCAGGCCCCAATCAATATTTGGTGGAAACAGGTATATCGAACCCCATAATAAGTATTTTGTGGAAGCAGGTATATCGAACCCCTTAGTCAGTATTTTGTGGAAGCAGGTATACTGCAGGCCTCAATCAATATTTGGTGGAAACAGGTATATCGAACCCCTTAATCAGTATTTTGTGGAAGCAGGTACATCGCATCCCTCAATCAGTATTTTGTGGAAGAGGGTAAATCAAACTCCTTAATCAGTATTTTGTGGAAGCAGGTATATCACAGGCCTTAATCAATATTTGGTGGAAACATTGAACTCCTTAATCAGTACTTTGTGGAAGCAGTTATCTTGCAGGCCTCAATCAATATTTAGTGGAAACAGGTATATTGATCCACTTAATAAGTATTTTGTGGAAGCAGGTATATCGCAGGCCTCAATCAATATTTAGTGGAAACAGGTATATCGAACCCCTTACCTATGATGCTTTGCGCTCCCGTGCGCACGATGTATCCCACTCTGTTACATATTGCCCGCTTATGGACCGTATGTCTTGGAGGACTTACGGTTGTGTGCAAGGGGCCCTAATCAGTATTTTGTGGAAGCAGGTATATCGCAGGCCATAATCAATATTTGGTGGAAACAGGTATATCGAACCCCTTAGTCAGTATTTTGTGGAAGCAGGTATCTCATAGGCCTCAATCAATATTTGGTGGAAACAGGTATATTGAACCCCTTAATAAGTATTTTGTGGAAGCAGGTATATCGCAGGCCTCAATCAATATTTAGTGGAAACTAATATATCGAACCTCTTACCTATGATGACGTGTGCTCCCGTGGCGCTTGATGTATCCCCGCCTGCTACATATGGTCCGCTAACGGACCGTATGTCTTGGAGGGCATGCGGTTGTGTGCAAGGGGCCCTAATCAGTATTTCTTGTGGAAGCAGGTATATCGCAGGCCTCAATCAATATTTGGTAGAAACAGGCATATCAAAACCCTTAGTTAGTATTTTGTGGAAGCAGGTATATCGTAGCCCTTAATCAGTATTTTGTGGAAGCAGGTATATTAAACCCCTTAATCAGTATTTTGTGGAAGCAGGTATATTGAAAGGCCTCAATCAATGTTTGGTGGAAACAGGTATATCGAACCCCTTAATCAGAATTTTGTGGAAGCAGGTATCTCATAGGCCTCAATCAATATTTGGTGGAAACAGGTATATTGAACCCCTTAGTCAGTATTTTGTGGAAGCAGATATATTGCAGGAATGAAAATCTTTGCACGCTGGCTCACCTAGGTACGAATTGGATAGGTGCTACAAACCTGATTGGAGGAACACCAGCCCTCCTGCAAATAATGAGGTAAATGAACAAAGTCTGGGTAGGTGAGCACTCAACAGCTGGCAACGATCAGTTTAATAAAACACATATGTCAAAACATAAAATAAACTATAAAATATACATTCATCTTCCCATCCCCATATAAAACCTGTAAAAAACTGCAGATAAACGGCACAGAAGATAGTTACTTGATATACACCTTCAAGTCCCAAGTATAGTAGTGAAGCTCACACTCATTCGTTCGTAACCTCAGAGTTACTTTGTTAATGTTCCAGTGCCTTAGGTATAAAAAGGGAGCCTAAATCATTAATGCAGGGTTGTTCCTTTGATTGATGTTCACCCTCCTAACGGTTGCCCTATCATAGATGTTTCTGATGGGCCAACCGATAGGGTACAATATATTAAGCTCTTTCTTGTATAGGTATCGAGTGCTTATGGATCAGTTCTCTGTGTGGCCAGTCGGTGTCCAATGTCACTCACAGCCGTATATGTGGCCCATCAATGTTTAAGACAATCAGAGATGCACTCTTACCTCCTCAAAAGTTCCAGGAATCTAGGTGCACGGTAGTTGCTGCCAGCGTCTTTCGACGCGCTTACCCGGCAAGCAGTTCCGTAGTCTCGCGGTGTTTGGTGTATGATCTCGCGATACTTGGTAAAGTAACTCAACCTTGCTCCGATGCTGTCTTGTATATTTGTATGCAGAGGTTCCCAGTAATTCCACTTGTTCTTTATTGCATGGCCATGCATAAGTTATTCGGAGGTCTTTGGCATTTAATTGTCAGTCGTACCAAACGCGTTTCGGGAAACGTTCCAATCCCTTCCTCAGTGGTAACATTATGTCCATTTGCCTCCATTTTTATACCTTCCAGGGTATCCATGAAAATGCGGAAGAATAGTATCTTATACAGATGGGAAAACATGGAAAACTGGAATTCCTCTACACCTCTGCATTAGGCTCTATTTATTTCAAACGTCTATATTATATTGCAGTAGTCCCACATAAACTCATGTTGATAAGAAACTCCAGACATAGGATTTTTTTAAATAAAAACGCATATGTGTTTTGAATGCGTTTTATCTGCGTTTTTTTTACATTTATGCATTTTCTTGTCTGGACAACATTAAGATATCCCCCTTTCATTCCAATAGATTAGTATTCTTCTTTTATCTTGCAATTCATATTTAATTCACATTTTTCATGTATTACTTCTCTACAGTCATCCTATAGGACAGATTCACAACATTTCAATACTCCCTAAGTCATTGATTGTGGTATAGGAGGTGGGGGCCCTTGTTCAAGCCGGCGTCGCAGTGTCGATAAACAACCAGACTGCGACACCGGGTCGATCCAAGGGCACCCACCTATAAGAATCCAAACAATTCTGTCTCAGAGTTCAGCCCTCTTGGTAGTAGTGTATCAAATTCGTAGATCCTACGTGATTCTATTCTAGACATTTGTTTAATGTAGTTCCCTCCTCGCCAATGTCGATCTATCTTCTCCAGTGCCAGGAAAAGCAAATTAGATGGATCTTTTTTGTGGTAATCATTATAATGTTTAGACAAACTGTGTTTGTCATAACCTTTCCTGATATTGGCTATGTGTTCGCCCATACGGATCTTAAAGGCTCGTTTTGTACGTCCAATGTACTGTTTCCCACACGGGCACTGGATAAGGTAGATGACCCCCCTGGTGTTACGGGTCAAACAGTCCTTGATTTCCCACACATGGTTATTCTGTGTAGAGGCGATGGTGTCAGTTTTGCGTGGTGTGTTATTAATCTTACATGCTACACATCTGCCGCATTTGAAAAAGCCCCTTAAGTCCAACCAGGATCCTATAGAGTTACTACTACCTTTATTTTTGTGGGTCTTAATGGAGGGAGCTACTCTTATCCCCAAATTAGGCACTTTTGTAAACGTGATACTGGGCATGGTAGGTAAAAGATGACCTATCAGTTTATCATTTAGCATGTGATGCCAATGTGTATTCACAATTTTCTTAATTTGCCTAAAATTGGTGTTAAATGGAAGGATCATCCTGGTCTCAATAATTTTTCGTTCCTCTTTTCTTATCTCAAGTTTCTCTTTCTTTCCCTCTACAAAATAGTTTTCTCTATCTTGTTTTCTTATATTTTCTAATGCTTTTTCTATTATGGTTTCCGGGTAGTTCTTCTCCAAGAACTGTTCTTTTAATTTTATTGCTTCTAACTCAAAATCCTTGCTCTCTGTACAATTCCTCTTAAGCCTACGGAATTGTCCAGCTGGAATGTTCATCAACCAGTTTGGTAGATGACAACTCGAAAAATGTATGAAGCTATTTCTCGTAGTAGGTTTAAAAAAGGTCTTACATTTGTATTTTCCCTCATATGTTGTTATTGATAGATCTAAGTATTCAATTTCTTCTTTAATATTAGAGCTGAACGTCAGATTTAGTTGGTTCTGGTTGATCTCTTCTAGGAATTGCTCCAAGCTTTCCCTACCCTGTTTCCAAATAAAAATTACATCGTCGATGTAGCGACGCCATAGGACCAGATCCGCCCCAAGTTTCGGTGTGATATGATGGAATTCCCATTCTGCCAAAAAAAGGTTGGCATAACTCGGGGCAAATCTGGTCCCCATGGCTGTGCCACAACACTGTATAAAAAACTCACCATTGAAATAAAAATAGTTGTGGTTGAGGATATAGTTAATCCCCTCCACTATAAATTCAATGTGAGGTTTTTCCAACCGTCCTTCTCTAGAGAGTTGATTCTTGACCGCTGTCATCCCCTGTTGATGCCCAATTACTGTGTAAAGGGATTGGATGTCCAATGTACCCATGATCCAATAGGGTTCCACCTCCATTGCCTCCAAAATTTGTATTACATGGGTCGTATCCTAGATATATGAATTGGTCTTTTTAACTAATGGTTGTAACTGTATATCTATGTATTTCGACAAATTAGAGGTGATAGACCCTATTCCTGATACGATCGGTCGACCAGGCGGTTTTTCAGCGCATTTATGTATCTTAGGAAGACAATAAAAGACTGGCAGTCTTTTCTGTGTGCCCAAAGTAAAATCATATTCCTGTTTGGAAATGATCGCTGACTCCAATCCCCTATCACAGTAACTTTGCAATTCCCGTTCATAAACGGTTATCGGATCCCCTTTTAATTTTCTATAGGTCTTACTGTCATTCAGTTGTCTTAGACATTCCTCATTATAATCCACTGTATCTAGGACTACTACGGCCCCACCTTTATCCGCTGGGCGGATTGTGATGTTTTCGTTTTTCTGTAATTGCGTCAGGGCCTGTCTTTCATATTTTGTTAGATTATCTCTATTTTTTGATCTTATTTTCAACTGTCTGATGTCCGTATCCACATTTTTTTCAAAAGTTGCTATCTCTTTACTGATTTCAGTTCTGGGAAACATAGTTGATTTATTTTTCAACAATATTCGCCCCCCTTTTTTTAAATCTTTACTTTTTTTGTCGTTCTCATTTTGGGGGTATTTTAGAAAAAATTTCTTCAAACAGATACCCCTTATAAATTTCTGTAAACCTATATATGTTGCAAATTTGTCCAATTTTTGTGTAGGGGCAAATTTTAAGCCTTTATTCAACAATTGGATTTGTGATTTAGTTAGTGTGACTGAACTCAAATTCATAACAGAGTTACTTTCTTTATCTAGTATCTCTTGTGATATTCTCTTTTTCCTCTTACTTCTTCTAGTTTTTCTTGTTCTTCCCTGTAATTTTGGTGATAGTGTCTTTGTGGATCCCTGTGATTCGTCCTGGTGTGTGCATAGTGATCTCTCCTCTGTGGAATGTACTGACATTGCTTTTCTGTATGTTGATTCTTGTGCCTCAAATTGTAAGAGTGTGTGGTAGTTTCTTGATTGTGCGTGAAGGATATTTTCTCTTTGTGTCTGAGGGGTGTTCTCTCTTTGTGTTTCCCCTGTGGTTTGTGATGTGCTGGGGTATTGTCTAAAAAACGGTCTTCTGATAATAGTTCATATCTATTATTGACCGGTATCATATAGTTGTTCTGAGTATCCATTCTTTTTTTATTGTTATATATCTCCCCAGAATCCATTGTTCCACTATTAGTTGTGGACTCTTCTATCTGGTGATTGTTCTGTCCCATTGAATGTTTCTTGGTCTTCCTATTGATAATCTCATTTTCTAATCTGTCTAATCCCTTACATAATCTCGTCTGCCAATCATTATAATCGTCATTTTTAGGGAGTTTCTCTATTTGTTTTTTTGATTGTATAATCTTAACATTCAGTTCTTCCAACATCTCTGTTCTCCTTTTAATAATTAATTTGATCAGTGAGGCTGAGTGAGAAAACAATAATGTATTCCACTCGTTTTCAAAAGTCTCACTGATCAAATCCTGTGCTGGAATTTTATTAATCAAAAGTCCCTTTGGGATTGTCCCCTGTTCGAGATATTGTTGTAGGGACCTAATTTCCCAATACTGTCTTAATTGTTTTTGTAATAGTCCTTCTAAATTCCTAAATAGTTCTGTCATATCTTTATTTTGTAGTAGGGGTTCTTTTCTTAATTCATCAAATTTAAAAGTTTCAGCTCTCAATTTTTTGCTTTCCAGATGGTGCCAGATGTCCATATTCGTAATCTAGGGAGCTCACACGTGGTGGTGTACAAATACAAGAATCAAAGGAATGAAAATCTTTGCACGCTGGCTCACCTAGGTACGAATTGGATAGGTGCTACAAACCTGATTGGAGGAACACCACCCCTCCTGCAAATAATGAGGTAAATGAACAAAGTCTGGGTAGGTGAGCACTCAACAGCTGGCAACGATCAGTTTAATAAAACACATATGTCAAAACATAAAATAAACTATAAAATATACATTCATCTTCCCATCCCCATATAAAACCTGTAAAAAACTGCAGATAAACAGCACAGAAGATAGTTACTTAATGTACACCTTCAAGTCCCAAGTGTAGTAGTGAAGCTCACACTTGTTCGTTCGTAACCTCAGAGTTACTTTGTAAATGTTCCAGTGCCTAAGGTATAAAAAGGGAGCCTAAATCATTAATGCAGGGTTGTTCCTTTGATTTATTGTTCACCCTCCTAACGGTTGCCCTATCATAGATGTTTCTGATGGGCCAACCGATAGGGTACAATATATTAGTTCTTCCTTGTATAGGTATCGAGTGCTTATGGATCAGTTCTCTGTGTGGCCAGTCGGTGTCCAATGTCACTCACATCCGTATATGTGGCCCATCAGTGTTTAAAACAATCAGAGATGCACTCTTACCTCCCTCAAAAGTTCCAGGAATCTAGGTGCACGGTAGTTGCTGCCAGCGTCTTTCGACGCGCTTACCCGGCAAGCAGTTCCGTAGTCTCGCGGTGTTTGGTGTATGATCTCGCGATACTTGGTAAAGTAACTCAACCTTGCTCCGATGCTATCTTGTATATTTGTACGCAGAGGTTCCCAGTAATTCCACTTGTTCTGTATCAAACATCTGTATAAGATGTCAATCTTCCGCATTGTCATTGATACCCTGGAAGGTATAAAAATGGAGGCAAATGGACACAATGTTACCACTGAGGAAGGGATTGGAACGTTTCCCGAAACGCGTTTGGTACGACTGACAATTAAATGCCAAAGCCCTCCGAATAACTTTTGCATGGCCATGCAATAAAGAACAAGTGGAATTACTGGGAACCTCTGCGTACAAATATACAAGATAGCATCGGAGCAAGGTTGAGTTACTTTACAAGTATCGCGAGATCATACACCAAACACCGCAAGACTACGGAACTGCTTGCCGGGTAAGCACGTCGAAAGACGCTGGCAGCAACTACCGTGCACCTAGATTCCTGGAACTTTTGAGGGAGGTAAGAGTGCATCTCTGATTGTTTTAAACACTGATGGGCCACATATACGGATGTGAGTGACATTGGACACCGACTGGCCACACAGAGAACTGATCCATAAGCACTCGATACCTATACAAGGAAGAGCTAATATATTGTACCCTATCGGTTGGCCCATCAGAAACATCTATGATAGGGCAACCGTTAGGAGGGTGAACAATAAATCAAAGGAACAACCCTGCATTAATGATTTAGGCTCCCTTTTTATACCTAAGGCACTGGAACATTTACAAAGTAACTCTGAGGTTACGAACGAACAAGTGTGAGCTTCACTACTACACTTGGGACTTGAAGGTGTACATTAAGTAACTATCTTCTGTGCCGTTTATCTGCAGTTTTTTACAGGTTTTATATGGGGATGGGAAGATGAATGTATATTTTATAGTTTATTTTATGTTTTGACATATGTGTTTTATTAAACTGATCGTTGCCAGCTGTTGAGTGCTCACCTACCCAGACTTTGTTCAGATATATTGCAGGCCTCAATCAATATCTGGTGGAAACAGGTATATCGAACCCCTTAATCAGTATTTTGTGGAAGCAGGTATACTGCAGGCCTCAATCAATATTTGGTGGAAACAGGTATATCGAACCCCTTAATCAGTATTTTGTGGAAGCAGGTACATCGCATCCCTCAATCAGTATTTTGTGAAAGCAGGTATATCACAGGCCTTAATCAATATTTGGTGGAAACATTGAACTCCTTAATCAGTACTTTGTGGAAGCAGTTATCTCGCAGGCCTCAATCAATATTTAGTGGAAACAGGTATATTGATCCCCTTAATAAGTATTTTGTGGAAGCAGGTATATCTCAGGCCTCAATCAATATTTAGTGGAAACAGGTATATCGAACCCCTTACCTATGATGCTTTGCGCTCCCGTGCGCACGATGTATCCCACTCTGTTACATATTGCCCGCTTATGGACCGTTTGTCTTGGAGGACTTATGGTTGTGTGCAAGGGGCCCTAATCAGTATTTTGTGGAAGCAGGTATATCGCAGGCCATAATCAACATTTGGTGGAAACAGGTATATCGAACCCCTTAGTCAGTATTTTGTGGAAGCAGGTATCTCATAGGCCTCAATCAATATTTGGTGGAAACAGGTATATTGAACCCCTTAATAAGTATTTTGTGGAAGCAGGTATATCGCAGGCCTCAATCAATATTTAGTGGAAACTAATATATCGAACCTCTTACCTATGATGACGTGTGCTCCCGTGCGCTTGATGTATCCCGCTCCGTTACATATGGTCCGCTAACGGACCGTATGTCTTGGAGGGCATGCGGTTGTGTGCAAGGGGCCCTAATCAGTATTTTGTGGAAGCAGGTATATCGCAGGCCTCAATCAATATTTGGTAGAAACAGGCATATCAAAACCCTTAGTTAGTATTTTGTGGAAGCAGGTATATCGTAGCCCTCAATCAGTATTTTGTGGAAGCAGGTATATCAAACCCCTTAATCAGTATTTTGTGGAAGCAGGTATATTGAAAGGCCTCAATCAATGTTTGGTGGAAACAGGTATATCGAACCCCTTAATCAGAATTTTGTGGAAGCAGGTATCTCATAGGCCTCACTCAATATTTGGTGGAAACAGGTATATTGAACCCCTTAGTCAGTATTTTGTGGAAGCAGATATATTGCAGGCCTCAATCAATATCTGGTGGAAACAGGTATATCGAACCCCTTAATCAGTATTTTGTGGAAGCAGGTATATCACAGCCCTCAATCAGTATTTTGTTGAAGCAGGTATATCAAACCCCTTAATCAGTATTTTGTGGAAGCAGGTATATTGCAGGCCTCAATTAATATTTGGTGGAAACAGGTATATCGAACACCTTAATTGATATTTTGTGGTAGCAGGTATATTGCAGGCCTCAATCAATATTTGGTGGAAACAGGTATATCGGACCCCTAAATCAGTATTTTGTTGAAGCAGGTATATTGCAGCCCTCAAACAATATTTAAGTGGATCAGGTATATCAAACACCTTAAACAGTATGTCCTGGAAGCAGGTATATCGCACCCCTCAATCAATATTAGGTGGAAGCAGATATATCAAACCCCTTAATCAGTATTTTGTGGAAGCAGGTATATCACACCCTTCAATTATTATTTTTTTGCCACCCTGTTTATTTGGGGCAACAGGTATATCACACCCATCAATCAGTTTTTTTTGGGGGGCACCAGGTATATCACACCTGTTGCAATTCGTTGTTCCAATAGCGTTTATCCCTCTATATAGCTGCGGTATCGCAGCAGAACAACACACAACTGCTGCACAATACAAATGCACTATAATATACTTTCTATGTTAGAAAGTATATTATAAGTACATCCCACCCCTCAGTATATCACACCTATTGATAGCACACCTATACCAGTTCTTAAAAGGACTTTTGTGTCCCTGTTAGCTAGCGTTTGGTGTCCCTAACAGCCTGACCCTGCTCCACAAAGCAACCTCTCCCTACACTGGCAAAACACAGAATGTAAAATGGCTGCCAGATCGGGTTCTTTTATAGGGTGGGGGTGTGTCCATGTAAAATGTCTCAATTGGCTGTTCTGTCCCACCTGATGGATGTGTCATGGGTCAAAGTTTGGTGCAATGCAAAAAAATATGGCGCCAGCGGACATCGTTTTCCGCGAAACGAACGCCGGGCAAACCGCAAGGCCATCTCTAAATACAAGTACCTGCTCTATTCACTTGAATAGAGCAAGTACTTGTAATTACACTACGCCACCACTCCACAGGAGACCATGTGTAGTGTAAAGACGAAGAAGCGGCGCTTACATGGAGCGCCGCCTCCTCGTCAAAGAGCTGATCGTCAGCAGTACTCGGTGTCGGACACCCCCCCAATCTGATATTGATGACCTATCCTAACATCTTCTTTAAGTCACAAACGATTTGGAATCTGCATTTTTTTTTTGGCTCATATAATGCCAAAAAAGTTTAAAATTTCCTAGTTAGCAAGATAATGCACACACAGAGAGTAAAAGTAAGTAATAAAATGTTATTGTAACACAAGAATTATGACATATCAAATATTAAAACCAGGAAAGGAACCATTTGGTATCCCTGCATAGACTTAAAGATTTTTTATTTTTTTTGCAAGATAACATTTTCATCAGTTTGCTTCATGCTTTTGTCCCACAACCAAATAACCTGCACTCCCTAAATTTTATGGGGGCCATTTTTGCGCATAACAGGAAGTATTTAGTGTTAAGTTCCCGTCTTTTAGAGATCGCCTTGACGTTTAGCAAAAGGGGCCCAAATAATTTTGTACAAAATGTATTTGCCAAGAATCTCAAATGTGCTTAATAAGAGTAGCATTAGCACCAGAGTGTTTTCTATAATTATAGCATTATTGTACTTTATTTGTGTTTGCAGAGTGCTGTTGCAGTGTATTTTTTTCTTTGTGTTTCTAGCCATGGCAGCGTGCACCTGCACATTGGGATGTGCTGACTGATCCCCTTCTTTGGCTATGGGTAAATGGATGGTAGTCAGTAGTAACAAACAACCTGTTTAATAACATATTGCAGATTTCTTAAATTAATACATAGTTCAAAAATCACTTTTTGGTGACTGATGCCTTCATCTCTGTCTTCTGACTTGTAACATGGTGGCCACCATTTTGTCCAAGTTAAAGGGGTTGTTTGGTCATATATATTAATGACCTGTTGTCAGGATAGGTCATTAATATCAGATCTGCGGTGTCTGACACCCGGCACCCTGTCAATCAGCTGTATGAAGAGGAGGTGGCACTCCATGTGAGCAAAATTTCCTGTTCATTACATTGCCTACCATCTTGGAAGTGCAGTGTAATGCAAGTACCTGCTCCATTCACTTGAATGGAGCAAGTACTTGTAATTACACTACGCAACCACTCCACAGGAGACCATGTGTAGTGTAAAGATGAGGAAGTGGCGCTCGCATGGAGAGCCACTTCCTCACCAAGGAGCTGTTCGGCAGGGGTGCTCTGTGTCAGAACCCCCCAATCTGATATTGATGACCTATCCTGACCTCCTCTTTAAGTCACAAAAGATTTAGATTCTGCATTTTTTTTTGCCAATATAATGCCACAAAATTTTAAAGTTACCTAGTTAGCAAGATACTGCACACACAGACAGTAAAAGTAAGCCATGCAAAGTTATAGTAACACAAGAATTATGACATATCAAATATTACAACCAGGAAAGGAGTCCATATGGATTTGAAGAAATACATTTTTTTTGCAAGATAACATTTTCATCAGTTTTCTTCATGCTTTTGTCCCACAACCAAATAACTTGCTCTATCATATAGAGGTAACAAGCTTTAATTTAACACTATATATAAAATATACTGTTGCTGATAACTTTAAATGGGCACTCAACACATCGATAACCTTTGAAAACGTCCACTCAAAATTTGCTGTAACTATGTTAGGAACGTGCTAGGTGCCGAGTTAATGTTTGTCACATTTATTGCGTTCATCTAGTTCAAGCCTATTATTCTGCATAACACCAAACATGGCTAATTACTTTCACCATACACTGCATTGATGAGGCTCTCTGAGACAGACTAAAGTACATTTTGATCTAATGATTCACAATTGTCACTTCTGATTGTAGTCGCTTGCTTTCCCTGTATTTTCCATCTGATCAGCAGAAAAGTTTTTTTTGTAGGAATTATGTACCTCTTAAGCATTTTGCTGGCTAGGCATCTAAAATGCTTCTGTGTCTAGATATTGCTGTTACATACCTGTTATGATGCCCCTTTTGTTCATTTCAGAATGTTTGTCTAAGATGCTTATTGGCCTTTTGTTAACATTAATTTAATTATACTGTAGGTCAACCCCTTTAATATATTTTTTTCACTTTATGTACTAGTTTTTATATTTTATTCCAATGAATAATCCAATTCCCTATCTTGAATCACATGTAAAAAAAAAAAAAGCTTTTTTTTTTTTTTTTTCTGACCTTTTAGCCATTAACAGAAACATCACATGAATATTGGCTGATAGTGAAACCATTTGTTTCTGCAGCGCTATAGATATTATTCACTCCGCACATAAACTGAATCTGTTATTTCACAGATATGGAACTTACAGTAACTTGCCTGTCTCAAAACCTTACAAAATAACTTTCCTTTTCCCCTATCTTAATATGCCAGGATTTGAAGAATTTGACAACAGCTTTGTCATTTTCATTTACAATCTTTCACGTCTTAAAAATTGGTTGCCTAAAAGAAAATTGTTTTCACTTCTGCTATTGACAAAATAATTTATTGTGCCACAAAATATAGGTCAAATTTAACACAGTAAATATTTCAATGTCAACTGAATTTCTGCACTTTTTTGTTTAAGTAAAAATAAATGCAAATCTTATTTTTGAATATTCTACCAAACTAAAATATAAAGTGATAATTTTATCTCGAATGTTAAGTATAGAGATGAGCGAATCAAAGCGGACAAAGTGGAATTCGATCCGAATTTCAGGAAAAATTCAATTTGCAACGAATGAGAATTTCCTCGCACTTCATGGCCAACAAACTAATCTGTGTGTTGAGCTCCCAAGTCTCCCCCAATAGATGATGTTAGAGATTCTTTTGTTCTTGCAGAGTGTCTGACAGTGGCTCTCTCTTCTCTCCCCATTCACAATACATACCGTACATGCTTGGCTGAATTGAACACGCATGTGTATTGGACAGTAAAGAAGGGAGTCTCGATAGATGCTACTTGAATGATCTTTCAGTCGACAGTTATTGACTGCAAAAGGAAAGCCCCTTTAAGAGATCAAGAAAAATAGCGTACTATGATAAAAAAAACAATTTTTTTTACTTTTCACTTTCATAAAATACATATGAAATATTGCCCCCCAATCACCACCTTCTTCTTTCTAGTGGTGAGCGACAGGGGAAATATTCAAATTTGCAATATTTTGCAAATATTATTGGACAAATATTCCTCATAAATTTGCGAATTCGAGAGTTAACGATTATGTTTTTGATTGTGAAAATCAGCAATGTAATATGCGTGTATTGTGCGTGCGCAATACAGGCGTTGGTCATTATTGCTACATTTTTCAAGCCGCTAGAAGTCTCCTGAGACTGGAGAAAATGGTTGGCACGGCAGAAAATTACAATAGCTTTATATGCAGATAGAGTGCTCAAATTTATTTGCGATTGCAAAAATCGGCAATTTATTTTTGCGCAATATGTGCAACTTCACAGTTTAGCAGGTCTGAATACATATTAGTGATTGGTGCAATAAGTATTGTTGGGAACTTGCCTGTAGCATGTATGTATGGACAGTAGAACCTATTACACTACTTAATACCCTACACTGGAACCTATGAGCTACACTATATCACAATCTAACCTATACTGACTATCTCCCACTAACTATCTATAATATATATATATATATATAGATATATATATATATATATATATATATATATACATATAGGGAAAATTGTGGCAGCACCGTATCGAGTTTGAACGGCGGGTGCAAGCCTTACAGAGACCAGCCAGTCTCAAAAATAGTATACCTGGAAAAAAGGCAGCACTCCAAATGTAAAAAGCAAACTATCAGTTTATTCACCCATGTGGGCAGTGCGACGTTTCGGCTCCAAACAACTGAGCCTTTCTCAAGCCTATATATATATATAACCTAACGAACTAACTATCTAATGTAATGTGACACAACAAAGCACAGAGCACAGCAATGACACTGCTGTCTCTCAGAACTGGGGAAAAAAAAGCAGAAAATGGCTGCTGGGTAGGTTCTTATTTAGTAAGGGGTAGGCAACTTTCCTATTGGTTGCTAGGGATGTTGCTAAGCTCAGACAAAGACATTGCAGCCTTTTCATTGGCCCATAAGCAACAAATAGGGAGAAATTATGAGTTCAGAAGGAAAAAAAACTAGAATATTTGCGTATACGGATATACAGCACTATATTCTAAATATTTGCAAATTCTCAAAGTTGCGTTATTCGCAATAAAAATTTGTGCCCAATACTACTTCTTACATTTTTGGTATCCCCAAAATCATCATAAATCCAGTATATGTACTATAAAAATATATATCTAATTTATACAATCAAGTACCGTATTTTTCACTTTATAAGACACACTTTTTCCCCCCAAAAGTGGGGGGGAAAGGACAGTGCGTCTTATAAAGAAAAGGTTGTGATTTTTACATTGCTCACACTGATACATCGCTGCACAGTGCGGCCGGCAATGTATCAGAGTTAGCAATGTTAAGAGCTGGAGGAGGGAGGAGGGTCTGGAAGCCGGTACCTGCAGTTTAACTCTCGGCCGGGCTCCCGTACTGTGGAACAGTCTATTAGTGCAGACGGGGGACGTCTGATACCCTACGCCCCATCTGCTAGCCCGTTCCCGACCTCTGAGGCCAGCTCCTACCTCATCACCCGCCGGGAATAGTTGGGAGGAGGCAGCCGACTGCACGTTGTGCAAGGAAATAGACTGAAATTGTCAATGGTGCAGTGAGTGAATGCCCCAGCTCTCCCCCCAGGAGTGTAGCGGATGGTACATTCCAGCAGCCCAGGTTTTAACACTTAAACCCCAGAATGTCATTGAAGCCATGAGTTTGCTGCATGTGAAAGTTTTGGCGTCAGCAGAACAAGTCCTGGGAGGAATACAGCAGAGGGGCCAACTACATGGACAGTCTATATAGGTAACTTAACACACAGTACATAGAAAAGAACAAGCTCACTGAATCAGATCTGCAAGTATGGCTAAAGAGGTGTAGATATGAATGAACCGCTGATGGAGATAGTGAACCCCATAGTGCTAATTCACCTATTTACACAGGGACATGAGAAGACACAGAGGGGACCAGCATTAGATGCTATATACTCTCTGTGTCATCCACATATCCCCCCCTATAACAGTGTCATCCACAGATATCCCCGCAGCAGTATCATCCACAGATCCCCCATAACAATGTCACCCACAGATCCCCAGAACAGCGTGTCATCCACAGATCCCCATAACAATGTCACCCACAGATCCCCATAACAGTGTCATCCACAGATCCCTCCATAACAGTGTCATTCACAGATCCCTCCATAACAGTGTCATCCACAGATCCCTCCATAACAGTGTCATCCATAGATCCTCGATAACAGTGTCATCCATAGATCCTCGATAACAGTGTCATCCACAGATCCCCATAATAATGTCACCCACAGATCCCCATAACAGTGTCATCCATAGATCCTCCATAATAGTGTCATCCACAGATCCTTCATAATATTGTCATCCACAGATCCCCTATAATAGTGTCACCCACAGACCACCATTACTTCAAAACCCACCAAAAGCACACCTTTCGGTTCAAAATTTTTTTTTTTCTTATTTTTCTCCTCAAAAACCTAGGTGCGTCTTATGATCAGGTTCGTTTTATAAAGCGAAAAATACGGTATGTTGGAACATGTCTTGCTTTTAACCTGTCCCTCCAAAATAGCTAAAAACAAAATGCTGACATCTATCTAATGTATTATTATACTGTGTGTGTAGACACTGCAACTTGATTTAAAATAAAATTTATTAATTTAAAATTTAAAAAATTGCATGGACGTCCCAGTCATAGCAACTCGTCCTGTCAGTGTGAGTGGTAGCCGAACCAATCTGTGTCCAATCCTAAAGCTAGGTGGAGCATTTAAGACTGCAATTTTCCTGTGCAACTCATAGGGGTGGACTGGGAACTGAAAGGGGCCCTGGAAAAACGTAAAAGCGGCTCCATGTTGTAGGTAGAGTCAAACTGTTAGAATGTGTGACCATGCCAAGTTTTGCACCTTTGCGACAAAGCAATTTTAATTATTTTTTTCATTGTGTTTCAAGGCTATAAAACTTTTTTTATTTACCAATTCATATAGCCATACAAGGGCATGTTTTCTTGCAGGATATGTTGTACTTTATAATGGCATGATTTAGTATTGCATACAAAGTAGTGGAAGCGAGAAATAAAAATCAAAATGGGGTGGAAGTAAAAAAAATAAAAGTGATTCTGCCACAGTTTTATGGGTTTCATTTTTACTGTGTACCCTATTCAGTAAAATTGACCTATTAACTTCATTTTGCAGATAGTATAAATTGTGTTTTAGTACTTTAAAAAAAAAAAAAAACTTTGACAAAAAAAAAATATTTTCTTTGCATCGCCATATTCTGACCCCCATAACTTTTTCTTTTTATAATTAAGTCTATGAGCTGCATGAATGCTCATTTTTTAAAAGGTGATCTGTAGCTTTTATAGATACCATTTTGGGGGGTGTATGAAAGGTTGATCACTTTTTGTTCGATTTTTGTGGAGGTGAGGTGAGAAAAAGCTGCAAATCTGCATTTTTTTTCCCATTTACTATATGGGATATTAGTGTTGAGCGCGAATATTCGAATAGCGAATTTTTTTAGCGAATATCGGCACTTCGCTAATTCGCGAATATTTCGAATATAGCGCTATAAATTCGCTATTTCGAATATTCGTTTTTTTTTTGTTTTTTTTTTAGTTATATTTTTTTCTTTCCTACTTCCCAAAAGTAGTTCTTACCTGTCCTGAGGATTCCTGGCTTCCTGGCTGCTCTAGTCAGTGC
Organism: Bufotes viridis; assembly: GCA_033119425.1. Taxonomy (NCBI): domain Eukaryota; kingdom Metazoa; phylum Chordata; class Amphibia; order Anura; family Bufonidae; genus Bufotes; species Bufotes viridis. The sequence continues at coordinate 126,098,471 of CM065593.1, read as the reverse complement.
CCGTTGCCGCTTCTGCCGACTTCCGTGCTCATGTGGAGCGTCCCCATCCATGGGAGAATCTCCATATACTAAAATGTACTGTCGGATTTGAGGAATTACGTTGAAATCGCAATGCGATTAATTCAAGTTATATTAATCGCATTGCGATTACAACTTAGCACTGCTATCTTACATAGGCTAGAATTAACGAATATGGTATGGGTAATAGCTATGCACTAGCAGTGCTAAGTTGAAATCGCAATGCGAATACTTTAAGTTAAATTAATCGCATTGCGATTTCAACTTAGCACTGCTGCTATATTCCATATTCGTTAACTTCGTTAATTCTAGCAAGCTGACCCATTATAAACCCAGCTCTAAGTTGAAATCGCAATGCGATTAATATAACTTGAATTAATCGCATTGCGATTTCAACGTAATTCCTCCAAATCCGACAGTACATTTTTAGTATATGGAGACGTTCCCATGGTGATGGGGACGCTCCATGAACACAGAAGTTATGGTTGGCTTGGTAGAATTAGCGAATAGCGAATATGACGAATGTATTCGTCATATTCCTCAAAACGAAGATAGCAGTATTCTACATCTTCGTTTTAGCAACCTATTCGTCTCGTCATCATCAACTTCGCTATTCGCTAATTCTAGCAATCAAATAGGAAGGTTGACTTACCAGACAGCTGTGTTAAATTCGCTATGCGATTTTTTTTTTTAATACAATAATTATATTACTTGATAAAATTATTATAAGTATTCTATTTATTAAAAAAAAAAAAAAAACGTATAGCGAATTTAACACAGCTGTCTCTATAGTCAACCTTCCTATTTGATTGCTAGAATTAGCGAGTTGACGAATAGGTAGCTAAAGCGAAGATGTAGAATACTTTGTTATCTTCGTTTTGAGGAATAGACGAATACATTCGTCATATTCGTCATCCTCGCTAATTCTAGATATGAAACCAATAGGAAAGTAGCCTTAAGTACAAATCGCAATATGCGATTATTTAAATCGCATGTTAATCGCGATAACTAGAAAAAATGACGAATATTCGATTTCGACGAATATGAAACGAATATTCATTCGAATATTCGCGAATTTCGTCGAAATCGAATATGGCACCTGCCGCTCATCACTATGGGATATACTGTATTTTGATAGTTTGGGTATTTTGAGATGTGGTGATGCCTATGATATATTATTTTTTATAGTTTATTTACTTGATCTAAAAATGGAAAAGGAGGGGTGATTGGAATTTTTATACCTTGTGCTGTCCAAGCGTAGAATTTACAGCACCTAGACTAAACACTGACTCATTATAGTACATTGGCCAATTTTAGTACCGTATGTGATTTTCTGCACGGACCAAAGGTCCATACACAGAAAAGCACAGAATACACCACCCAGCTACAATTTTCTCTCTAGAATCACTAATTTGAGAGAATGTTTCAGTGAAAAAAATAACTTACATGGATGCCATCGGTGTATGGTCTGTTTAAAAAAATAAATAAATTGTAACTTTTTTGAGCTAGTTCACAGTTGAGTTTTTGATTGGTCGTCTAAAAGAGCCCTACAACTTAACTGGTGTACAAATCCGTGTCACGCTGTTATTGATAAAATTGTTCTGAAAAATGTTAACCAATACAATAGCAACATTTATAAATTGTCCCATAAGTGCACTTTTTGCAGTCAATTATATGGCAGCTCTCATTGTTTGTGCAATGTACATTGTGCAGAGCATGTCATGGCACATACAGTTATACAGTACGTGATATGTCTGTAGCGGGAGAAAACCTCTCTATTCATATCTTGCACATTGACTGTTGAGTGGGAAGGGTACCATGTACACACTTAAGTGCTACTGTAATGTTTACACACAGTGTGCTCAGTTTAGTGGATGCTATAAGTTGGGAGAGAGGGATTTTGTTGCAAAGACTCTTATTGTTCAAGAAAAAGATGGATTTGTAAAAATGGTGGTTGGCTAATTATTTACATTTTCAATAAATCTATGGAATGGATAACAGTTACTTGGCCTATTATTAAGAGTTACTTTATAACACATACAATTCTTCCACTCCTCTTTGAAGAATGCAGTGAAAACAGGTCATAGAGAAAAGGATCACGGCACACGCATATAGATTGCCAATAATTGTAGTTTTTTTGATTCCATCCAATTATGTCAACTGCAGATGTGACCAACATTTCGGTCTGTGACGAAAGCACCTTTTTCACTGGGAGTTGGAGAGGCCTGCTTGCCAGCCTCTTGCACTGTGATTATGGCCCCAGTGACATTTAGTAAGCAAAATGAACATTGCCTGTGATGCAATTAACAATCACAATGGACATTGCCTGGGACGCAATTAGCAAGCACAATGTACATTGCCTGGGACGCAATCAGCAAGCACAATGGACAATGCATGTGGGGTTGTGATATATCTGGCTGTATGATGATTGGTCACTGTATTTTGTGTGCCTGTCCTCTAACAGGTCCCCGGGGGAGTAGCCCTTGCTGGAGGACTTGCATAAAAGGTCAAGCTGTGGCCATCAATAAAAAAGAAGTTCTGCTTTACCCCTTCATGAAGTCTTGGCTCATTGTTAGGGCATGGGATAACTGCACTCTTGGGGATTGCTTTATCACAATACCCCCCTGAGTATAAGCTTTTGTAAGAGCTTGTTCCTGGTTCCTGCTTTCTGGAGTTAGGAGAGGTCCACCCACTGGAAGCTGAAACTCGGTCTTGTGTCCAGAGTGGGTGGAAGGCGACGAGACCCCAATCAAGCTGAAGGCGGTTTGTGGGGTCTGTGGTGGTTATGGTGTCCAGTGGAGTGCTTGGAACCCTCGGGAAGCGCTAGGAGCAAGCATCAGCGGAAGGTGCCCAGTTGGGGTGCCAGGCGTTCCGTTTTAACATCCTGACCTTGTTCACAGCCTATAAATATACAATATATACAGTATTGAGTCTAGCACAGGTACAGATTGTGGTACAAATTGGGGGAAAAGAGGTAAAGTAAAGTAAAATAAAAGTAAAATGTCACAAACAGCATGAATTGCATACATATAATGTGAGCAGTGATATGTATCCATAGGTCGAGAATCAAATGTTAGTGAGATATAGTGAAGTGCGAGTATCCCTAATGCAGTCACATTATGAATTGAAAAGTATAGATTATATGTAAAGTTCAAAATAAAATATAATCAGATATGATAGAAGTCACCAGGAGGGGCTAGAGGGCAACTGGAAAGCCATAATATACATTAAACTACCTACAATGCTCAGATGAGAACAGGAGAGAGTAAACACAACTTCATATAAAAATATTTTATTAATGTGTTATACATATAAATTCATGAAACAGTCCATAACAACAGTAAAACGGAGAAGACATCAGAAAAGGAGGGTGCCAGAATCAGAAGACCCTCACTGCAGTGACCCCCATATCATAGTACATATCCAGTACAGTTATTGAATATGCAAATAGAGCAAAATAGCATAGATCCCAGAGGGTGAGAGCTCCTAAACACCACTAATCTATGCAGACAGGCCACAACAATAGTGACATCTAAAGGATAACACCAATATCCCAAATGTAATGAACTGTACATACCACAGGACATGATGGGGGAGGACCCAATGCAGCCCAGGTCTGCAGCAAAAACCTCGACGCAATAGACATCAGAAAGTAAAGAATAGATTTGCATGACAACACTATAGGGCAGAACTTCGGGCATCAGCATGTAATGTCAGGGAAGCGTGTGCATGTGCAGATGCTAGAAATGGGCAAGACTATCGCAATCAGTTCCCCTACTTGAATTGTGAGTCAATGTACAGTGTTTGTCTATATAGTAGAAAAAAGTATCTAAATAATACAAGCCATAGCGGTCCCTTTCTATTTTATAAAATAATAATCGCCAAACATAAAGAAGTTTTTATACAAAACAAAATGGAGCAATTTAATGCAGAAGGATTGCTGTGAAGTGGACAGGATATATGTAGATAAGAAGAAGGTGGTTAAAAATGGTTAAAAAGTTTGAGGATATAGGCTATCCAAGCAATCTACTTCATCAAGAAGAGACTAGAGCTACTGTAGGTAACAACACCAGGCTTCAAAAAGCCATCAACCCCTCAGTTGCCTCTGGTGGTCACTTATCATCCATTTATGCCAAAAATACAACCAATTATACAGAAACATTGGCCTCTTCTTAATAGGTTTTATCCTAATATACCGGAATGTATGAATCTAGTGGACATGCCCACTAGCATACTGAATAAAGGGACAATACACTTGGGCTTCATCTTTTGTTGTCTATTTGATCAAGTGCCCATGCGGTCTTGCATACATTGGGGAAACTTCCCAATGTGTGTGAGACCGCATTTGTAAATGTAAGTTGAATATATGATGTAACAAATCCGAGCTCCCCATACCCCAGCACTTTATCAATAACAAATATCACATCAGCCAACTAAAGTTTCACATTTTGGAACAAGTTCCAATCCCACGAAGGGGTGGCAATCAGAAGCTTCTATTGAGTAAACGGGAGGCCTATTGGATACACAAGCTAAAAACTGTGACCCCCAATGGACCTCAAACGTGACTTTGAGTTGGTTATTTAACTATGGCCATGGTAATATTTGCGATTCTTTTTGCGTTTTCTTAAAAGTCTAGATGATAGCAAGAATGAGGTACAGCTAATATTTTTTAGTTTATATAATAAATTCTGTGACTAATCTGTTACTAATATAAACTTATGTACCGGTATTTTTATATGCAGTCTCACCGAATACGATAATCCTTAATACAATTTGGGTTATTCTTTATATGTCATTTGGACTTTGAAAGGTTTGCACAATTTCTGTAATTTTGTTGCAATTGCATTTGTGATTTCCTTTTAGCTAGATGTTCTTCTCCTGTTACACTTATTACTTATATCCCTTTTTCTACTATATAGATAAACACTGTATAGACAAACACTGTACATACATTGACTCAAAATACAATTAAGGGCACTGATTTCGATAGTCTTGTCCATTTCTATCTGCGCATGCGCACGCTTCCCTGACGTCACACTCTGACGCCGAAGTTCCGCTCTATAGTGTTATCATGCAAATCTATACTTTACTTTCGGATGTCTACTGCGCATGCTCACACTCAACCTAATGTCAGACACCTGTTGTCTGAGGCTCTCGCTGCGCTACCCTTACCCTTCATAAACTGGACACGCCCACTAGCATACCCCAGATGCCATCCATCTCCGTTACCCTGCTACATTCTAGTTATGTATTCTGTGCCTACTTTCTAAGTATGACCTTTTATTTCAGCATCTATACGGCCACCTGAGCTCCCAATATGCAACATTAGGCTTTTCTATTGACTATTGCATTTGATATTCTCTGCATTGCTGCCTGTCGACAAGAATAGTTTAACACATATAATGTGCCTTATGGCTCTAGTAGCCCTCTAGCCCCTCTTGGCGACTTCTATCATATCTTGATTCTTAATATATTTTGTTTTGAACTGTCACGTGCAGGAGGACCAAGGCAGACCTCCGGACGTCTTGCAAACAGGACACAGGAAGAACAAACCAAGGACCAACAGAGTACTTTATTACACATGTAATAAAATAACATTACAGTAAAGCAGGTTAAGCAATAGTGGTAGTACTACCACAGAACCAAGTGCACCTGCAGACCAGAGGCATAACCCAGAGGGTGGAGGGCCAATGAGTCCCGTTCTTCACAGACCCCCTGGTGGCGGGGATGAACTGGGATGAGGGCTCACTGGTTGCACCTCCAGGAAGGTCCCGGTACACTTGCCTGCTATCTGCATGAAACCACAGACAGGACTGGAACCCAAGCAAACACAGGACATGGATCAGACAACAAGACAAACGGGAGTGAGCACAGAAGTAGATGCCTGGACCCCAAGCGGAATGGAAGCATGGCGGTCTCAGCAGAGCTGCACAAAGACTAGAGATCCTCCCTCTAGATAACCCAGGGGCCCTCTCACGAAGGCAGGACAAACACAGGAACAGAAGCAGAAAGGCACTGCAGAACAGACAAGGGGCAGACTAGATCAGAAGCAGTAGGCACTGCCAGGCTGGACACAGAACAGGCAGGATTGGAAGCAGTCTAGCACTACCAGGGTATCAGACGCAGTTAGAGCACTGCTAGGCTAAACATGGACAGAGTAGATCAAGGCACAGAACAGGTACAGAACATCAGGCAAGGCAATAACATCATAGCAACACCAACGGACAGGTACAGAAGATCAGACAAGGCAACAACAGCATAACATTACCAGGCGACACCACACAGAAGGGTAGATGACAACACCCCCTTGGTTAGCAGCAGGGGGCTACACCCAGCAAGACACAAGATAGACTGACCACAAGCCCCACAGCTCACAGATAGATAAAGCTGCATAACGAGGGCACCTGATAAGCTACACCAAGGAACAGATCAGGGAATGTTAACCCCACCAGAACCAGGTGTACCAGTTCACACAGTCACAGAATGCAGCAGCCAGAACGCCCCAATGAACAACCAGCATTCACAAGATAACTGTAGCCAGTACGAGGTTACAGGTAGCCAGCCTACACAACCACTAGGAGTGACAGAACCGCACTGAGAAACAAACAGATATGCATCTTTACTCAGACCCTGTTCACAAACAAGGCCGCAGTCAGCACGCATCGCAGGACACCCACAACCAGTACACAAAGCGTATGCAGCCAATCAGCAAGGCACCGGTGAAAGGAACCCCAGAGGTACAGATGTATTTTTTTATCAGTTCAGCAGACATATCCTGGGTCGGAAGGCGCAGCCAAGTTTATCCTGCCTTTCAGCAGGCTCTGGTGATTACCTAGGAGTAGCTTTATTTTTATACTATCTGGAGTGCTTTTGTGAATTCTGGTAGTAGTTTTTGGGTTCACTGGCTGTGGTCTGGATGGCAACTTTAGTACCCTCTAAAAGACACAGAAGAAAAGTAAAAACTGCCATTTATCAAAATGTTCACAAGGAAATTTATAATAAATGGATACTGATCACACCCCAAAAAATTGTGGCGGAAACACATTAACAACCTTCCTCAAATAATAATGCCAAATTGTGTTTATTCAAGCAGGAAATGACAATGCTAGTTTTAACATAAATAACAAAAAATAAAAAGCGGTGCTAAAACAGCTATTTTTTGTTACCTTGCCTCACAAAAAGTGTAATATAGAGCAACCAAAAATCATATGTACCCTAAAATGGTACCAAGAAAACTGCCACCTTATCCCGTAGTTTACAAAATAGGGTAAATTTTGGGGAGTTTGTACTCTAGGCGTCCATTAGTGGATCTTCAAATGTGATATGGCAGCTTAAATTGATCCCAGTAAAATCTGCCCTCCAAAACCATATGGCGTTCCTTTCCTTTTGCGCCCAGCCGTGTGCCTGTACAGCAGTTTACAACCACATGTAGTTTCTGTAAACTACCGAATTAGCGTAGTAAATTTTGAGTTTTGCTTGGCTGTTAACTCTTGCTTTGTTAGGCCCCTTTCACACTAGCGAGTTTTCCGCGCGGGTGCAATGCGTGATGTGAACGCATACCATCCGCACTGAATCCTGACCCATTCATTTCAATAGGTCTGTGTACATGAGTGTTTTTTTCACGCATCACTTGTGCGTTGCGTGAAAATCGCAGCATGTTCTATATTCTGCGTTTTTCACGCAGCCCTAGCCCCATAAAAGTGAATGGGGCTGCGTGAAAAACGCATTGCATCCACAACTGGTGCGTTGCGTTTTTCACTGATGGTTGCTGGGAGATGTTGTTTGTAAACCTTCAGTTTTTTTTACACGCGCGTGAAAAACGCATCAAAACGCATTGCACCCTCGCGGAAAAAACTGAGCAACTGAAAGCAATCACAGGCAAAACTGAATGGCTTTGCCTGTGAAATTGCACAGTTTTCACTGAACGCATCCGCAATGCATCCGGACCTAATCCGGACATGCTCGTGTGAAAGAGGCCTTAGAGGGAAAAAATGAATAAAATGGAAAATCTGCCAAAAAAGTGAAATTCTGAAATTTCATCTCCATTTGCCATTAATTCTTGTGCAACACTTAAAGGGTTAACAAAGTTTGTAAAATCAGTTTTGAATACCTTGAGAGGTGTGGTTTCTAAAATTTGGTCACTTTTGGGTGGTTTCTATTTTGTAAGCCCCACAGAGTGACTTCAGACCTGAACTGATCCTTAAAAATTGGGTTTTGGAAATTTCCTAAAAATGTTAAGATTTGCTTCCAAACTTCTAAGGCCCCTTTCACACGGGCGAGTTTTCCGCACGGGTGCAATGCGTGTGGAGGACGCATTGCACCCGCACTGAATCCGGACCCATTCATTTCTATGGGGCTTTGCACATGAGCGTTGATTTTCACGCATCACTTCTGCGTTGCGTGAAAATCGCAGCATGCTCTATATTGTGCATTTTTCACGCAACGCAGGCCCCATAGAAGTGAATGGGGCTGCGGGAAAATCGCAAGCATCCGCAAGCAAGTGCGGATGCAGTGCGATTTTCCCGCATGGTTGCTTAGCAAAAGGACCAGATCTTTATTATTTTCCCTTATAACATGGTTATAAGGGGAAATAATAGCATTCTTAATAAAGAATGCATTGTAAAATGAAGTGGAAGGGGTTAAAAATAATAAAAGTTAACTTACCTTAGCCTCTCTTTCCCTGCATCAGCTAAGATCTAAAGGACCTGTGATGACATCACATCACATGGTCCAATCACATGGTCCATCTTACCATGGTGGTGGACCATGTGATTGGACCATGTGATGTGACGTCATCACAGGTCCTTTAGTTGTTATTAAGAATGCTATTATTTCCCCTTATAACCATGTTATAAGGGAAAATAATCAATTCTCTAGAAGACCCGAAACCGGACTTCAGTGACCGCGCGGGAAAAACGCGCATATTCCCGCAACGCACCCGCCTCTTATCCGGGCGTCAAACATGACACCCGTGTGAAAGAGGCCTAATTGGTGCACTAAGTATTATTGTGACATTACAGCACTATGGACAGCAGAGAAACAGTACCTAACACTACCTAACACTTTGCACTCAGCTACACTATATCACTATATAACCTACACTGACATCTCCCATTAACTATCTGCATTATGTTTATGAGCTTACTAACTATCTAATGTAATTGGATAAGGAATAGGATTCAGATGAAAGCACAGAGCAAAGCAATATCACTGCTCTCTCTCTCTCGCAGAACTGCAAAAAAAAAAAACTGCAGACAATGGCTGCTGGGGAGTTTCTTATATAGTAAAAGGGGTACACAACTTTCCTATTGGTTGCTAGGGATGTTGCTAAGCTATGACAAATATATTGCAGCCTTCTCATTGGCCCAGAAGCAAGAAGGGAGGGACTGATAAAAAAAAATCTAGAACATTGGCGATCACAAATATATAGCACTATATTCTACATCTTCACAAACTCTTGAAGTGCCGATATTCACAATAAAAATTTTTGATTAGAAAATTCACAATCAACACTAGTCATTCTACCAAAAGAAGGGTTAAAAGTTAATGTTTTGGAAAAGCCAAATCAAAGTCATGACTAGAGATGAGTGAATTTTGAAAAAATTAGATTCGGCCGGTTGGCCCAATGTCCTGGAAAAATTATCTTTGATCCGAATTTATTCGCAGCGAATCTCGTTAAAAAAACTGCTAATTCCATGCTGCTGAGAGCCTTTATAGTGGTGTAGAACACTGTGCTTTGCAGTAGCACGCATAGGGAGTCTGCTGTGGTAGTGAAATAATACTGAGAGTCAGTACGACATGCAGATGACAGGTGTCGCTCTTAGGATCACTGCACACTTCACTTATTTGGCCAGTCACTGGGCCAAAACTGAAGTATTAACTCAGCCTTACAAGTCGATGTTAGCGTCAAGAAGAAGCGCACTCCATATACTCGCTCGTCAGCTGATTCCACATAGATGTCTACAGAACCAGGTCTATTTAACGCTTATACAAGTAGAGCCCCCTGAGTGGAGAGGGAGTCAGCAGTAAGTTTGTGTTGACGTCACTGATAAATTTGTCCTTCCTCTATTCCGTCAGAACAATAACACACAAAAAACGGATCCTGTTTGTGGAGCATCCGCCTTCATTCATTCAGAATTTGCTCAATAATCCAATAGTATTATTAATACCAAATAAAATAGGAGTGGATCTAAAACACGTGAATGGAATATTTGCATCGCTTCTGTGTTTTGTACCCACTCCTGCTTTTGGCTACCAAATCATAAGCCAATTCTGATGGGACCATACAGGCCTTACAGCTGCTACACAGACAGGATCCGTTTTGTGTCTCATTTTTCCTTCCTTCTGACAGATCAGAAGAAAGGTCAAATAAATAATGATGTCAGCCAGGCAAAAAGGCAAAATAGTGGCCTAGTTAAAGTGGGGAGGGTGGGAACAGCATGAGAAGACCACAGATTGGCCCTATGACATAGTGCTGAGGTGGAAGCAGCATGAGAAGGCCACAGAGTGGCCCAATGACAGAGTCTGGAAGTGGCGGCAGGATGTGGAGGCCACTGAGTGGCACAATGAAAGAGTATGGAATGGCAGCAGTATGAGGAGGCCACCGAGTGGCACAATGAAAGAGTTTGGAGGAGGCGGCAGCAGCAGTAGCAGCATCAGGAAGGCCACCGTGTGGCATAATGACAGAGTCTGGAGGTGGCAGCAGTATGAGGAGGCCACCGAGTGGCACAATGACAGATTCTGGAGTTGGCAGCAGTATGTGGAGGCCATCAGGTGGCAAAATGTCAGTCTGGAGGTGGCGGCAGCAGCAGTAGCAGCATCAGGAGAAGGCCACAGAGTGGTACAATAAACGAGTCTGAAGGTGGCGGCAGCATGAGGAGAACACAGAGCCGCACAATGACAGAGTCTGGAGGTGGCAGCAGCATGAGGAGACCATTGAGTAGCCCAAAGACAGAGTCTGGAGTTGGCAGCAGTAGCAGCATCAGGAGAAGGCCACCGAGTGGCACAATCACAGAGTCTGGAAGTGTCGGCAGCAGTAGCATCAGGAGGAGACCACAGAGTGGCAAGGTAACCTGTTAACAGAGTGGGAAGGTGGGTGGCAATACCAGTACCCTCTGACAAAGGTGGGTGAAAGAAGGAGCACTTGGCATCAGATGTTTGGCATCAGGCGGGTGGCAGCATCAGATTAGTAGTTGAGGCAGGTAGCCAGAAGAAATTGGTCTTTTTCGTCAACGTTTTGAAAAGGTGGCATGGATTATTTCATCAGATGCATCAGGCATTGGTGGGTGGAAATCCTAACTGATCCAGGCGTGATTTATCTTGACAAAGGTCAGTCTCTCCACATTTTGGACAGGCGAGTTCTTCTTGGGGTAACTATGGCCCCCTGCCGCACTGAACACCCACTCTGATGCCACACTACTGGCCAGGCAGGACACCTTTTCCAAGGTAACCTCTGCTAGTTGCTGCCACAAATCCAGTTTGGCTGCCCAGTAGTCCAGCAGATCTTCATTGTGGGGTGGCCGGGTGTTGTCCAAGTATTCCACCACCTGCTAGTTTAGGTCCTGCTCCAGGTCTACCTGCTGCTGCTGATGCTGCTAGTGAGTCTTGTCTTCACTATGCGGGTGAAAAAAGCTGCTCATCAGCGACTGTAGACTCAGGCTGCTGCTGATGGAGCTGGTACTGCTCCTGTCACCCCATCCCTCCCCAGCAGCCATGGCAGTGGAACGTGATCGCAGAGGGCCCCCCAGTCAGACCTGCAAAAGGATGGACGATGACGCAGATAGGCAGCAGCCAACTGACTACATAGGATTTCTCTGCAGCATTTAAGTTTGTCCTCCCTCTCAGTGGGTCTAAAAAAGGCCCGGTAGCGAGGGTCCAACAAGGTGGAAAGCCCTCTGCTGAATGGTGACAATTCGTCTGTCACTATGCAAGAGAATTCCTATGGGTGGAAACGTCGCATATCAGCCTATATTGGGGGATGCCTTTCTGCCGATGTGCTTTGCGGTGTATGAGTGGCTGAAGTGCTTGCAAAGTGTCCTGCCCATTTTTAGGATCTCTTGCAGATGGGTGGAAGTCTTCAAGAACCACTTGACAACCAGATTGAACACATGTGCCATGCAGGGCGCATGGCTCAGTCTTCCTTGATGCAGTGCCCACACAATGTTCTTCCCATTGTCGGTCACCATGGTTCCGATTTTGAGTTGTTGGTGAGAAAGCCAGGATTCTATTTCTTGACGAAGGACACTGAGCAGTTCCTTCCCTGTGTGACTCTGTTCCCCCAGGGAAACTAGGTGCAGAACAGCGTGACACCGCCGTGCCCTGCACATGTTGTATGCTGGAGGGGCACTGTGACTTGTCCCTGCTGTGGGGGATGAGGACATGGTGGAGGATGAGGAGACAGAGGCGGACATTGTCACAGGACAAACGACATGACAACGTGGAGGCAGAAGCTGCGTGACCTGGCCAAGTTGCTGGTGTGGCTGTGCAGGAACCACATTCACCCAGTATGCCGTAAAGGACATGTATTTTCCCTGACTACAGTTACTGTTCCATAGGTCGGCACTGCCGTACACTTTGACACTGACAGGCTTAAGGACTGGCTCACCTTCTATTCTACATATTTGTGCAGCGCTGGTACTGCCTTTTTCGCAAATAAATGACGGCTTTGGACTCTCCACCTCGGCTCGGCACAATCGATCAGTTCTCCTAAATGTGCAGAGTCCACCACTTGGAAATGGAAGGACTGCAACTTTGACAGGAGCACATTCAGCTTCTGCACTGCTGATGATTGCATGCTGTTACGACCAGAGGAAGTGGATCCTCTGTGTCAGCTGATAGAGGACTAGGAATTTGCCCAATATTGCTGACTGCTGACTCACAGAGTCAGGACACTGGTGTTTGCACCAGTCACCCAGAATGCAGCTAACTGCAGCAATGTGAACAGAGTCCAACAAATGCAGAATAAAGGAACAGAAGGTCTTTACTGGCAGACGTTATACAAAAGTCACTTGAGATAAAGGCAAAACAAAGTTCAGAGTAATGCAGTGTGCAGATTAAAGCTGTCTCGTTGTCAGGCAGTGCAGGGTCAGGAATCCAGGCAGACTTACAGGAGACGATGGACAGAAGCGTAGACAGAAGATGCAGTGTTCGATAATCCAGGTGATTCAACAAACAGATGGCAGGCAGATACGTAGTCAAACCGAGCAGGGGTCCATAGTCCAGGCAATCCAGCAAGTAGATGGTAGGCAGAGTCAGGGTCCAGCAAAGCAGGGGTCAGAATCCAGAAAATCCAACAGACACAGATGGACGCTTCAGCGGGAGTCAAGAGGTACAACAACCACGCTTGGGCACCTCCTCCAGAGTGAAGCTGCCCTAAATACTCAAAGCCCCACCCATGGGTGGGGAGGATAATCAGGACCAGCTGCTTATCCCCTATAAGACAGGGAGAGGTGCACGCGCGTGCTCTATAGCGCCTCAGATGACACCTGGTAGTGAGAATGGATGTGGCGATATGCTGGAGGACGCCTGCGTCTCTTATAAGGTAAGCCAGCCCTGGAATCCATGGTGCTGAGCTGTGCAGACAGGGATCTGACAGTACCCCCTCTTACACCCCCTCCTCCGCACGGTCGACCTGGAGTGAAATTTCTTCAACAACAGGGGGCATGGATATTGGCTGCGGCCTCCCATGACCTCTCTTCAGGACCATAGCCCTTCCAGTCCACCAGATAGAAGGTCTTACCTCGGATAACCTTCATATCTAGAATGTCCTTGACCTCAAATTCGTCATTTGTAGTGACAGGAGGAGGGTTCAGTGAGGTACCTTTGCAAAACCTGTTAAAGACAGCTGGTTTAAGTAACGACACATGAAAAGAATTGGGAATCCGCAAGGTAGCTGGTAATTTGAGTTTGTAAGCAACAGGATTAATTTTTCTTATCACAGGAAAAGGTCCCAGGAATCGCGGAGCCAGTTTGTAGGAGGGCAGTCTGAGACGGATATTCTTAGAAGAAAGCCATACCTTGTCTCCAATGGCAAACTGAGGAGAAGGTCTACGCCTCTTATCTGCGGACCTTTTCATCCGGTCAGCTGTTCTCTGAAGAAATTCCTTTGTGTCAGACCAGACACGAGAAAGCTGCTCCACACAAGAATCTGCTGCAGGAACCCCTGAAGAAGGTTGTATAGGGAGAGGAACACTTGGATGTCGGCCGTAGATTACAAAAAATGGAGAGTTACCTGTGGCTTGACTGACTTGGTTATTATGGGCAAACTCCGCCCAGGGAAGATGCCTCACCCAGTCGTCCTGATGGGCATTAGAGAAATGTCGCAGGAAGTTGACCAATATTTGATTCATGCGTTCCACCTGACCATTAGACTGTGGATGGTAAGCAGAAGAAAAATCCAGAGATACATTCAGAGACTTACATAAAGACCTCCAGAACCGGGAGGTGAATTGTACTCCTCTATCTGAGACGATGTGGAGAGGAAATCCATGAAGACGGAAAATATGTAAGATGAATAGCTCAGCCAGCCGAGGAGCAGATGGTAGACCTGGAAGCGGGATAAAGTGTGACATCTTGGAAAAACGGTCAACGACAACCCAAATGACTGTACAACCCTCGGAGACAGGTAAATCGGTTATAAAGTCCATACCAATATGCTGCCAAGGGACCTCCGGTACTGGCAGTGGCAATAATAAACCTGCAGGTTTCATCCTGGGAGATTTATTCTGGGCGCACGAGGTACAGGATGCCACGAAGTCCCCAATATCCGCTGTCATGGAAGGCCACCAGTAATGTCTGGAAATGAGATTCAAGGTCCCCGTTGACCTGGATGGCCAGCAATCTTGGACGCATGTCCCCACCGTAGGATTTCCCTACGATTGGATTCTGGAACAAAGATCTTACCTGGGGAACCTTGGACAGGTTGACTGGAGCCACTGGGACTACTTTAGTCGGTTCAATAATGAACTGGGGTTCCTCCTCAGTATCTGTGGTTTCAAAAGACCTAGAGAGCGCGTCCGCTTTGGTATTTTTATCAGCAGGCCGGAAGTGAAGTTGAAAATTAAATCGAGCAAAGAAGAGAGACCAACGAGCCTGACGAGGATTGAGCCGCTGAGCTGTCTGCAGGTATGTCAGGTTTTTGTGATCTGTGTAAATTATGACTGGTAGACAGGAACCCTCCAGAAGGTATCTCCATTCCTCTAGAGCCATCTTGATTGCTAGGAGTTCCCTGTCTCCAATAGAATAGTTCTTTTCTGCAACAGAAAATAACTTAGAAAAGAAACCACAAGGATACATACGACCCGAGTCATTCTTCTGTGACAGGACCGCCCGGCTCCTACAGAGGATGCGTCCACCTCCAAGAAGAATTGTTTGTGAAGTTCCGGGCGTCTAAGGACTGGAGCTGAAGAAAAGGCCTGCTTGAGGGAGGAGAATGCCGTCTCTGCTTCAGAGGACCACTGTTTGGGATTGGCACCCTTCCTGGTGAGACTGGAAATAGGAGCTGTCAAGGTAGAAAAATTACGAATGAACTGACGATAATAATTAGCAAAGCCCAAGAACCT
Source organism: Bufotes viridis (assembly GCA_033119425.1). NCBI lineage: Eukaryota > Metazoa > Chordata > Amphibia > Anura > Bufonidae > Bufotes > Bufotes viridis. The sequence continues at coordinate 126,082,893 of CM065593.1, read as the reverse complement.
CTGTATTGCCTTCAGGCCGGAAGGACGGGGCCAGTTGAGCACTGCAGCCACCTTTCCAGGATCCATTTCGAGACCCTGATCAGAGATGATATATCCCAGGAAGGGCAGGGATGATTTTTCAAAGACACACTTCTCCAGTTTAGCGTATAGACGATTCTCCCGTAAGCGTTGTAAGACCAGCTGCACATGCCTGCGATGAGTTTTGATGTCTCTGGAAAAAATAAGAATATCATCCAAATAGACTACAACACAAGAATAGAGCAGATCACGAAAAATGTCATTTACAAACTCCTGAAAGACAGCAGGGGCATTACAGAGACCAAATGGCATAACGAGGTATTCATAGTGGCCATCCCTGGTGTTAAAGGCTGTCTTCCATTCGTCACCCTTACGAATACGTATTAAATTGTAAGCCCCGCAAGTCCAATTTAGAGAAGATCCGAGCCCCACGGAGTCTATCAAATAACTCGGAAATTAATGGTAACGGATACTTATTCTTGATGGTGATCTTATTTAGACCACGGTAGTCTATACAGAGGCGAAGGGACCCATCCTTCTTTTCACGAAAAAGAATCCTGCCCCTGCAGGTGATGAAGACCTCCTGATGAAACCCCTTTCAAGATTCTCCTTGATATAATCTGCTGTAGCTAGCATTTCAGCAGGAGATAGTGGGTACACACGACCTCGAGGAGGAGATGTACCAGGTAGCAGATCGATAGGACAGTCATAAGGGCGATGGGGTGGTAGTACCTCAGCCTCCTTTTTATCAAATACATCAGAAAAGGAATGATAGACAACTGGCAAAGCCTCCAGGCCTTTAGGAGGAGGAGTAGAAACCCTTCGTTGGCAAGAACGTAGGCACCTGTCTTGGCACTGCGGTCCCCATCGAAGAACCTCTCCAGAAGTCCAGTCGATTATGGGATTGTGCATTCTAAGCCAGGGTATCCCCAGCAAGAGAGAATGGGACAGTTCAGGGAGCACATACAGAGAAATCCTTTCTACATGTAACACCCCTACCTGCAGTTCCAACGGCTCAGTGACAAACCGGACTGGATCCGTCAGCACTTGCCCGCTGACAGCCGTCACCAGTAGGGGATTCTTTAGCAGGCGTACAGGGATGTGATATTGATTTACTATATGCTGATGTATGAAGTTCCCCGCCGATCCGAATCCAAGGAAGCAGGTATGGAGACTTTGGCGCCCCAAGAAACAGAGTTACAGGAATCTGGAGAGTGGAATAATTTTCGCCTAGGGCCGCCTCCCCAGAGGCCCTAAGCGTTGGAGTTTCCGACTTTTGAGGACAATTGCGGACACGGTGGCCGGGCCACCACAGTAGAGGCAGAGTCCAGAAGACATGCGGAGACGGCGTTCCTCATCCGAAAGCCGAGTGGAATTCACCTGCATGGGTTCAGGATCCGAAAAAGAGGAGCGTAGTGGAGGCTGAGACAAATTAGACTTAAACTGGAGTTTTGGAAGTCTTTTTCCCGGCTGACCTCCCGAGCTCGCTCCGAAAACCGTATGTCGATTCTTGTTGCCAGAGAGATCAGTGACTCAAGGGAGGTAGGCACATCACGACCTGCGAGTTCATCCTTAATATGTCCAGACAAACCCTCCCAAAAAGCCGCCACCAGAGCCTCCTCATTCCAGGAAACCTCGGACGCTAAGGTGCGGAACTGAATCGCATATTGGCCCACCGACCGGCCTCCTTGATGGACGTGCAGCAGCAAGGAAGCCGCAGAAGAAGCTCGACCTGGCTCCTCAAACACCCTCTTAAAAGAGTCCATAAATAATGCCACATTACTGGTGATAGGTCCAGATCTCTCCCATATAGGATTCGCCCAGGCCAGAGCCTCACCCTCAAGATGAGAGATAATGAACGCCACTTTAGCCCGGTCAGATTGAAAGTGATGAGGAAGCAGTTCAAAGTGAATTGTACACTGGTTAAGAAACCCACGACAGGTTTTTGGGTTGCCGCTGTAGCGGGCGGAGCAGATAATCGCGGTCTGGAAAAGCTTGGCTGCGCTGCAGCCGCAACAGGAACAGCCGAGGCAGTAGGGCCCTGTGCAGACGGTGCTGGAGAAAGGGAGTCCAGGCGAGCTGATACATGCTGCAAGTAATTTATCACTTGTTTCTGGGTGAGTACGCTGTTGTTCGAGTTCCTGTAGAAGTTCAGACATTCCTGGGTTAGAGCCAGCGGAATCCATGGCCCAAGCGTACTGTTACGACCAGAGGAAGTGGATCCTCTGTGTCAGCTGATAGAGGACTAGGAATTTGCCCAATATTGCTGACTGCTGACTCACAGAGTCAGGACACTGGTGTTTGCACCAGTCACCCAGAATGCAGCTAACTGCAGCAATGTGAACAGAGTCCAACAAATGCAGAATAAAGGAACAGAAGGTCTTTACTGGCAGACGGTTATACAAAAGTCACTTGAGATAAAGGCAAAACAAAGTTCAGAGTAATGCAGTGTGCAGATTAAAGCTGTCTCGTTGTCAGGCAGTGCAGGGTCAGGAATCCAGGCAGACTTACAGGAGACGATGGACAGAAGCGTAGACAGAAGATGCAGTGTTCGATAATCCAGGTGATTCAACAAACAGATGGCAGGCAGATACGTAGTCAAACCGAGCAGGGGTCCATAGTCCAGGCAATCCAGCAAGTAGATGGTAGGCAGAGTCAGGGTCCAGCAAAGCAGGGGTCAGAATCCAGAAAATCCAACAGACACAGATGGACGCTTCAGCGGGAGTCAAGAGGTACAACAACCACGCTTGGGCACCTCCTCCAGAGTGAAGCTGCCCTAAATACTCAAAGCCCCACCCATGGGTGGGGAGGATAATCAGGACCAGCTGCTTATCCCCTATAAGACAGGGAGAGGTGCACGCGCGTGCTCTATAGCGCCTCAGATGACACCTGGTAGTGAGAATGGATGTGGCGATATGCTGGAGGACGCCTGCGTCTCTTATAAGGTAAGCCAGCCCTGGAATCCATGGTGCTGAGCTGTGCAGACAGGGATCTGACACATGCATACTGCTGTCTCTTGGCAATCACTTTGTTGATTGATTGCTAACAGAATGACTGACTAGGAGTAGAAGGAGGAGGAGCAAGAGCATCTGGACCAGCAGAAGATGGGAATGACAGACAGCTCCCTTAGGCTGATGTGGTGGAGCCTTGTCTGCCTGAAACCGGGTGCATGCCACTAGGTGATGCAGTGGTTGCTGCGGCAGGCTGGACCACCACACCGGAGCCACGGTTCCCCCAGACAATTGTATGGTGACGCTGCATATGTTGACTCAGAGCCGTAGTGCCAACATTGGCACCCTGGCGGCGCTTCACCTTCTGCCCACAGGCTGATGTGTTGGATCCTTGGCTGCCTGAAACCGGGTGCATGACACTGGGTGATGCAGTGGTTGCTGCGGCAGGCTGGACCACCACACCGGAGACTCGGTTCTCCCAGACCATTGTATGGCGACACTGCATATGTTGACTCAGAGCCATAGTGCCAACATTGGCACCTCCGGCAGCTTAACAAAAAACTGCCACACTGCCGAGTAGGTGATTTTCCCCTAAACAGTCTGCACTGACTAACTGCTACTGCAGCTGCCTCCGTGAACCTCTGCACCACTACTTCTTGGGCAGGTAGGCTACTGCAAAGCAGGTGGTCTACCCCGGGCACGTTTGGCTCCCGACCTCCCACTGCTGCAACCCTGCTGACTCCCAGCCATGCTATCACCTTGCTGGCTCAGCCGCTGCCTCACGGGCAAGCTGCCACCCTCTTCTCCTGATGATGAAGCCCCTTCTGCACCCGGCTCCCAAGTGCGATCGTCTTAATCATCATCGAGTAGTGTCTGCATGTCACTAATGTCCTCTTCGACGGTCTCTGGGCATGAGCCTGACCACTATCAACACCACCTCCCATGCCACTCTCCTTATCACTACTTGCCCGCCTAGCGGAAGAAGCGCTCCTCCAGATCTGTGCAGTAGCTGCTGACTGTCCTCTAGTAGCTCGTCCTCGCTATATGGTGGAGCTGAGCCCACAGCATACAATAGTTCTGTGGCTGAGGGATCAGCAAAGGACAGCGGTATGTTGAGGACAGGTGAGGGCACAGGGCCTGCTCCCGGGCCATGCCAACTAAGGGTTGTGTCTGACAAACTCACCAACTGTTGGCTGGGGATATCTGATGTCACTTGGGATTAATTGGATGACCGAGTTAGCCAATCAAGGACCGCTGGGTTGCTAGTCAAGACACGACCGCTAGATGACACCGGGAGCTCAGGACTATAGCTGCAACTGCTGCTACCATGCCCCCTTACTTTGCTGCGACCTCTGCCTGCGCCAGAAACAATTAGACCTCTGCCACTCCTCTATGCAGGTCCTGGCACTTCTCTGTCTGACATACTTTTAGTTGAACTAAATAAATTAAAAGCAAATTAAAACACCCCTAGCGACGAATATATTTTTATTTTTGTACTGAAATAGGCCACTAAACGCTTTCACCACAAATAACTGCAACAGTGAAGTGCATATATATTTTTATTTTTATACTGAATAGGCCACTAAATGCTTTCACAACAAATGACTGCAACAGTGAAGTGCATATATATTTTTCTTTTTGTACTGAAATTGGCCACTAAAGGCTTTTCAACATAGCACTTGCACCCCATTCCATTAACAAGAACACATTGCTGGAATGACAGAGCTGTATTACGACTATTTAGATCCCCAAATAATCTTTCCCGACACTTGTAAATCTCTTTTCTAGCACTGTCCCTAGCACCTTCTAACGTCTCTCCCTGCACTAAGATGATGTGAAATGATTCCTCCCTATGCTTTCCTTGCACTTATAAATAGTTTTTTCAGTTTTTATTTTCCATAATTCGGTTTTGCCTATTGCTGTCCCTAGCACCTTCTAACGCCTGTCCCTCCACTCAGAACGCTGGAAAATGTCTGAATCCAAGATGGCCAGTATATTTATAGGGCTGTGACATCACAGGGCTGGCTGGCTGCCGATTGGCTGCATGCATGGCATTATGGGTCATCCTGCCTCCCCAGAGGTTCTTGCCCTCACACGTGCAGCCACCATTTTAGGAAAAATTGTGATTTGTAACCACGAAGCGCAATGAAATTTGCATTTGTTGCAAATCTAATTTTTTCTGAAATTCATAAAAAATTCCACTTTATCAGCTTTCATTCGCTCATCTCTAGTCATGACCATAAAGGGTTTTTTCAGTTTGTTTATATTCATTATTATTGATCCTCAAGTTAGTTCAATAAAGGGGTATTTCCATCTCTATGATCACTGTTAAATCTGTTAATGATTTAACAGTGATCGATTCTCTAAATATATTTAATTAAATAATTCCCACCCATTACAAGAAAATTAAGCTATACTTACCTGATTGTTGTCTTCCGTCTCTCCTGGTTACTGCCACCGCTCTTCTCTGGAATCCCGGTGGCCGCGCTTGCGCAGAACACTTCTTCTTTTCTCCTGGCCGGCCAGCGGCTGGACTGAGCAGCGCACGCCACCGCCGCGCATGCACTATGGTGACTTATGGTGAAGAAGTCACTATTGCGCATGCACAGCTGCGTCGCGCGTTCATTCCAGCGCGTGGCCTAGCCGGAGAAGACTACAATCAAGATGAAGCCTGCCCCTGCCAAAACCAGGAAGTGGAAGGCAGTCTGGAGCAGGTAAGTATAAACCCGCATGATGGGAATACCCCTTTAACGTCTGATTGGCGGGGGTCCAACACTCAGCACCCCCATTGATCAGCTATTTGAAGAGGAGGAAAGCAATCCATGCGAGCACTGCTTCCGCTTCATTACACTGCCCGTTGTCTCGGAAGTGCAGTATAATTGCAAGTACTTTCTCCATTCACTTAAATGGAGGCGAGTACTCGTGATTACACTACACCACCTGAAGATAGGTCATTGGTATAAACAAGCTGCACAACTCCTTTAATCCAATAGGAATGTTTTGGAAGGACACTAAAGTGAACAATTCATGGGAGGAAAG
>CM065593.1:125708086-126076385 GCA_033119425.1 Bufotes viridis | reverse complement strand
CTATGCTTCACGTTTAAAAGCTGTTATAACTGGAAAAGGATGTTGTACTAAGTACTAAGATTGAATGTCACTTGGGGTTGAATAAAACTGATAAGGATGTGAGCACAGAAAAGACATTTGTGGTTATTTCATTATAAATGTTATATTTGTCTGACTTACAAGTGCCTCTTTTATTTAATTGTAAACAAGATGACTGAAATGATCAAAATCAATGTCAAACTGGCCAAAACACTCAATTTCAGTGGGGATTGAATAATTTTGAACACAACTGTATATATATAAAAAAAATTTATGTACCTTGCAGATTGATATTGTTCAAACCATTCGTTTTTTTTTTTAAAACAGCAAGCTGGATGAATTGCATAGAATTGCAGAACGGGTCTCTTTGTCCTGATGAACTGATGAACTAACTATAGCCAAGGGATTGCATTGTGGTTTTAAAACGCACTTGCACTTTGTTGTAATATGTGATTGTTTAAATAGATTTTTATGCGAGGGTGCACTTTGCTGGCAGTCTGTGCTGCTGCTACCAGTCTATGCGACTTTTAATGCTAATTTTATGCGAATTTTTTTAATGCCAATTTTCGCAATCAAGAAAATAATGCCTGAAGATCAGGAATTCGCGAATATATGGCAAATATTCGCCCAAATATTTGCAAAATATCGCTAATTCGAATATTGCCCGTGCCACTCATCACTAATATTCATACTTCTGATATTAATGCATAATATGTAGGAAACTACTACTGATGTTTTAGTCATTATATATATATATATATATATATATATATATATATATAAAAAAGCACCGGCAGCACCATCCACAAACAGCGTAGCGGGTGCAATGCCCGACTCAGGGCTCCAGGTATAGTCCCAAATGTTATAAAAGGTGAAAAGATCGGACTGCACTCCTGTTCAGGTTCCAAAAGGTGAAAAAACTTTATTGACCCATCGTGTGGCAAGTGCGACGTTTCGGCTCACATGAGCCTTCCTCAAGCATGGATAACAGTGAAGTAATCAAACATATATAGTGGTCCATAAGGACAAACATCCAATCACATTGTGAGATCAATTAAACAATACAAATCATGTGATATTCAAATACATGTCATGTGACTGGTGTATAAAACTATAGTAAAATCTGGAGAATACAAAATAAAGTGTCATGTGCATACAGTAGTGTTGTCAATACAACAACTATTTGTGAGTAATAGTAAAATATTAAAATGTAGCGGGGAACGCAAGGGATCGCTACTCACTTGTCAATGGCGCCCAAACATACCATGACACTCAAACGTCTCATGGACAGTACTGCGCAATGCCAAGCCAGCTCCAACAGATTCTCCGGGACAGCCGGCGCATGCGCTTTTAGTAAAACCTGGCTAGTCGCGCCATTTTGGTTGAAGGAAAGGAAGCCAGAAAGCCCAAATATATCAGCAATGCCTCCTTAAGTCCCCGTCTTTTTCAGCTGTATAAACAATGGTCACCATGAGAGCTCTCATTGATAGTGACAGATGGGAGTGAGTTTCAAACCTGCCGGAGTAAAACACGCCCCCTTAGATGCCCGCCCACTCATGAGGGCACGTCAGTGTCCCTAATGAGCGGCGGCACAGCTAGCTGTCAGATTTGGTGGCCAGGAGGGACACTCCTCCTTTGAAACAGCATAAGACAGATGTAATCAGGCAATTAATCACATTATATGTTCCAAGTGGCGTTATCGGGAAGTACAGTTAGTGTGGGCGTCATTAAGGATATCGGGGCGCGATTCTCAAACGTTCTCTCGCTACAAAGAAAGATATCTAGAAGGCAAAAGGAGGAGAAAAAAATAAATTACTGAATCGATATTCACAATATCCATGGCATTAGATTACATGCAGGGACGAGGTAACGAATGCCAAATACAGGGAAACGGAGGCGACACACCACTCCAAAACTCTACCTAAACTCCACATTTAGGCCATTTGGGTGTAGACAGTTCAAATCATAAATCCATCTTAACTCTTTTCTCTTTAGAAGGGCTATTCGATCACCACCCCTTCTTGGCATAGCCACTTGATCTGTAAAGCAACAAGGAAACTTCAAAGAAATGGCGGCACTCACCCAGGTCCGGTGCAAGGAAGGGAATACCTTTATAGAAGAAATGGCAGGTTAGAAACTGCACTGTAGGAGCGAGGGGGAGAGAGGGACAACCTCCCGTCGTGCGGTAGCGGTGACGGCCGTTTCGCGCGGCTCGCGCTTCTTCTGACCACCTGCGGTCAGAAGAACTGTGAGTATGGTAAATGTCTAACCATATTGCGAGGATGGCAGCTTTCAAATCTCAACATAGTGTTTCTGTCAGTAGGTTTAGTAAACAACCGTGTATGGATCATTCCATCAGCATATAGGACAGAAGTGTCCAGAACCTGAAGTTCACTTATGGAGTGGACAACAGTATACTGTAGGTCAATGTCTATGGTATTTAAATACTGATGGAACTCATCCAATTGCAGCTCAGTCCCGGTCCATATGAGGAAGACGTCATCTATGTACCGCCACCACCTCAAAACATGTTGAAAGTGGTGGGATACATAGATAAAGTCCTTCTCTATATGCCGCATATATATATTTGCGTACGTTATGGCCACATTGGACCCCATCGCCATGCCCCGTTTTTGAGTGTAGTAAGTGTCTTGAAATAAAAAATAGCTATTTTCAAGAATCAACCGCAGCAGAGAGATCACAAAGGATTGTGCTTCAACATGTGTTGAGGTGGTGGCGGTACATAGATGACCATCTCCCAGTACCTCTTGCATATATCCACGGAGGCGTTCCTCTCAGGAATATTCTGGATCACCTTTGCCTCCGTGGATATATGCAAGAGGTACTGGGAGATGTTTAAAGGCAAGAAGATGGTCATGGAACAGGGATTCAGCAAGCCAGAAGTGGTGTCCATCCATGCGTTCCTCTCAGGAATATTCTGGATCACCTTTGCCTCCGTAGATATATGCAAGAGGTACTGGGAGATGGTTAAAGCGGCGGTACATAGATGACGTCTTCCTCATATGGACCGGGACTGAGCTGCAATTGGATGAGTTCCATCAGTATTTAAATACCATAGACATTGACCTACAGTATACTGTTGTCCACTCCATAAGTGAACTTCAGGTTCTGGACACTTCTGTCCTATATGCTGATGGAATGATCCATACACGGTTGTTTACTAAACCTACCAACAGAAACACTATGTTGAGATTTGAAAGCTGCCATCCTCGCAATATGGTTAGACATTTACTATACTCACAGTTCTTGAGAGCTAGACGCATTGTTTCAGATGAGAGCATACTTGATGATACTTTGGAGACAATGGTCTCCAAGTTCAGACAATGTGGCTATCCTCGGAAACTTCTGCAACAACAGAAACAGCGTGTACTTAACACAGATAGACTTGATGCCCTACACGGACGTGATAAAACAGTCAGGCCTAATAGATTGCCCTTTATTTCTACTCACTCAGAATTGAGCTCAAATGTAGGCAGAATATTGAAACAACATTAGGGGATCCTGGGAAGCTGTTTGGGGGATATCCCTGAATTCCGGTCTCCCCCTCTCTTATCCTATCGAAAAAACGGAAATATCAAGGATCAACTTGTTAAAGCTGACATAGGGCCTGATAGGATGATAATAAAAGATGACTAGATGCATCAGCTTGGATTAAGTCTTTTCTGGCACCAGGAGAGTGAATATGACCATATCAGACACGACACATATGATGATCAAAATCACTCTGTTTATTGATAATAAGGTTCAAGCCTTTATAGGACATTATACGCCCTTTCATTATTCAATCATCTTTTCCCAAACAATATAGCCTCCAATCATAATGAGACACATACCGTCATACAACATACTTTCCCCAGTTACATCCTGGCCTTCATGCTCCACGTACTAGCTGACGCGGACAAGATAAGGAATTCCGGTTAGATACTCGGCTGCCCAAAACATTTGGTTATGACAGAATGTTCTTACACAAAGTTCAAGACAGCATATTCCTTCAATCCCCTCTTAGAACCTTATATTCATATTATATGGTTCTCCTTGCCCCTCTTTTGCCTATAAGTTCTTAAGTATTCCATATAAGCCTCTGGGGTATGTTCTTCAGGCCTTGGTGGGGTATTGTTCATCTCACCTGTGAGCACTGGAGTGTAATAAGGCGTCGAGCGCACCCTCTTTTCAGTGAAACTTTGACATGTGGAAAGAAGCGAGGGTACGCATTGTACACAGCAACATAAGCATATCATTATAGCGATGATAGCAAATACCACTCCTAATACATATCGGATTTGACCAAAGTCAGGTATCCAGCTAAAAAGCCAATCCCACCATCCTTGATTAGCGTCTTGTTTTATGTGTTTTATCATTTCTTCTAATTGGCCCATCTTATCCTTTATCCCTTGGGAATGATCTGACAAATTAAAACAGCACATACCTGAAAAAGCAGAGCACCCTATACCATGTTGTAATAGCAGATAATCAATGGTTGCCCTATTCTGTAGAATTGCCTTCTTATATGACTGTATATCTAGCAATATGTCCTGCAAGATTGCGCTAGTGACATTTATTTCTTTTACCATAAAGCAAGCAAGCCTTGAGATTGTCTTGTGGTTATATGCAGCTAACCCTGGTACTCCTACCATTGATATTGCCAGGCTTAAGTACTCTGTTTCTGAGAGAAGGTTCACATTATAATTACAATCTTCCGGTAACTGCACAGAAGATTCTTGTGTATAACGTGTTTGTGTTGCAGGAAGTAATGGTATCATGGCTAATGTTAACCTAGCCATCGTGCAGGGTCCATCTGTAATGTTTGCTGGTATGTACGTGTAACTAAAGTTTACGCATGCTAACACCCATCCTGTTGGAAGGGGACATGTTTGTCTAAGGATGGCACTATCTTTGTGATATTACATTGCATATTTCTTCCTGATATCATCTTTTTGCAACTACTTACGCCCGTTGGCAAATATCTGGTTTGGTCTTATTTTGTTGCTTTACTTGTATGCAGGGAGGTAGTAATTTTTCATCACAAGTGAAATTATAGCATACTTCTGCAGCTGTGACTAGACCTGTAATTATTCTGATCATATTACCTTGTAGATATCTATGTGTAGAGCAATTATAGCAGACATAATAAGGATTCACATGTCCATATCTAACATCATGTTCTTCTAAATCAGTGTCATTCCACTGGGAACGCAGGAGCCCTGTCCATATAGACACTGGAGTGGGCACTGCTACCAGGCAGGTTTCTAGAATATTGGATGCAGACAAGGTGGTTCGAAGACAGAAATCAGTTAGGTTCAGGGTCTTGGCCAGGTACAGCCACAGATTCTCCTTTGTCTTCCACAGATTGTCCTCCCCTCTGCATCCTGTTGTTAGGTATGTCTGTCTGTCCCATGATCGAAGAACAGTTATTAGGATGCATAAGGCTGCAATTGTCAGAACTGCAGGTCTCAGCCATTTTAAGGAATTCTCCGACTGTGTCATCTCGTTGGGGGTCAAGGCTGTCTGCCTCCGTTAGTACCCCTTCTTGTCGTTCCTTCTCGGTTGCCTTGTTCCTCTCCACCAATTTTATTCGCGTAGCGTGGATCCACGTGGGCGATTGCTCTGTCAGCACTGCTGTCCTGGTTACTGCCACGACGGTGGTGGGGCGCTGTAGGCAAATTCCCCGGTCTTTTCCCCTTTTCAGTATCTTCACCAGCACAATATCCCCAGACCTGAAAGGGTGCGTGGGTTCCTGTGGAAGAGAGGGAGATTTACAAGCAACTTTTTCCTCAGTTTTGCTAAGGATTCGGATAAGATTAGTAATGTATTCATCCCTAATCTGGTCAATGTCTCCCTTCTGTGTTACTAAGGGGTGTCTTGCCCATGGGGTAGGGAATGGTCTTCCCATGAGTATTTTTGCTGTTGTTTCTGCATCCTCTGCCCTGGTGGGGAATACTTCTGGCCATCTTACGAACATGTCTACTATTACCAATGAATATTCTAGTTTACCCTTTGTTTTGGGGATATGTGTGTAGTCTACCTGCAGATGGGTGAAAGGTGTAGTAGGGTAGTCCAGGCACTGATGTGGGATCTTAAGAGGGTTGTTTGGATTGTTTCTCAAACATGTAAGACATCTCCTACATAATCAGCTACCAGTTTATTCATGTTGGTGATGTAAAAGTTTTGACCAAGGAGTAAACCTGTAGTTTGTATGCTGTTGTGTTCTACACCATGAAAATGAGCAATGAAGAGGGCAGCACTATGTTGCGGTATACAGGGTTTCCCCTCTTTGCAGATCAATCCAGTTTGTGGATTTTTCTGCAACACAGGGTACACCCAATCTTTCTCTTCTTCCTGTGATGCATATCGTTGCAGGTCAGTGATCATTTGGACCGTGTCCAAAGAGGGTGGTTTGAGGCATGCCATTTCCCATGAATCTTTGTGAATGCTAGTGGGGTTTTCTTTCGCAACTTGTTTTGCTATCTTGTCAGCTAAAGCATTGCCCTGGGACACTCTATCCTTGCCCTGCGTGTGTGCTTTGCAATGTACTATGGCCAGGCTAGAGGGTAGTTTAAGGGCAGCTAAAAGATTATCAATGAGGAGTGAATGAGAGATCTTCTTCCCATCTGCAGCAGTGAACCCCCGCCTTTGCCATATTACTCCATGATCCCACACTACCCCATGTGCATATGTACTGTCTGTGTAGATTGTGACTGGTTTGTCTGTATGTAGGGTACATGCTCTGGTGAGTGCAATTAGTTCGGCAGCCTGGGCTGATTGGACATGTATTGGTCTTGCTTCTAACACTATGTCGGGTAACATGACTATGGCATAGGCTGCGCAGAAGACAGTATCGAGTGGGCGTGAGCATGAGCCGTCAACAAATACTTCAGGTGCCCCTGTCACAGGCGTCGCTGACAAATCCATTCTGGGGAAGTCTCATACTCTAACACTTTGGGGCAGTCATGTGCGTCGGGCAGGGCGTCTTCTTCTCCTTTTAGCCCTATGAGTGCATTCAATATCGGTGCTGGCCCTGCTGAATGTGGGGCATATTTGATTTGTAAGGAAGGGTCACTTAACAAGAGTATCTCATATCCTGACAGTCGCTGGGCTGACATGTGTTGGGTGTGTATGCCTCGTAGTAACCCCACTACATCATGAGTTGTGTGTAGGATGGTGGGGTACCCCAGTGTGAGGGGGTCGCGAGCTCCACCATCATAGCACAAGCCGCAAGAGTACGCAGACATGCCGGCATACCTTGTACGGATACCGGCATTATCTTTGAGAAAAAAGCACAAGGGCGCAACTTGCCTCCATGTTCTTGTGTTAGCACCCCCGCCATGGTTTTACAATTTTGGCGCGCAAACATGTGGAACGGCAGCTTATAGTCAGGGAGGCCCAATCCTGGGCTACACATCAGAGAACATTTTAACATATCAAAAGCATTCAACATTTCCTCAGACCATCTTATGAGCTCTGGTTTGTCTTCCAGAGTGGTTTGCCTCAGGATATTATCATAGTAGGAACAGTCAGGGATCCATTGTCTGCAATAATTTATCATACCAAGGAAGGACAGCATTTCCTTCTTGGTGTGTGGGAGTGACCAGTCCCACTACAGACTGGACTCGCTCCGGACTGATCCGCCTTTCCCTTTCTGTGAGGACAAAGCCCAAGTACTCAACTTGCTTTTTACACCATTGCATTTTCTTGCGTGACACCTTGTGTCCACATTCTGATAACCATTTTAACAAAGATACACCATCAGTAACATTGGCCTCCTCTGACATACTGCACAGTAACAAATCGTCCACATATTGTATCAGCACCGAACCTAGGGGGTGCCATGGTTTCAAAGTGGCTTGGAGGACAATGCTGTACACTACAGGTGAATCAGCATATCCCTGTGGCATCCGGCCCCAGGTTAGCTGCCGTCCCTCAAAGAAAAAACCAAAAAGTAGTCTGGTACTCTTATTAACTGGGATTGAGAAGAAGGCATTCTTCAAATCAATAACACTAAACCAGGCGGCTTCTGCAGGGATGGAGGATAAGAGGGCGGTGATGTCTGGAACTAGAGGTGCAATGGGTACAATGAGATTGTTGATTGCCCTAAAATCCTGTAGAGGGTCCGGCTCTCTCAAAGGTCCCTTGTACAAATCTTTGTTTAACACACTAGAGGTGGCACCGCTGTCTACCATAAACCCTGTTTTTCTTCCTGCTACTTTAAGTAAGATGATAGGCGTGTCTTTCCAGTGTGATGTGACCTGTGTGAAAGTTGGGGTGACTCCCTCCGGGCCCCGTCAGTAGGCTTGCTGGTTGTTCCAGTTAATAGGGAATCTGGGTTGGTTCTGTGTGTTCTGTTGGTTCCTGTTCTGTAATGCCTGTGTCGGCTGTTGTTGGTTATGTGCTACCTGCACTGATGTGTTTCTACGTGGTGCCGTGCACTGCCTTGCCCAGTGTCCTTCCTGCCCACAATTATAACAGCTGGTGTTTGAATATGGGTTTACGATCTGTTCTCTGTCTCCCTGCCTGTAGTTTCCACCTCTCCCCCTGCGTCTGCCTCTCCCCCTTCCTCTTGTGCCTGCATACAAGTGTGGAGCTGGGAGTTTCCTCACATCAAAACATCCCGCTGCTTGCTTTTTCATAAAGATGTGTCTCAAAGTCCTTCGTGTTATCGGATGTCCATGATGAAACATTTTGTTTCACAGTGAGGATCAGTTTATCAGACAGGTTATTAATGAATGTGGAAATGATTAAGCTGTCATTCTGGTGCATTGGTAAACCTGCCTCCAGCTTCCAGCAATCCATGAATCGTTTCCAGAATTCAGTAACAGTCTCGGCAGATTTTTGTTTACATGCCACTGCTACAGGGAGTGAGGACTTCTGTTTGAACACTTCACTCATGTGTTCCTGTACCTGTGTCCATATCTCTTTTATGCCATCGGGTGTGTTACAGGTGTAATTATCTGCCTCTGTGTTTGGTTGGATTTCTGAGATGGTTTTCACCTTTTTCCAATCCCAATCTGTGTGTGCACCTATAATTCTATCAGCAGCCTCCATTGTCTCAGTCCACCCTGCTAAGTTGCCTACCCATGGGTTTACTAAATAGTAGTTGGTAGGACTAACTCTTGACACATAAATTTTACATGTTTCACCTGGTTCAGGTTTGGGGTAATCAGTCTTGGATCCCCGCCCTCCCATTGTTGTATTCAGAGAATGTTTGGAACAATATCTGCCCAGGGCTGGCTGTGCTGAATATGAGGAATATTCCTCTGAATCCCTAACGACTAGCGCTGTTTTGAATCGCCACTTGCATTCGGTATTTCTGGGTTATAACGGATTTCTCCTCGCCAGAGTACCGGGCGTCTAACGATTCTCACAACGCATACAAGTTTACTCAACACAATTTCACAAAGTATTAATAACAATGAAGAGCGACTGTGCACTTACCACCCAGTCTGCAGTTCATACAAACAGATAATCTTATACTTCTACAAGATCTTATAACATCTATGCATATTTGACATGTAAGAGTTAATCCAAGCTTTGACTTCCCTGTTCCCTGAACAGCGGTATTTTGGAGTGCACTCCCTCTTAGTATCTATGCACAACTCCCTGAGTTGTGTTACGTGTGTCCCTGACACAGCTTCTGTAGCTCTCTAGTCTAAAATAAGGTTCATCCGTACTTACTATTGTAGATCGAGACGTGGCCGGTGCCCTCGGATCGGGCAGGGGACAAAAATCAATGTCACTTCTCACCAGACCCGAGGACGACCTCTCGATCCCGGATTCGAGCCCCCAAATTGATAGGATGATAATAAAAGATGACTAGATGCATCAGCTTGGATTAAGTCTTTTCTGGCACCAGGAGAGTGAATATGACCATATCAGACACGACACATATGATGATCAAAATCACTCTGTTTATTGATAATAAGGTTCAAGCCTTTATAGGACATTATACGCCCTTTCATTATTCAATCATCTTTTCCCAAACAATATAGCCTCCAATCATAATGAGACACATACCGTCATACAACATACTTTCCCCAGTTACATCCTGGCCTTCATGCTCCACGTACTAGCTGACGCGGACAAGATAAGGAATTCCGGTTAGATACTCGGCTGCCCAAAACATTTGGTTATGACAGAATGTTCTTACACAAAGTTCAAGACAGCATATTCCTTCAGGGCCCAAGAAAGCCAGAGTACAAAGGACATTGACGCAGCCAGGCTTGGGTTGCTTTCCCTGCCTTGGCTGCGTCAATTGTCGCTTTATTTGTAAAGCAAAATCATTTATACACCCAAGCACAGGGGTGACTTATCCGATCAGGTTCCACCTTACCTGTGAATCTTCCTATGTAATATATGTCCTGTCCTGCCCCTGTGATCTTCAATATGTAGGGAAAACGTCCACAGAACTAAAACTCAGAGTAAACAATCATCGTAATATCACTAGAAAAAAACGCATGGACCTACCTGTCTCCAGACACTTTACAACTAGTACACACACGGAAAGGGACCTGAAATGTTGGGTAGTCGATCAAGTGGCTATGCCAAGAAGGGGTGGTGATCGAATAGCCCTTCTAAAGAGAAAAGAGTTAATATGGATTTATGATTTGAACTGTCTACACCCAAATGGCCTAAACGTGGAGTTTAGGTAGAGTTTTGGAGTGGTGTGTCGCCTCCGTTTCCCTGTATCTGGCATTCGTTACCTCGTCCCTGCATGTAATCTAATGCCATGGATATTGTGAATATCGATTCAGTAATTTATTTTTTTCTCCTCCTTTTGCCTTCTAGATATCTTTCTTTGTAGCGAGAGAACGGTTGAGAATCGCGCCCCGATGTCCTTAATGACACCCACACTAACTGTACTTCATGATGACGCTACTTGGAACATATAATGTGATTAATTGCCTGATTACATCTGTCTTATGCTGTTTCGAAGGAGGAGTGTCCCTCCTGGCCACCGAATCTGACAGCTAGCTGTGCCGCCGCTCATTGGGGACACTGACGTGCCCTCATGAATGGGCGGGCATCTAAGGGGGCGTGTTTTACTCCGGCAGGTTTGAAACTCACTCCCATCTGTCACTATCAATGAGAGCTCTCATGGTGACCATTGTTTATACAGCTGAAAAAGACGGGGACTTAAGGAAGCATTGCTGATAGATTTGGGCTTTCTGGCTTCTTTTCCCTCAACCAAAATGGCGCGACTAGCCAGGTTTTACTAAAAGCACATGCGCCGGCTGTCCCGGAGAATCTGTTGGAGCCGGCTTGGGCTTGCGCAGTACTGTCCATGAGACACTCGTTTGAGCGTCATGGTATGTGTGGGCGCCATTGACAAGTGAGTAGCGATCCCTTGCGTTCCCCGCTACATTTTAATATTTTACTATTACTCACAAATAGTTGTTGTATTGACAACACTACTGTATGCACATGCCACTTTATTTAGTATTCTCCAGATTTTACCATAGTTTTATACACGAGTCACATGACATGTATTTAAATATCACATGATTTGTATTGTTTAATTGATCTCACGATGTGATTGGATGTTTGTCCTTATGGACCACTATATATGATTGATTACTTCACTGTTATACATGCTTGAGGAAGGCTCATGTGAGCCGAAACGTCGCACTTGCCACACGATGGGTCAATCAAGTTTTTTCACCTTTTGGAACCTGAACAGGAGTGCAGTCCGATCTTTTTGCTATATATATAGCAAAAAGATCGGATGCAAATTCCTCAGGAGGACGGACAATCCTCCACAATAGATAAATCCCAGAAAATGGGCAGCACTCCTGAGATACGTGGTGATGACCCAATTTATTCCAAGGCAACATTTCAGCCTACTCCATGAGGCCTTTGTCAAGCATACTGCTTGACAAAGGTCTCATGGAGTAGGCTGAAATGTTGCCTGGAATAAATTGGGTCATTACCACGTATCTCAGGAGTGCTGCCTCTTTCTGGGATTTATCTATTGTGGAGGATTGTCCGTCCTCCTGAGGAATTTGCACCCGCCACGCTCTTTGGACGTGCTGCTGCTTATCTCTGGATATATATATATATATATATATATATATATATATATATATATATATATTTATATTATAATATATGATATATTCTAAAAATATAATAGTAAGTGTAACTATTTTATGGCTAAACACACACATAGTAGTAAGTATTCCTCTAAAGTAGAGTATCTCATATATATATATATATTTTTAAGTATTGTCTATGCAGTTATTATAGCTGAGTGGTTAAATGCCTTGCCTCTAATGTAGAAGGTCATGAGTTTGAATCCCAGCAGAAACTTTTTTGAAATACAGGCTAAATTAGATTTAAATACACTGGGGTGTGCCCAAGCACTGACTCCATATATGGACATAGCTATATATGGAGTAACCGCAGAGTCTCCTAAGCCAAACTAGAGTCCCGACACCCGCCTCCTTTAAAGCAGGGGGTGCCTGGTTTAATGCTCGGGTTCTCTCATTGGCTTCCATTTTGCTAGGGTGCTCGGTAGAGCACCCAAGCATCCCAAAGTGTTCTACCCGAGCATCCAAGCAGACGAGCACTTTGGTGCTCTATCAACACTAATGTAATCTATTTGCAGTCTTTGGAAGGGGAAATTGGCCTCAAAGGTGTTTTTATCGTCCTTCCTATGCTATGAAGGGCACAAATCATACAAGCTTAAGTGAATTTTGCTGCAGCTACACTGAGTCCTGGAGCATACCAGTGCTTATGAACAAGAGCAGTCATCGTAGTTTTAGACAGGTGAGTATTCCCATGAGTGGCCTGGGCTGTGACTGGGAACAAGGCATGGGGAAAACACAGCTTTCCTCTAAACTCCCATGCTCCTTCTGGGGTCATCACAGCTCATTTCTCTATCCATACTGCCTTTTCCTCTTTGGTTGCTTGAGACTGTAAGGTTTTAAATGTTTCAAAGCTAACTGGCAGGGAGATTTGCTGTTGTACTGCTGCTATCCCTACTGAATCATCTCTGGGTTTTTGTGCAGCAATTTTTGCTGCCAGATCAGCTTGATGATTTCCTCGAGCTTCAAGGGTTTTTCCTGATGAATGGCCTTTAATTTTCATAATGGCCACCCTTGTTGGCAACAACAGAGTGTCCATTAGGGCTTTCAACCGTTTGCCATGTTTAATTGTCTTGCCATTTGCTGTAAGGAAATCTCTAGCCTTCCAAATTGGACCATAATCATGGGTGATCCCAAAAGCATACCTAGAATCCGTATAGATGTTTGCAGTCTTTCCCTCTGCATACTTATAGGCCTCTTCCAAAGCCTTAAGTTCAGCTTTCTGTGCAGACATGCAAACTCTGATTAGTGTAGGGAGAGGACGCAGCTTCTGTGAGGGCAAGATTAGGCAGGGAAAAGTCAGCAAAAGCACCTAATGAAGTGATCGATCTACAGCTGTGAATGATTCAACTTCTGCTAGTTAATTGTTCACTGGTTTATAGGCTGCACAGAACATTTTTCTGTCACTTTTTACTGGGGTGATCGGTGGCCATTTTGTGACTTGTGGTGCACTAGAACAAGCTGCCACCAAGTCCATCAATCCATCAATACTAGTTTTTTGTTTGCTATATCCTACATCAGGGGCTTGGCTGTGCTTATTGTCACCCCTAGAAACTCAGGATAGCAATTTCTATATTTTATTAAGGGGTTAAATACAATTGCCAAAATACCAATCCCCTAAATCTGGTGTTCCAGCTTTGGCTAGCCAAGTGTAATACTGTCTGCTGTCTGGCAAAGGATAGATTATTTTCTGTGGTGAAATTCAATTGCCAAAATAGCAATCCTCTAAATCAGGTGTCTCAGCAGTGGCTTGCAAAGTATAATACTGTCCGGTAAAACATATATTTTGTTCTGGGGTGAAATTCAATTGCCAAAATAGCAATACCCTGAATCTGGTGTTCAAGCAGTTGCAGGCCTAGTTTAAATCTGTCCGTAAAAGGGTATATTTTGTTCTGGGGTGAAATTCAATTGCCAAAATAGCAATACCATAAATCAGTGGTTTCAGCTATGGCTGGCCAAGTTTCATAGTGTCCTGCAAAGGATATATTTTGTTCTGAGGTGGAATTCAATTGCCAAAATAGCAATATACCATAAATCAGTTGTTTTAACTTTGGCTGGCCAAGTTTCACAGTGTCCTGCAAAGGATATAATTTTTTTCTGGGGTAAAATTCAATTGCCAAAATAGCAATACCATAAATCTTTGGTTTCAGCTGTGGCTGGCCAAGTTTCATATTATCATGCAAAGGATATATTTTGTTCTGGGGTGAAATTAATTTGCCAAAATAGCAATACCATAAATCAGTGGATTCAGCTGTGGCTGGCCCAGTTTCATAGTGTCCTGCAAAGGATATATTTTCTTCTGTGCTGAAATTCAATTGCCAAAATAGCAATACCATAAATCTGGTGTCCCAGCAGTGGCTGGCAAAGTATAATAGTGTCCGGCAAAACATATATTTTGTTCTAGGGTGAAATTCACTTGCCAAAATAGCAATACCCTGAATCTGGTGTTCCAGCAGTTGCTGGCCTAGTTTAAATCTGTCTGTAACAGGGTATATTTTGTTCTGGGGTGAAATTCAATTGCCAAAATAGCAATACCCTGAATCTGGTGTTCCAGCAGTTGCAGGCCTAGTTCATATCTGTCCGTAACAGGGTATATTTTTTTCTGGTGTGAAATTCAATTGCCAAAATAGCAATACCATAAATCAGTGGTTTCAGCTGTGGCTGGCCAAGTTTCATAGTGTCCGGCAAAGGATATATTTTGTTCTCGGGTGAAATTCACTTGCCAATATAGCAATACCCTGAATCTGGTGTTCCAGCTGTTGCAGGCCAAGTGTTAATCTGTCCGTAAAAGGGTATATTACACTCAAGGTGTATATACAAGTGCTGAGAGGATCATCCTCAATAACTTCACACGCTACCGTGCATCTCCTATTCGTTTTCTGTCCGTTAAAGGGTATATTACACAAAGTGTTAAAATACAATTGCTGAAGGCATAATCCTACATATTTTTTCATACGCTATTGTGCATCTTCAAGTGTAAATCTGTCCATAAAAGGATACCTTTCATCTCGGGCCTAAATACTAGCCCTACAATAGATATTCCACTAAATCAGTGGTTACTGCTGTGCCTGGATTAGTGTATTACGGTACATAAATAAATAGGCAGATAGTGTTAGGTGCCTGTAAAAAAAAGGCCTGAATTTGAAATCAATACATTGGGCCAAATATTTTTTTTCTTATTGTAGTGCTTGGTGGAACGGTAACAATGAGGAAAACATCTAGTAAGGAACGCGGACGTCTAACTGAACTGAAAGTCGCCTTCTCCAGTGGTGGGTGATATGACGCCTGATTCTCTGCTGTGGGACCTCTCTCCTCTGTCTGGGTGCAGGGGCCTAAATAACTGAAAGTGGCCTTCTCCAGTGGTGGGTGATATGAAGCATGATTCTCTGCAATGGGACCTCTCTCCAATTGATATTGGTTAATTTTTATTTATTTTATTTTAATTCATTTCCCTATTCACATTTGTTTGCAGGACATTTACCTACATGTTGCTGCCTTTTGCAGCCCTCTAGCCCTTTTCTGGACTATTTTACTGCCTTTTTCGTGCTCAATGGGTTCGGGTTCGGGATAAAGTTCGGGTCGAGTTCGGATCCCGAACCCGAACATTTTCGGGAAGTTCGGCCAAACTTCTCGAACCCCAACATTCAGTTGTTCTCTCAACTCTACTGATAACTATTTTTAATGTATGGAAGTTCTCCACGGCCTCATCTGTCAATGAAAAAGGAAGAGAGGTGAGACAATCATAGAAGGGTTGCATAAGAGCAGAGGCATTCCTGATCCAAGACTTACAGTATGAGACTAGACCAAACTAAATTCTCAGAGCCCCCACAGTAGTAGGCAGAGGAATTTGTTGGATTGCAGTTATACAGTTTGGGGGTGAGATGTCTAATCCCATCAGATATACAGTGCCCTAAAAAGGTGACAGTGGTACAACAAAATTGAAGCTTCTTGCAAGAAGCTTTACAGCCATTTGCAGCCAGGAAAATGAGTAGAGACACCAAAGCTTGTTTACACACCTCCTACTTCGGGCAGCAAAGAAGTAAGTCATCTATATATTGAAGTAAGACAACTCCTTCAGATAGAATTGGCCAATCCGCTAAAACCTGGGCTAAGGCAGTACTATACATACTGGGGGAATTATGTGCACCTTGTGGTAAGACTGTCCAGGTGCATTGCTTCCTGTCATGAGTGAAAGCAGAAAGATACCTGCAATCCGGATGTAATGGAACTGAGAAAAATGCATTTGCAAGATTCACCACAGTGAAATGGGTAGCACTGTGGGGAATCTGTACCAATAATGTATGTGGGTTCGGTACCACAGAGGTATTTAAAACTGTAGCCTCATTAACAGCCCTAAGATCATGTACCATTGTATACTGCACTGGCAGACCTTTTTCCCCCCTTTTCTTAGGGAGTGTTACATGGAGGGGTGGTTTCAATTAGTACCCCATTATCAACAAAATCACGTACTATTTTAGTGATAGTATCTCTTTGTTGTATACTGAGGGGATAATGCTAGTGATGAGCGAGCACCAAAGTGTTCGGGTACTCGGTCCGAACACATAGTGATATTCGTGCACTTGGCCGAGCACCTGAGTATAATGGAAGTCAATGGGAGACAACCAAGCACCCCCTGCTCGGATGAGGGGAGGGTGCTTGGTCTATTAGAAAATGTCAGAAAGTGACAGAAACGCTACCAAAATGCATCTGGAACAGCATGGGGACCATGTCTGAGTGCAGCTTGGACTCCAACGTTGCTTCTGGGAAACATATTGTCCTAGTTGTCTGCCGCTTTTACATAGCGACAAAATCACGCCCAAAATACCACCCCTCAAAGAAAAATAAAGTTTTAGAGGTTAAATTGTTAGGAAACATTCTTTCCTGTATATTCAATTGTATATACAGTGCAAATGCTGGCAAAAATTACAAGGAATAACCACTCCAATACAGCCTGTATATCACATAAAGGAGGGCCTCATTCACATGGTGCTATAATTGTTCATGCACACTGCTACACTCATAAAGCCTATGCACTAAATGAAAGAGCTGTCAAAAATTACAAAGAATCGGCACTCCAATACACCCTTTATTACACATAAAGGAGGGCATCATACCCACCCTTGTAAAATTATCAATGATGGCCTGCTGGTGACCCTCAAAAACATTTGGAGCTGGGTGGTCTGTACTTTATGGGTACTTCAGGCCTGAAGTTATTGAAGCTGTACATGTACTTTTCTCCTGCGCCGTGACATTTGAAAAATACAAGTGTTATGATATCCAGCTACGTGGACTTGATTGGACAGTCTCATTCAGGCATAGATTGGAGATACTTAATGTACGCTACTGTGAATTATTGTACACACTGTATTATTGTACGGACTTCTGTTGAAACTTTAATAAAAATTAATATAAAAAAAAGAAAAAAAAATATTTGGAGCATGTGCCTGCTGGTTACCCTCTAAAATATTATAGATGAGGGCCTGAAGGTGAGCGGACCCCATAAAACATTGGAGTGATGGCCTACAGGTGAGAAAACGGTATAAAGCATTGGAGATGTGGGCCTGAAGCCGAGCTAACCCCATAAAACATTGCGGTGATGGCCTACAGGTGAGCAGACCGTATGAAGCATTGGAGATGAGGGCCTGAAGCCGAGCAAAACCCCATAATACAATGCAGGGATGGCCTACCGGTGAGCAGACCGTATAAAGCATTGGGAGTGAGGGAATGAAGGTGAGCGAACCCCATAAAACATTGCAGTGATGGCCTACAGGTCAGCAGACCATATAAAGCATTGGAGATAAGGGACTGAAGGTGAGCGAACCCCATAAAACATTGCAGTAATGGCTAATAGGTGAGCAGACCGTATAAAGCATTGGAGATAAGGGACTGAAGGTGAGCGAACCCCATTAAATATTGCAGTGATGGCCTAAAGGTGAGCAGACCGTATAAAATATTAGAGGTGAGGACCTGAAGCTGAGGGAACCCCATATAACATTGCAGGGATGGCCTACAGGTGAGCAGACCGTGTAAAGCATTGGAGGTGAGGGACTGAAGGTGAGCGAACCCCATAACACATTGTAGTAATGGCCTACAGGTGAGCAGACCGTATAAAACATTAGAGGTGAGGGACTGTAGGTGAGCGAACCCCATAAAACATTGCAGTAATGGCCTACATGTGAGCAGATCGTATAAAGCATTGGAGATAAGGGAGTGAAGGTGAGCGAACCCCATTAAAAATTGTAGGGATGGCATACAGGTGATTAGAGATGTCCCGAACGATTCGCATATGCAATGTTCGATTCGCCCCCTATACGTCATCATTGCGCAAACTTTGACGCTGTACCTCACAGTCAGCAGACACATTCCAGCCAATCAGCATACCCTCCCACCCAGACCCTCCCACCTCCTATAAAAAAGCAAGGACAGCATCCATCTTAGATTCATTCTGAAGCTGCAGTGTTAGGTAGAGCAGGGAGAGTGCTGCTGCTGCTGAATTAATAGGGAAAGCATTAGCTAGGCCAGTGTTCTGTGTCCACTCCAGTCCTCAAAGACTCATCGGCCTCTTTCACACGAGCGTGTCCGGATTAGGCCCCATTCACACGTCCGTAGTGTGATGCTGAGTCCTGTCTGCATCTTTTGCGGCCCCATTGAAGTGAATGGGTCCGCATCCGAACTGCAAAATATGCGGCTCGGACGCGGACCAAACATACGGTCGTGTGCATGAGGCCTATAGAACATGCTGCGATTTTCACACAACGCACAAGTGATGCGTGAAAAAAACACTCATGTACACAGACCCATTGAAATGAATGGGTCAGGATTCAGTGCGGATGCTATGTGTTCATGTCACGCATTGCACCCGCGGAAAACTCGCTCGTGTGAAAGGGGCCATCTGTTGTAAGGACAGCGTCCTGACAGAACCCCAAAAAGCCCTTTTTTGGGCTGGTACGTCAGTTTGCTTTTTTTATTTTTCTATATATATTGCAGTTGCCTGCCCATGTGTGAGAGACCGCAGGCCCACAGACTGTACTGTGTGCCCACCACTCATATAGGATGGCACAGTACCTTGCAGATAAAAAAGTCATTTAATTTTTACTCTTTAATATAATTGCAGTTGCCTTCCAGTGTGTGTCAGGCCCACATACTACTGTACTGTGCCCACTGCCCACCACTCATATAGGGTGTCACAGTACATTGCACGGTGCACGCACAGTGACCTAAAATTTAAACTTAGCGGACCGAGCATGGGTCTTTTTCCATCTCCCGGTTCCAAAAATCTATTTACTACACCGGCCCTAGCCCTGATAAGGGACAAAACAGAGATTAAACTGATAGGAATAGTACTTAGTTAACACTAGTTGCATTGGTGGCAAATTCCATTTCAAGTGCCCAACATTAGAAGGACGCGGACAGAGCAAGCTTTTTTCTCTATCTTCCATGCAAGGACTCAATTCAATACACGTCCCCTGATATGGGACTTAAAGATTAAAATGGTAAGAAATAGTAGTTAACACTATTTGTATTGGTGGCACAGTACATTGCACGGCGCACGTGCAGTGCCCCAAATTGGAAGTAAGAGGACCGACCAATTATCGTTTTCCATCTCCTGGTTCCTAAAATCTATTCACATCCCCTAATAGGGGACTTAACAGGGATTAAATTGATAGGAATAGTACTACATAACACACCACTCATATAGGGTGGCACAGTACATTGCACTGTGCGCGCACAATGTCCAAAATTGGAAGGATGAGGACCGACCAACCATCTTTTTCCATCTCCAGGTTCCTAAAATGTATTGATACACGTCTCCTGAT
The DNA here is from genome assembly GCA_033119425.1 of Bufotes viridis. NCBI lineage: Eukaryota > Metazoa > Chordata > Amphibia > Anura > Bufonidae > Bufotes > Bufotes viridis. The sequence continues at coordinate 126,056,452 of CM065593.1, read as the reverse complement.
AGGGGACGTAACAGGGATTAAACTGATAGGAATAGTACTACTTAACACACGACTCATATAGGGTGGCACAGTACATTGCACGGCGCACGCGCAGTGCCCCAAATTGGAAGGAAGAGGACCGACCAACCATCTTTTTCCATCTGCCGGTTTCTAAAATCTATTCCATACACCGGCCTCTGATAGGGGACAAAACAGAGATTAAACTGGTAAGATCAGATTTTTAAAAAAAAAAAAAAAAAAAAGAGGACAGCCTCTGCAGAGCTGGGTATTTTTGGGCCGCGTTACTGAACGCTCACACACAATGGCTGTAGGCTCATGCGTCCTTTTGCAGAGGTGACAAACCTGGTCAGTTAAACCCAAGGCAATATCATCGACCTCATCCCACATGCATTTTTTTCTGGAGCGTGCCCTGCGAAGAGTGCTGGATCAGGTCGTAGATGAGCATGAAGAGGAAGAGTTTTGGTCACGATCACCACCAGAAGCAGCCTTGTCGTCGTCGATTGCTGGAGCACTGCAACGCAGAGAGAGGAGTCTGAAGAAGAGGAGTCAGAGGAGGAAGGTGGCTTTGAGGAGGTGGAAGACCAACCACAGCAGGCGTCCCAGGGGGCTTGTTGTCACCTTTCGGGGACCCTTGGTGTTGTACGTGGCTGGGTGGAGGAAGAGACCTTCAATGATGTCAGTGAGGACAAGGAACGGGACATGGCTAGCTTGGTATCAAACCTTGTGCAAATGGACTGTTTGCGGTTGTGCAAATGGACTGTTTGCGGTTGTTTGCTGTGCGGTAAACGGGGAGTTTGGTCTGTCACTGTGAAGCGGGCGTAACCCTTACACTACCTGATCGATACAACATCATACCTGATGGTATACACACACTAGATGTCTTAAAGCACGTTATTCCAAACAATTTAGGAATGTTAGGTGATTTATGCCCTTTATGTATTAAAACCCGACTCTGCGTCAACTACGTATTTTTCCATGGGAGTTTTGCCATGGATCCCCCTCTTGCATGCCAAATTCCATTTGTTAGTCCCCTTGAAACAACTTTTTCATCACTATTGTGGCCAGAAAGAGTCCCTTTTGGTTTTAAAATTTGCCTGCCTATTGAAGTATATGGCGATTCGCCCGGTTCCCCCATTAGCAAACATTCGCAGAAGTTCACATTCACCGTTCGTGAACGGAAAATATTATGTTCGCGACATTTCTTGCCACCAGCACTTGTCCATGTGTCTGTGGTGAAGTGGACTTTCCCAGTAAGTGCTTTGGTCACGGCTCGGGGACTCATGCTGTTGTGAGGTGGGCACGGCACACAACGTGAAAAATAGTGGCGGCTGGGGACTGCGTACCGAGGGACGGCTGCCGACATCAGGCTGCGGAAGTCCTCAGTGTCCACAAGTCTAAATGGCAACATTTCAAGGGCCAGTAATTTTGAAAGTTGCACATTTATGTTTGGGTGGATATTTGCACTTGCACTTCAAATGCCTGTGTTATCGACATTTGGACGCTGTGTTGCGACAGGGAAGTGCATGTTGTTGCTGACGGTTCATGCAAAGGTCCAGGTGCAGGGTGAGGGGCATCCGGGCCTGCACCTTCGACAGGGGATTGGCCAGCAGTGCGTAACACAGGGGAAGAGGATGCAGTGGTGGGACCCAGAGTGTGAACCCAGGCATTCGGCCCACTTATTAGGGTGCTTGGATGCCATGTGGCGGATCATGCTGGTGGTGGTGAGGTTGCTAGTGTTCACTCTTCGGCTCATTTTGGTATGGCACAGGTTGCAAACTACCAATCTTTTGTCGTCTGCGCTTTCCTCAAAAAAGCGCCATACTGTGGAACACCTACCACTCTGCAAGGTAGATTTACGCATGGGGGTGCTCGGTGTAATGGTGGTTGTGGGTCTGTTTGGTGTTGGCCGATGTCTCCCTTTTGCAACCCCACTGCCTCTTCCAGACTGTTGCGGTGCTACCGATCCTTCCTCTATGAACTGCTGTCCTCGCTCGGCTTTTCACCCTCCCATGTTGGGTCAGTGACCTTATCGTCCACCTCCTCTTCCACTTCCTCACTCTGCTTATCCTACTGACTTGACCTAACCACCACCTCAGTTATTGGCAACTGTGTCTCATCATCATCCACCTTGTGAACGAATGATTGCCATTCACCACCGTCATCTTCTTGAGACTGTGAAGGCTCAAGAGGTTAGGAATCATGGCACAATATATCAGGTACCTCTTCAAACGTGCTTGGAGAGAGAGCCAAACCAAATACTGGAGATGAAAAGAGGTTTTGTGAATATCCGAGTGTCGGATCACTTGTTTGGCCAAACGCAAGATGGTGGGAGGAAGAAAGATCAGAGTAATGATTCCGTTGAACAGACTCTTGGCTACAGAGACTGGACTTCATGGAAGAGAGCGTGGTGCTTAACCGACTGGAAGCATTATCTTCTACAATCCAACTGACCACCTGTTCGCACTGGTCCGACTTGGACAGAGTTGTTCTGCGCCGCCCAGCTAAGTTGGACATGAAGCTGGGTAAGGTGGATTTTTTTGTGGTACACTGGCAGCAGGCACAGTTTTATTGCGCCCAGGGCCACGGCCTCTGCTTGCACCATCAGCATCATGCCCAGGGCCATGGCCTCTGCTTGCACCATCAGCATAACGCCCAGGGCCACGGCCTCTGCTTGCACCATCAGCATCACGCCCACTTTCCACTCCCTTTGTGCTCGCCTTCTTCATTTTAATGGTTTTGTCTGTAGGTGCCGATTTTTTTTACTGTCCGCTAAAGACACAGTTTTCTGATGCAGGACAGTACTGGATGCAGAAAAATACAGATTTTCGGCACTACACTAGGCCAGAGATAATGAAATTTTTACAATACACACTGTATTGGCTTGCTATAATGTACTGGATACAGAAAAATAGAGATTTTCTGCACTACTCTAAGTGAGAGATAATTATATTTTTACAATACACACTGTATTGGCTTGCTTTCATGTACTGGATACAGAAAAATACAGATTTTCGGCACTACACTAGGCCAGAGATAATAAAAATTTGACAGTACACACTGTATTGGCTTGCTATAATGTACTGGATACAGAAATAATGTAATTTTGACAATACACACTCTATTGACTTCTAGTAATGTACTAGATACAGAAAAATAAAGATTTTCGGCACTACACTAGCACAGAGATCATTTAATTTTGACAATACACAATGCATTTGGATAATTAATATACCGGTTGCGGATTGAGTGCACACACAGATGTGGCACAAGTTAGGTTAATTTACCCAGAATTTTTTTTTTCTCTAATGGTGCAGTGTATATCTCAGTACCAGGTATACTGTAGTGAATAAACCCCTTTTTAGAATGTCTGTCCAACACACTGCTTTATGATGGCGTATTGTAGATGTCACTAATCTGAAATCTTTCTGTCTTTTAGAAGTTAAAATAGCAATTTTTAAGCCCTGCACTATCTGTCCCTTTCTGGGGATGCCTATCCCTGATAGTGCTGAAGCAAACCGATTTGTTTAAAAAAAAAAATGGTGCTGCACTGCTGCCAAACATGCACTCTAGTCCTTAAAAGGACTGTTAGGTCTTTCAATAAGAAGTAAAATCAGTAAGTTTAAAGTAAAAAGCTATCTATCCCTGCCTACTGTCTGCTCTCCCTGACGCTGAATAAGCCGAGTGCCGGACCTCAGCTCCTATATAAAATAGTATCATGTGTTCCGGCCAGCCAATCAGTGTAAGGCTTACAGCTAACATGGCTATGGCTTTACACTGAGGGGAATTACTTACCTGGACCTTGATTGGCTGCTTAGAAGGCGCCAAACGTGTGGGGAGGAGACTTGAGCAATGCGACTAATACATGTGGTGCTCGGCCAAGTAAAGCTGAGTGCCGAGCATAGCGATGTTCGAGCTTTACCAATACTTGGTCGAGAATGCTCGCTCATCACTATATACTTTGCCATTCGAGGTAAAGGAGCACTAGGTCTACGTTCTATCCTCATTGGAGTGACAGATGAATGGCCAACATCTGTGGGTTTGGAGGCCCACAGATATGCAAGTACTTGTTGCAGAACGCCCTCTTCAGAGAGTGTAGACACTGTAAGAGGGTGCCAGGTGTTGTTTTTGATAGCAGGTACGTGTCACCGAGGTTGCTGGCCTCGGTGAGGTAAGAGCCGGGGTTTTTGGTCTGCAGCAGCTAGTGCTGCTCTGTTAAATAGCATGGCTGCAAAGCCGATCCGGGCCGGCTCTTACTGGGAGCAGCTAAAGAGTAGGGTGGGTGGCTGCTCCCCACGGTCCAGTCCATGTTTTGGGGCTGGGTATAAAACGCAGCCAGCAGCTGTGTCTGTGTGTGTGTGATTATCCTGGAGCCTGCAAACAGGGCTGAGGAATTCTCTGTCCTGGAGGAAGGAGCTCAGCAAGGTGGTGTTGCCCTGCGACCTGAAGGTGGAATCGCCTGCGGCTGAGCCGACTGCTAGGTGTGAACCCGCACCTAAACCACCCAAGGTGACTGGACCGTGTGTTGGCCTGTTTTTGGTTTTTCCACATGATTTCTGTTGTGTATGAACTGTCACCAAGAGACTGTTTTCATTTCTGGTGTGCAAGTGTGAATAAAACACTGTTTGATGCACAATCTGGACTCCTTGTTTTGCCTCTAAACTGCACCCGCACCGCTGTCTACCAGAGCGACTCCCCACATTTGGTGGAGGATGCGGGCATGCGCAGTGAGGCTGGCGTGAACGCCGAACTTTGTTTTTGCTGGGCAAAAGTGAATGTCCTATATTAAGCCGGCAAAGTTGCAGCCTGTGATCCCCGACAAAATGGAGGCGGCTGTGAAAGCCCTCATAGAGGCTAACGTGCAGCAGCGGGAGACCAACCAGCTACTGCTACAGCACGTGATGGCGTTGCAAGCGGCAGGAGCGTCCCACCGCGTCCACGATGCCCGGAAAGCTGTCCGTACCGCGATCCCTAAGATGACCCCTCGGATGATGTTGAGACCTATCTGGCGGTGTTCGAGAAGGTGGCCGTGAGGGAGAAATTACCCGAGAACAGTGGGCAGAGGTCATCGCTCCGTTCCTGGCATCTGGACCCCAGCAAGTATTTTTTGACCTCCCAGGTGACCAAGCAGCTGACTACCCGACTGTGAAAGGTGAGATCCTGGCAAGACTGAGGGTGAATGTTTTGGTCCGGGCCCAGCGGGTGCATCAGTGGGAGTTTAACCCGGCTGAACCCGCCCGGCCACAATACTCATGACTTGCTACAACGGTTGCAAAAATGGCTGCAGCCAGACATACTGACTCCCACTGCTATGCTCGACCGTCTGTTAGCCGATGTCTTCTGGAGGGCTTTGCCTTACCCTCTCCAGCACTGGATCGGCCAGGTATCGCCCACCAATGCCCTGGAGATGGTCGACCTGGTGGAGCGGTACGAGGCCACCAGAAACCTGCAGGGAGTCTTGCTGGGAAGGGGTCAGTTAAACCCCGGAGGCCTCTGCCCCAGTTCCAACGTCCGGCGACAGAGCGGCCTGCACGGAATATACCCCTGCGAGCCCGCCTCCCGTGGTATGCTGGAGGTGTCAGGAGCCCGGCCACATCAGGGCCGACTGTCCGCGTCTGGATGAGCTGATGGAGGTGAACTACGGGGTCGCCACTCCTTGTATGCACGGAAGCTGTGCGCAACTGGCACCCGTGAGGTACAAGACCATAACCACCTGTGTCAGGTAGAGGTGGGAGATTCGTTGGCGGTGGCTCTGCTGGACTCCGGGAGTTTAGTCTCCCTGGTAAGGGCTGCCCTGGTACGGCCTGCGGAGTATACTGGCCGTAAAGTCGGGGTCCTGTGCATCCACGGAGACCTGAAAGACTATCCCACTGCACTAGTGACTTTGTCCACAGCGGCTGGTAGGTGGACCCACGAGGTGGCTGTCGCTACTACACTCCCACACGAACTAATACTTGGGAGGGACTTCCTCGGTTTTCCGGCGCTGTGGCCGGCAATAAAGGTATCTGAGGGACCCGAGACAGGGGTGACCCTAGCAGAGTGGCCTGATACCGCTGGAAGGCCAGAACCCTGGGAGCCCGAGTCTGAAGGGCCGGCGGTAGGGGTGACCACTGCTCCGGCGGTAGAGGGGGAAACAACCCCACTGAGTGTAATGGTGGGAGACACGGAGGACTTGCCACCGGGACCTGAGTTGGCAGACCTCAATGTCTCCGGGAAAATTTTGGGACCGCACAACACCGGGACCAAACCCTAACCAGGGCCTGGGAGAATGTGCTGGAAATTGATGGTAAACCCCAGAAACCAGGGGCTGAATTAATGTTCCCACGATTTATTGTTCTGCAGGATATGTTGTATCGGGTGAACCAAGTCCGAGGTGAACCTGTTGAACAGTTGGTGGTGCCCACAGCGTATCGCAAGCTTGTCATGGAGCTTGCCCACCAACATGTTCTTGGGGGACACCTGGGGTGGCAGAAAACCCAGGACCGCATACTGCAGCGGTTTTATTGGCCCGGTGTGTTCAAGGAGGTAGAAGATTATTGTAAGTCCTGTCCAACCTGTCAGATAACTAGCCCCCAGCCTCATTTCCGTAGTCCTCTGGTACCTCTGCCAATTATTGAAGTACCGCTTGAGCGAATCGCTATGGATTTAATTGGGCCTGTACCAAAGTCTGCCAGGGGCCACCAACACATTCTGGTAGTTCTCGACTATGCCACTCGGTATCCGGAGGCGGTGCCTCTGCGACATACCTCAGCTAGGCTCATTGCCAAAGAGTTAATGGAGATGTTTTCCCGTGTGGGCCTGCCAAAAGAGGTTCTGACAGACCAAGGGACCCCTTTATGTCCAAAGTAATGAAGGAACTGTGTAAATTGTTGCGTATAAAGCAGTTACGGACGTCCGCTTACCATCCGCAAACAGACGGTCTTGTTGAGAGGTTTAACCAAACTCTAAAAAATATGTTAAAAAGGGTGGTGTCTAGAGATGGGAAGGACTGGGACCTGCTTCTGCCCTATCTCATGTTCGCAGTGCGAGAGGTACCCCAGGCCTCTACTGGGTTCTCGCCCTTCGAACTGCTTTTATGGCAGACACCCTCGGGCCTGTTGGATATCGCCAAGGAAGCATGGGAACAACAGCCTGTCCCCCACAAAAGTGTCATTGAGTATGTCACCCAGATGCAGGAACGGATAGAAAGGGTGTTGCCGCTGGTCCGGGAGCATATGGAGGCAGCGCAACAAGCCCAGAGTAGGGTGTATAATCGTCAGGCTCGGGTACGGGGCTTCCATCCGGGAGATCGGGTTTTGGTTCTGGTACCCACCCTTGACAGCAAGTTCCTAGCTAGGTGGCAGGGCCCCTATGAGGTGATCGAGAAGGTAGGGGAAGTAATTACAAAGTACACCAGCCAGGCGGCGCAAGCCGGAGCAGGTGTACCACGTGAATTTACTTAAGCCGTGGAAAGATAGGGACACAGCCGACGCACCACAGCCCCCGGCCAGGGCTTCTAGGTGAAAAGGGTCCAGCCCCACAGTTCGAGGCCTGTGAAGCAGTAACCACGGTAAAATTGCAGACAGCCTGTCTTCCAAACAAGTTCAGGAAGTCAGGAGTTCATCAGTCGGAACACGGATGTGTTCTCGGACCTCCCTGGCCGCACGTCTCTCATCCAACATGACATCGTCACTGAGCCTCAGGCCAAGATCCGGTTAAAACCATACCGGGTACCCGAGGCTCGGCGACGGGCCATCGCGGAGGAAGTACAGTTAATGTTGAAGCTCGATGTCATTGAGGAGTCGAAAAGTGAGTGGGCCAGTCCCATAGTCCTAATACCTAAGCCGGATGGGACGTTGCGGTTCTGCAACGACTTTCGCAAGTTAAATGAAGTATCCAAGTTTGACGCGTATCCCATGCCCCGAGTAGACGAGCTGGTTGAAAGTTTAGGACAAGCCCGTTATTTTTCTGTGCTGGACCTCACTAAAGGGTACTGGCAGGTACCCTTAACGGAGTCGGCTAAGGAAAAACCGCATTTGTTACCTCGCAGGGCCTGTATCACTACAAGGTGTTACCCTTTGGCCTGCATGGCGCCCCGCCACTTTCCAAAGGTTAATGGACATAGTGCTGCGACCACATCGTCGGTACGCCTCGGCCTACTTAGATGATGTAGTCATCCACAGCACCGACTGGGAAAGCCATTTACCCAAGGTGCAGGCGGTAGTGGATGCCCTGAGGAAAGCCGGACTGACCGCTAACCCAAAGAAGTGCTCCATAGGGTTAGAGGAGACAAAATATCTGGGATATGTAATTGGGCGGGAGTCATCAAACCTCAGGTAACCAAGGTAGAGGCCATTCGTAACTGGCCCCGACCGGTCACCACCAGGCAGGTAAAGTCGTTCCTGGGGATTGTAGGTTACTACATGAGGTTTGTGCCCCACTTTGCCACAATAGCAGCGCCGTTGACAGACCTCTTGAAGGGGCGAAAGTCTGGGAGGGTTAGCTGGAGTGAGAAGGCGGAGGAGGCTTCGCCGCGTTGAAGTCGGCCCTGTGTGGGTCCCCGGTTTTGGTGACACCCGACTTCAACAAGGAGTTTGTCGTACAGACCGACGCCTCGGAGGTAGGCCTCGGTGCGGTACTGTCTCAGGAGGTCAACGGGGAAGAACATCCCGTTGTCTTCCTGAGCCGTAAGCTCAATCCCGCCGAGTCCAGATATAGTATAGTGGAGAGGGAGTGCCTGGCTATCAAGTGGGCACTCGAAAGTCTCCGCTACTACCTGTTAGGGAGGAGGTTCCGTCTGGTGACCGACCATTCCCCCTCAAATGGATGAGTCAGGCCAAGGAGAGGAATGCTCGGGTCACCAGGTGGTTCCTATCTCTTCAGAATTTCAAATTCTTCGTGGAACACAGGGCAGGCCGCTTGCAGGGCAACGCAGATGCCCTGTCCCGCGTCCACTGCCTCACGTGTGTTCACCCCTCAGGGCTGAACAAAGGGGGGTGTAAGAGGGTGCAAGGTGTTGTTTTTGATAGCAGGTACGTGTCACCGAGGTTGCTGGCCTCGGTGAGGTAAGAGCCGGGGTTTTGGTCTGCAGCAGCTAGTGCTGCTCTGTTAAATAGCATGGCTGCAAAGCCGATCCGGGCCGGCTCTTACTGGGAGCAGCTAAAGAGTAGGGTGGGTGGCTGCTCCCCACGGTCCAGTCCATGTTTTGGGGCTGGGTATAAAACGCAGCCAGCAGCTGTGTCTGGGTGTGTGTGATTATCCTGGAGCCTGCAAACAGGGCTGAGGAATTCTCTGTCCTGGAGGAAGGAGCTCAGCAAGGTGGTGTTGCCCTGCGACCTGAAGGTGGAATCGCCTGCGGTTGAGCCGACTGCTAGGTGTGAACCCGCACCTAAACCACCCAAGGTGACTGGACCGTGTGTTGGCCTGTTTTTGGTTTTTCCACATGATTTCTGTTGTGTATGAACTGTCACCAAGAGACTGTTTTCATTTCTGGTGTGCAAGTGTGAATAAAACACTGTTTGATGCACAATCTGGACTCCTTGTTTTGCCTCTAAACTGCACCTGCACCGCTGTCTACCAGAGCGACTCCCCACAACACATACATATGAAATGGAGTATAGTCACAGGCTACTAAGAGACATTTATCCTCTTCACCTAATTTGCCTTATAACTTTACAGTACCATCAGGTAGATACATTATCTGCGCATATATTTTCTGCAACAGATCTGCTCCTAGCAAATTAACAAGGGCGGTGTCACTGACTAGGAGACAACTTAGCATTTGTTGGTTTGGGGCAAATGCAATTTGTATTAGCTTTATGAGAGGAGTTGGAACCTCATTACCATCTACTCCTACACATTGAATACTGTCCTTAGACATGAAGCATCGTTTTACATGTTTGCTATAGATAATGGTTTTGGCTGCTCCAGTGTCAATCAGAAAAGGGATGGGCTCCCCCCATTGATTGCCAAGGAGACAACAGGGGCACAGCATTTGACTCTGGGTTGCCAACTCCCTATGGGCGTTACACTTAAGGGGCCTGAGCATTCTCCTCCTCTTCCTCCTCCCATGGGCGAGGAGATCGACAATCAGGTAAAAAGTGCCATACCCTGCCGTAGTTAAAACATCTTAAGGGATACTATGGTTTCTTTCCCCCTTTGGGGAGAGGGCTGGTAAGCAGCCACGCCTGTTTTAGGTCTTTTTTTTTAAACTCAGCTTCTGCACACTTTGCTACTTGCAACAAAATGGATGGCTGTATTGTTCTCCATTCAGGCCTAGATGATACCAGACCCTTGCAAACACTTTCCCTAAGACCATCCACAAAAGTAGCACTCAATATTCTCCCATATATGTCTGAGGTGTGCTCAAAGCCCAAATCTACCTATCTTTGCTGGAGTCTAGTTAAACATTTCTCCACACTCTCTGGTCTGTCCTGATGCATATCAGACAATGTAACAGACTGATCACCTAATCGCTTTCTCCCCCATTCCGTGAGCTTCAGTATGTATTGCTCACTGGACAACAAAGTAGTATCGTCTCCCTCACAAGATCCCACCGCAGTGGCTATAATCTGAGAGAAAGAATCACCAACTTTACACTAGACTAAATCTTCCAAATCTCGCCAACAACATGAGAAAGCTTTCCATATCTTCGCTAACTCCCTATAGATTGGCATGGGTGAATCCTCTGGATTGGGGATTCTACTCATCATAGTCAGAATCTCGCTAGGGGACCAAGGGCGATACAAAGGTCATCAGGGCCATCATTTGGACCCCTAAGAGAAGCAGCTTTAGGAGTTAGGTGCCTGGGCATACGATAGGGTAGATTTGGCCGGGGTAGATTTAGCGTGGATGATACGACTGGGAAACTGAGTGCAGCAGATTTAGTACATCAAACAATGATGCTGGAAACTGCATATTTTCTTGTGACTGATATCCACTCATGTCTGAAAGAGGATTTAGAGTGGGTGCAGCCCTAGATTGAGTGGATTGGTCAGGGACACTTCCGGTAGGCATCATAAGGGCAATCACTGCAGGCACATTTTTAACTAGTGGGATATACAATTGGGAAAGGTTATTTGCAGATATCACTGGATATAATCCATATCCAATCTATAATAGGAATTGTGCCCGGTCTTTGAGATCTTTTACTAGTTTCAGCATTTTTGTGCCTACAAACACACTCCCACCCCCCATAACGGGGGGGGGGGGTATTTACTAAGGGGGGAGTTTCGGGGCATGGGGAAGGGGTAGAAAGCAGAAATCATGGTAGGAGGTGTTCCTGTTGGAAAGGAACACATTGCAGAGCAGAGTGCAGAGGAGGGACCGACAGAATGAACAATAGGAGTTTTTGTAGAACTACAAAACACATAAAAACTGGTGAAGGTTACAGAAGATATGGTGGGGGAAGGGATGCCATATTGTGGATGGTCCTGTTCTTCGTTCGCTACTACATCCAAATTCTCCATCTTACAATAGAAATATTGTCCATTTTTCTCAACTTCTTTCAACTTTCCATCCGTCACGTAAGTGGACAACTTCCACCATAACTCTGCTTACATTAGCCTATTATTATCTATCAACCAACCTTTCTTTTCCTGCAATATATTTTTTTCATAAATTTTCATTTAATCTACCGGTTTCTGGCATACAAATTTCACGAATGAAGAATTTTAACTTAATAACTGAAACTTTCCCTTCTCTTTCTCTCATCAGCTGAGCTGCTGTTGACATCTCCTCACTATATCCTGTGACATTAAAGTTTCCCATTTTTGTGGTTACACAAAGATCAAATGGTTTTTGATTACTATCGAACCCGCTAGCTAAAGGCAGTTTCACAAAGAGTAAATTACATCTAATCACTACTAAACCCACAATTTTGGTTATACACAGATCAAAAGGTATCTGATTATTATGGAAACCGCTAGCTAAAAGCAGTTACTCAAAGATTAAATGGTATCTGATTACTACAGAACCCACAATTATGGTTACACTCAGATCAAAAGGTATATAATCACCCCTGAACCCACAATTCCTTTCGTGAAGAGCCCTGGTCCATTCACCTCTGTAGAGATACAAACTCTTAATAACTGCCCATAATTGGTGTCAATCCTACTCAATGCCCATCATAAGGAACCCTGGTCACTACTCATGAATCTCCAAGACTCTCGTCATCAGAGCTTGGCTGGGATCCAGTTCTATGTCACGGATATCCGACTTAGCTGTCTATCAATTCCTTCTTAGTTTAAGCACGTCCTACCACACAAAGAAGGAATATTAAATCGAGTAATTTTGTCCGAAAGGACAGATCAGCTATAATTTGAACCCTTCTATCGCGATAACACCAATTTAATTCTTGAGAATCTACTTGGGCAAACGGCTCAGAGAAGGTAATTTAAGAAATAAAGCTTTCTTACCTGGCTTCAGCTTGTCACCTCTTCTGATGGTTTTGCACAAGTCCTCTCGTGGTGTTTAAATCGGAAGTTACCCAAGCTGTCTGCCCATGCAGGGACGACAAAATTTGTTATCGCAATTCATGCGATTCTCTTCTTCTTTGTGTGATACCAAATCAATTAGGATTTCAAATATGAGCTCATACAGCTTTCTCAATGAGACCAATACAGACTGGTATCATGGAAAATATTTCATACTTTATTCAAGTAACAAACACTTATATAGGAGATATGAGGTAGACAAAAAGGGTGGTCCTTAAAGATTATTGGCTCTTTGACAAAATAGGAGTAGTTTGCCAATTTTATCCCTGAGTTTCATTGGCACATTTGAAAAAGGCACCCTAACTCCCCCTCCACCAATGAACTTAAGACAAAGAAATGCACAAGTGGCTCACACATCTGGTTAACTGCCATCTTGTGGACAGAAAAGAGTAATACAATACAAATAAATAGGGAAATAAAACCTCTCTCTCACAGCTTCAGTACCAAGGCCATACATTAATATGAAGTTTTGAACAAATTGACTTTGGAACTTGGATCAGAAGCTCGATTTGCTGAACACTAATATAGAGCATTGGGATAGAGTTTGTGCACTTGGGAAAACTGTCCAGATTATTGAAGTTTTTTTTTTTTTTTTTACCTTTCAACCTCAAAAGTAGTACTTGAAAATACCAAATTCACCGGTTCCTAATCTCTGACTCCCTTTAGCAGTTCTGATAGCCCATCCTGTAAACTTCCAGATGGATGTGCACCACTGCAGCAAATTAATGGCCTCACAGATCATGCTGAAGCCCTTGAGGCACAGGACTGCTGAGTCACATGGCACATGAGGACACATCACCACTGAGTGCGGTCATTCGCTGCAGTGGTGCACATGACCCCATCAACTTGATCTTTACAGTAAGATGTCCAGAAGACTAGACAAGAAAGCCAGGGATCCAGAACAGATTGACTGGAAGCAGGTGAGTATAGTTTTTTCAACAGGTACAACAGGCTGCTACTGACCCTTAAAAAAATAAATAAATAAATAAAAAAAATGGACAACCCCTTATTTTTTTAATATATTTTGTAAGGAATTAGAGTTTTAGTCTGTGCACCTGATTAAGTTTGGATTAAACACTTATTGGTTGACTGTTTAGCCAAGGAAAATGAGGAATGTTAAATTGTTTCCCCTTTTTTCCTTTGCTCAAACTACACGTTTGCAAATCTTCCCTTACCTTAATAGCCAAAGGCTTAATCGGCAAGGCAAATATCAAGGGGGAGAGGGGACCACCCTGCCATGTTGCCATCTTTTTGCCCCTGGGTGCTTTATATAACAATCTGACCTCATGTTCAATTGAATGAAAGAATAATACTGTAATGCAATACAAACTATAATACTATATACTACTTTTTTTTTAAATATACCAGGCAGGTATTTGTATCACAATTTATATGATGATGCCTTTCCTAATCACTATAAAATATGGTCTAAATTACCAAGCCCGCCATGAGTAAACCCTTGGTGACTGCATTGTTTTCCATTATTTGTCACATAAGCCTGCATATGCCGGACAAGCATGTAACATTTCTCTAAGGGTTTAAGTGGAACAATAAAAACCTTTTTTCTGTATTTGCTTCCAGCTGTACGTAGAAATCTGTCTAAGGGTCTTGTATTAGAAACTGACAAATGTTAACTGCAGCATGAACAATTCTTTGACAGATTTAAATTATGTAAGTGAAAAGCTAAATCTGTTGTTGCTAGAGTAGTTTTTAAAGGTTTAACATCCTTTCATCTGCTAAATATAGTAGAAAATGCTCAAGCAAGATCGCAAAAGTAATACTTCAAGAAATAGCTCAAATGCTTTTTTTTTACGTGACAAGTTTTTAGGGTACAATTTAGCTGAACTGCACCATTTCTCTTTTGATTAGTTGTTCTATTGAGTTATTTGTTTCCCTATGTGATAGCCGAAACTTCTGGGTATCATATGTTATTGCCAAAGGAACCTGCAAACAGCCATACACTTTTCCTGAGTGGCTGCAGCACAGGAAAGGTAGTATTAGAGAATGAGGAAAGTGTGAGAGAAGACAGCTTTGACTTAAAATAGAGGGTCATAATAAGGCATACAGAATAGGGTTTTCCCAATACGACATTGGAAATTTGATTGCTAATAATTGTTATTGGTACTCAAATACCTAAAGAATTATACTGTAAATATCATTATGACTATAATGATTTATACACTTTAAATTGTAAAATTAGCAAAAATGACCTAAAATATACTGGTAACATTGTGGGAAGTAAATCCCTTTAAAATATACCTTTTAATAATCCTATTAAAAATCATGGACACCCGGTCCAAAATAGATCAAAAAACACCCACAACAAAAAAATAATGTAAGATGCTATTTTGACACGAATACTCAGCACCACATATTAGTTCAATGACATACGTTAGTCAATCAGTGCTATTATTCCCTGGTGTCACCCTAGGTTTGTCCTCAGCCCAGGGACATCCCCTAATGGTAGGGATACCCTGTCCCCGAACCTAACCTGTGTCACCCTAGTTAGCACCCTAGTCTAAGTAGATATCCCGAGTATCCATGTCAACACAGACCCCCAACACGGGGTAAAATAAATGATACAACTCGAAAAATAGCAGCAGGATGTAGATGTGCACTTTCTAATTCCTGAGCATAAATAAACCTCTAAGACAAGATAGAATTCACCTCAGAGGATACAAAAATTCTCAACGCGTTTCCCCCTCATTTATACATGATTAGATATATAGGGTTCATCAGGAGGAAGATAAATCAATTTTGTCAGAGCTGTAACATGGAGACAATTCCAAATTAATGGTCTCCTAATAGTGATAGATATATAATCAATACATTAATGATACCACATATACAGGTGGAACACAGGAGGCACTCAATTTGTCCAAATGACGCAGTATCCGGAGCTATCAGGCCATATATAAATCTGCAATCAGAAAAAGAAAAGAGGGGGAGGAGAAACTTACATAGCCATCCAAGTATAACACTATGCACATCACCTATATATAAACATACACAGCATCACTCACGATATGTGTGCTGCTATTCGATATGCCTGTGCATCCTCCAGCCCTTTAGGTTCAATACTATAGAGGAAAATATATAGGTAAGACATCTTTGCTCTAAAGAATCCATGATGATCATCCTCTAATCGTACTCACGCTCCCTGCGTCCACTCGTGCCAGCCTCTCCTGCTTCACCTAATCACCAGTCTCAAGCCTCTTTAAATAACCCCGCCCGATCCAAACCACTCCCCCTACCTCTCTTGTTACTATACAAGCATTCGTATCAGGCACAGGTGTGCTGCATAACGCGTGACCATAGAGGGAACCACCCCCTTATGTCACTTCCTCTCCTTGAGACGCACGAAGGCTAGGAGATGAAGGTATGCACTCCGGTGCCAGTGGTATGAAACGCCCCTTCCCTCCTTCCTCACATCACTTCCTGCCAATGGAACGCAAGGAAGTTCCCTCATTGAAACGCAGGCAGGAAGCGCCTATATTGTGTGCAAAAAACGGCACAAGTATCTCAACAATGATCCTAATGCCCGCATTGTATAAAGTGACAATCGGATGAACAGTATAGTTTAGTGTAGGGATGGGGGGAGAGAGGGGGGGATAACAATCAGATGTTCCATGAGCGATGTCAGTTGGAAGGTAGGACCTAGCACTAGTCTGTTACTCAGGGCAACCACTAAAAAGAGGCTAATGTTATAGATTGTGGGGATGTAATCATTCTTTCGATAACCAGATTTAAATTCAAAAACACCCATGATCAGGGTGTTTAGTCGTTTACCATTCGGATGTTTCTCACATCCGGCTATACTCAGTCCACATTATGTAACCCATATTCACGAGTTCGATCCAGACAGAGATCCAGAACCCATGTCAATAATCGTCACCTATAGAAAGCAGGTGAACGTCAGTCTTTCATTGAGACCTGAGGGGGCTTGGGATTTAAAGCGATAGATCCATTGACACTCCCTCGGGTCCCCCCCATGATGTTCTCTCACATGTAGGGCCACTGGGGTTTCTCTCTTTTTAATGACATCATTGACATGTTCTAGGAATCTCCTACGTGCCTCCCTAATGGTCTTCCCCACATAATCAAGGGGGCATGTACATTGGCATATATAGATAGCCCCCTTGCTTCTACAGTTGTGAAAGTCACGGATCTCAAAGTTCTGACCAGTCGCTGAGCACACCACCCTCTTAGTGGTCTGTACATATTCGCAAGCTTTACAGTTCCCACACCTATACATGCCCAACGGTTTCCTGTCTAACCACATATTTCTCCCCATGACAGGAGGGGTATAGTGACTGCGAACCAATCTATCCTTGAGACTTCTCCCACGTCTATAGGAGATGGCCGGGTGGTGGGGCAGAATGTCACCAATATCCGATGTCCATCCTCAGGATGGCCCAATATCGTTTGAGAATGTCCAAAACTTCCGTGTTGGCAGAGTCAAACGTCGAGACAATCCGAGTCACCCCTTGACCATCCCGTTCTCTAACACGCGGTACCAACAACTGTTCACGATTTTTCTCTGATGCGTTTTTATAGGCTTCTGTTAAAACCCGATGAGGATATCCTCTGTCTAGAAACCTCCTACGGAGATTCCTAGCTTCCCTGTGAAAAGTTTCCCCTGTGGAGCAATTCCTCCGTATCCGCAGATACTGCCCCTTGGGGATACCACGCTTAAGAGGGCCTGGATGGTGACTCTGCCAGTGGAGAAGTGAGTTGGTTGCAGTCGCTTTCCTAAAGATATCCGCACTCAGTCTGTCCTCCTCCTTGGTTATCCTAACATCCAAAAATGCTAGTGAATGCGGATCAATTTCAAACGTAAATTTGAGACCCAGATCGTTGTTATTGAGTTCTCCAACAAATTGACAAAACTCATCAGATCCGCCCCTCCAGACCACAAACACATCGTCGATGTACCGTGTCCAGACGACGATCTTGTCCGACCACCAAGTGTCCTGGTCTGGGAACACAACCCGGTCCTCCCACCAGCCCAGGAAGAGGTTAGCATAAGTCGGGGCACAGGGGCTACCCATGGCCGTCCCCCTGAGCTGGTGGTAGAACAGGTCGTTGAACAGAAAAAAATTATGTGTCAACGTAAATTCAAGTAAGGAGAGGACAAACTGGTTATGGACATTATATTGGACTCCCCTCGTTTTCAGAAAGTGCTCTACCGCCATCAAGCCCCCTGTATGGGGAATGGAACTATACAGTGCCTCGACATCCACACTGGCCAGATGACACATTGGATCCACAGTGATGGAATCTATCTTGCTGAGGAAGTCCATCGTGTCCCTCGTATAGGTCGGTAGGGACACGACGAACTCCCTCAGCACCTGGTCCAGGTACACACCGCTATTCTGCGTCAGGGCTCCTACCCCAGACACAATGGGACGTCCCTTGAGTGGGGACGTCCCCTTGTGTACCTTGGGAAGACCATAAAATGTAGCAACCGTTGGATGTCTAGGTAAGAGATAGTCGTACTCCACAGGGGAAATCACTTTATCACGAAGTCCCATGTCCAGCACGCCCTTAAGCTCCTCCGTGAACATCGTCAGAGGATTGGAGGATAACAATCGGTAGCCCTCCTTATCCTTTAATAAGTCAAGGCACATCTGCCGATACAATTCATGATCCATCAAAACCACATTCCCCCCCTTATCTGATGGTTTGATAACTAAGTTAGCATCTTGTTCAAGCGAGCGCAGAACCATCATTTCTGATCTACTTAAATTGTAGCCACTGGGTTTCTTCTTATCCAGGTGTTCCAACTCTGAAGATGTCATCTGTAAAAAGATGTCTATGCAGTCATAGTTGAGTGGCGGTGGGGTTTTGATACTTTTTTGTTTTAGTGTAGTAAATGGTCCCTGTCCGGGTATCCTATGTCCCTCTTCACTCAATTCAATCAGATTTTGTAAATCCGCATAGTCAACTTCATCTAGACCAAGTGTCTCACACGTTTGTCGGTTGGTATGTTTGAAGAATTTATGCCATTTGTGGGGAGTCGCTCTGGTAGACAGCGGTGCGGGTGCAGTACCGAGGCAAAACAAAGAGTCCAGGATGTGCAATAAACAGTGTTTTATTCACACTGACACAAAAATAAACAGCAAACAGTCTTTTGGTGGTAATTCACACATGTCAGAAACAAGGAGGCAAAACAAAACAGGCCAACACAGGTTCAGTCACCTGGGAGGTGTAGGTGCAGGTTCGCACCAGGCTGTCGGCCCAGCCGCAGGAGAATCCACCTTCAGGTAGCCAGGAACAAAAGCCACCTCCTTGCTGAGCTCTTTCCTCCAGGACAGAGAACTCCACAGCCCTGTTATCAGGCTCCAGGATAATCACCACCCTCAGCTGCTAAGGAGGCTGCCTTTTAAAGGCCCGGATAAAGTCCGGCCTGGACCGTGGGAGTAGGCACCCACCCAACTCTTTGCCTACTCCCAGTAAGAGCCGGCCCGGATTAGCTTTGCAGCCAAACTAAGTAACAGAGTCCAGCAGCACTAGCTGCTGCAGACCAAAAACCCGGCTCTTACCTCACCGAGGCCAGCAACCTCGGTGACACGTACCTGCCATCGAATATGACACCTTGCACCCTCTTACACACCCCTTTGTTCAACCCTGAGGGGTGAACACCGTGAGGCAGTGGACGCGGGACAGGGCATCTGCGTTACCCTGCAAGCGGCCTGCCCTGTGTTCCACGGAGAATTTGAAATTTTGAAGGGATAGGAACCACCTGGTGACCCGAGCATTCCTCTCCTTGGCCTGACTCATCCACTTGAGAGGGAATGGTCGGTCACCAGACGGAACCTCCTCCCTAACAGGTAGTAGCGGAGAGATTCGAGTGCCCACTTGATAGCCAGGCACTCCCTCTCCACTATACTATACCTGGACTCGGCGGGACTGAGCTTACGGCTCAGGAAGACAACGGGATGTTCTTCCCCGTTGACCTCCTGAGACAGTACCGCACCGAGGCCTACCTCCGAGCGTCGGTCTGTACGACAAACTCCTTGTTGAAGTCGGGTGTCACCAAAACCGGGGACCCACACAGGGCCGACTTCAACGCGGCGAAAGCCTCCTCCGCCTTCTCACTCCAGCTAACCCTCCCAGACTTTCGTCCCTTCAACAGGTCTGTCAATGGCGCTGCTATTGTGGCAAAGTGGGGCACAAACCTCATGTAGTATCCTACAATCCCCAGGAACGACTTTACCTGCCTGGTGGTGACCGGTCGGGGCCAGTTACGAATGGCCTCTACCTTAGTTACCTGAGGTTTGATGACTCCCCGCCCGATTACATATCCCAGATATTTGGTCTCTTCCAACCCAATCGCACACTTTTTTGGATTGGCGGTTAGTCCAGCTTTCCTCAGGGCATCCACTACCGCCTGCACCTTGGGTAAATGGCTTTCCCAGTCGGTGCTGTGGATGACTACATCATCTAAGTAGGCCGAGGCGTACCGACGATGTGGTCGCAGCACTATGTCCATTAACCTTTGGAAAGTGGCGGGGCGCCATGCAGGCCAAAGGGTAACACCTTGTAGTGATACAGGCCCTGCGGGGTAACAAACGCGGTTTTTCCTTAGCCGACTCCGTTAAGGGTACCTGCCAGTACCCTTTAGTGAGGTCCAGCACAGTAAAATAACGGGCTTGTCCTAAATTTTCAACAAGCTCGTCTACTCGGGGCATGGGATACGCGTCAAACTTGGATACTTCATTTAACTTGCGAAAGTCGTTGCAGAACCGCAACGTCCCATCCGGCTTGGGTATTAGGACTATGGGACTGGCCCACTCACTTTTCGACTCCTCAATGACATCGAGCTTCAACATTAACTGCACTTCCTCCGCGATGGCCCGCCGCCGAGCCTCGGGTACCCGGTATGGTTTTAACCGGACCTTGGCCTGAGGCTCAGTGGCGATGTCATGTCGGATGAGAGGCGTGCGGCCAGGGAGGTCGAGAACACATCCGTGTTCCGACTGAGAACTCCCTGACTTCCTGAACTTGTTTGGAAGACAGGCTGTCTGCAATTTTACCGTGGTTACGGCTTCACAGGCCTCGAACTGTGGGGCTGGACCCTTTTCACCTAGAAGCCCTGGCCGGGGCTGTGGTCGTCGGCCGCGTCCCTATCTTTCCACGGCTTAAGTAAATTCACGTGGTACACCTGCTCCGGCTTGCGCCGCCTGGCTGGTGTACTTTGTAATTTACTTCCCCTACCTTCTCGATCACCTCATAGGGGCCCTGCCACCTAGCTAGGAATTTGCTGTCAAGGGTGGGTACCAGAACCAAAACCCGATCTCCCGGATTGAAGTCCCGTACCCGAGCCTGACGATTGTACACCCTACTCTGGGCCTGTTGCGCTGCCTCCATATGCTCCCGGACCAAAGGCAACACCCTTTCCATCCGTTCCTGCATCTGGGCGACATACTCAATGACACTTTTGTGGGGGACAGGCTGTTGTTCCCATGCTTCCTTGGCGATATCCAACAGGCCCCGAGGGTGTCTGCCATAAAGCAGTTCGAAGGCGAGAACCCAGTAGAGGCCTGGGGCACCTCTCGCACTGCGAACATGAGATAGGGCAGAAGCAGATCCCAGTCCTTCCCATCTCTAGACACCACCCTCTTTAACATATTTTTAGAGTTTGGTTAAACCTCTCCACAAGACCGTCTGTTTGCGGATGGTAAACGGACGTCCGTAACTGCTTTATACGCAACAATTTACACAGTTCCCTCATTACTTTGGACATAAAGGGGTCCCTTGGTCTGTCAGAACCTCTTTTGGCAGGCCCACACGGGAAAACATCTCCAATAACTCTTTGGCAATGAGCTTAGCTGAGGTATGTCGCAGAGGCACCGCCTCCGGATACCGAGTGGCATAGTCGAGAACTACCAGAATGTGTTGGTGGCCCCTGGCAGACTTTGGTACAGGCCCAATTAAATCCATAGCGATTCGCTCAAGCGGTACTTCAATAATTGGCAGAGGTACCAGAGGACTACGGAAATGTGGCTGGGGGCTAGTTATCTGACAGGTTGGACAGGACTTACAATAATTTTCTACCTCCTTGAACACACTGGGCCAATAAAACCGCTGCAGAATGCGGTCCTGGGTTTTCTGCCACCCCAGGTGTCCCCCAAGAACATGTTGGTGGGCAAGCTCCATGACAAGCTTGCGATACGCTGTGGGCACCACCAACTGTTCAACAGGTTCACCTCGGATTTGGTTCACCCGATACAACATATCCTGCAGAACAATAAATCGTGGGAACATTAATTCAGCCCCTGGTTTCTGGGGTTTACCATCAATTTCCAGCACATTCTCCCAGGCCCTGGTTAGGGTTTGGTCCCGGTGTTGTGCGGTCCCAAAATTTTCCCGGAGACATTGAGGTCTGCCAACTCAGGTCCCGGTGGCAAGTCCTCCGTGTCTCCCACCATTACACTCAGTGGGGTTGTCTCCCCCACTACCGCTGCAGCAGTGGTCACCCCTACCGCTGGCCCTTCAGACTCGGGCTCCCAGGGTTCTGGCCTTCCAGTGGTATCAGGCCACTCTGCTAGGGTTACCCCTGTCTCAGGGCTATTAGACACTTTCACCTCAGGCCACAGTGACGGAAAACCAGGAAGTCTCTCCCAATTATCAGTTCATAGGGTAGCTTTGTGGAGATCGCCACTTCACAAGTCCAGGTGCCGGCCGCCGTGGACAGAGACATTACAGCAGTGGGATAGTCCTTTAAGTCTCCGTGAATGCACACCACACCCACTTTCCGGCCCGTATACTGGGTGGGCTGTACCAGGGCAGCACTTATCAGGGTTACCAGGCTCCCTGAGTCCAACAGCGCCACTGCCAGGTTATCCCCGACCTGCACCCGGCACAGATGACGATTGTCTATTGTCTCGGGGTGCCGGTCGCACACAGTCTCCGGGCGTACAAGGAGTGGCGACCCCGTAGTTCACCTCCATCGGCTCATCCCGATGCGGACAGTCGGCCCTGATGTGGCCTGGCTCCTGACACCTCCAGCATACCACGGGAGGCGGACTCGCAGGGGTATATTCCGTGCAGGCCGCTCTGTCGCCGGACGTCGGAACTGGGGCAGAGGCCTCCGGGGGTTTGACTGACCCCTTCCCAGCAAGACTCCCCTGCAGGTTTCTGGTGGCCTCGTAACAGCTCCACCAGGTCGACCATCTCCAGGGCATTGGTGGGCGATACCTGGCCGATCCAGTGCTGGAGGGGATAAGGCAGGGCCCTCCAAAGATGTCCGCCAACAGTCGATCCAGCATGGCAGTGGGACTTAGTAGATCGGGCTGCAGCCACTTTTGCAGCCTGTGCAGCAGGTCGTAGTACTGCGGCCTAGCGGGATCAGTCGTTTTAAAGTCCCACTGGTGGACTCTTTGAGCGCGGACCAGCACGTTCACCCCCAGTCTGGCTAGGATCTCTCCTTTCACGGTGTCATAATCTGCCGGCTTAGTCGTCCGACAAGTCGAAAAACACCTGCTGGGGTCCGGAAGCCAGGAACGGAGCGACCACCTCAGCCCACTGGTCACGGGGTAACTTTTCCCTCACGGCGACCTTCTCAAAGACCGCCAGGTATGTCTCAACGTCGTCTGCGGGGTCATTTTGGGATCGCCGCACGGACCGCTTTCCGGGCATCATGGACGTGGTGGGGCGCTCCTGCCGCCTGTAACGCCATCACATGTTGTAGCAGTAGCTGGTTGGTCTCCCGCTGCTGCACGTTAGCCTCTATGAGAGCCTTCACAGCAGCCTCCATGTTGCCAGAAATTCCTGCTTGCAACTTTGCTGGCTTAATATATTCCATGCACTTTAGCAAAAAAAAACTTCGGCGTTCCGCCAGCCTCACTGCGCATGCCCGCATCCGACACCAAATGTGGGGAGTCGCTCTGGTAGACAGCGGTGCGGGTGCAGTACCGAGGCAAAACAAAGAGTCCAGGATGTGCAATAAACAGTGTTTTATTCACACTGACACAAAAATAAACAGCAAACAGTCTTTTGGTGGTAATTCACACATGTCAGAAACAAGGAGGCAAAACAAAACAGGCCAACACAGGTTCAGTCACCTGGGAGGTGTAGGTGCAGGTTCGCACCAGGCTGTCGGCCCAGCCGCAGGAGAATCCACCTTCAGGTAGCCAGGAACAAAAGCCACCTCCTTGCTGAGCTCTTTCCTCCAGGACAGAGAACTCCACAGCCCTGTTATCAGGCTCCAGGATAATCACCACCCTCAGCTGCTAAGGAGGCTGCCTTTTAAAGGCCCGGATAAAGTCCGGCCTGGACCGTGGGGAGTAGGCACCCACCCAACTCTTTGCCTACTCCCAGTAAGAGCCGGCCCGGATTAGCTTTGCAGCCAAACTAAGTAACAGAGTCCAGCAGCACTAGCTGCTGCAGACCAAAAAAAACCCGGCTCTTACCTCACCGAGGCCAGCAACCTCGGTGACACGTACCTGCCATCGAATATGACACCTTGCACCCTCTTACACATTTTAGGCGTCGACAAAACAGGTGGAGATTCTTGACCCATGTGAATAAACAGAAACTCGTTGTGGGTACGAATGAAAGGCCCTTCTTTAACACACATGTCTTAGTTTCGCTTAATTGTCTAGTTGATAAATTAATGATTTGGAGATTGTCCTTTACACTCTCTCTCGCCCCCTGTCCCGTAAATGGTATGGGGGCTGACTCCCCTCTAAAAAAGGAAGAGGAGGTAGGGGGTATGGGGAGTTGTGTATTTCGTGAACCAGAGGGTGCAGCAGCAGAGGAGGAAGACGGACCCGGTAAAAAGGAGCCACCAGGGTTTCCATAGAGTCCGATTGTCCCCCTCCCACCTCTGTTCCGGTGCCATCCCCTGTTGCGACTGGATCCTCTCCTGTTTCCCCTAAATCCTGGATTTTGGGGAAAATACGTTCTTGGTTCAGTATCTGAGGATTCAATATCCGATGATGATATCTCGGATACCCCAGTAACGATGTTAGCCTGTTGCTGACAATAAGCACGATTCTCTCTAAATTCGGATAGATCCCGCACAAACTGTCTGTGCTTTCTCTCCTTAATATACCCCTGCAGTTTCTCCACCGATGTTTGTAGTGCAGCCTCACGATTATTAAACTCAGGGTCACTACGAAATTTTAATGCAATCTCTGTTTGTTCCTGCAAATTTATAGTGGTTTTATCAAACAACTTCCTTTCCTCCTCCAAAAGAATATTCATCAAATTAAGCGAACTGCGCGTCAGTTCTTGCTCCCACCTGGCTTGTAAGGATGGGGAGGAAATGCGGTCTGCTGGTTTAATATATAGGCGTAAACTACGGGGAACTATTTTATATTCAAGATAACTCTCCAGTGATTTGATTTCCCACCATGATTTGATGTTGTCCTTGTATTTAATATATAGGTCTTTGAAGGCCTGTTTACACGAAGAGGAAGCCCCTCGTCCTGGAATATCTCTGTCTGAGAAAATGTTTTTGGCCTCATTAATCAATGCTTCGGTGAATAGTTTACCTGACAGGAAGCTAGCCATATCATCAAAAATCAGCAAAATCCAGCGTATTACTATACTAACAATGAATAGGGACAAAATTCAAAACACAAGATCCAGCAAAATAAATCCCTTTAAAATATACCTTTTAATAATCCTATTAAAAATCATGGACACCCGGTCCAAAATAGATCAAAAAACACCCACAACAAAAAAATAATGTAAGATGCTATTTTGACACGAATACTCAGCACCACACATTAGTTCAATGACATACGTTAGTCAATCAGTGCTATTATTTCCTGGTGTCACCCTAGGTTTGTCCTCAGCCCAGGGACATCCCCGAATGGTGGGGATACCCTGTCCCCGAACCTAACCTGTGTCACCCTAGTTAGCACCCTAGTCTAAGTAGATATCCCGAGTATCCGTGTCAACACAGACCCCCAACACGGGGTAAAATAAATGATACAACTCGAAAAATAGCAGCAGGATGTAGATGTGCACTTTCTAATTCCTGCGCATAAATAAACCTCTAAGACAAGATAGAATTCACCTCAGAGGATACAAAAATCCTCAACTCGTTTCCCCCTCATTTATACATGATTAGATATATAGGGTTCATCAGGAGGAAGATAAATCAATTTTGTCAGAGCTGTAACATGGAGACAATTCCAAATTAATGGTCTCCTAATAGTGATAGATATATAATCAATACATTAATGATACCACATATACAGGTGGAAAACAGGAGGCACTCAATTTGTCCAAATGACGCAGTATCCGGAGCTATCAGGCCATATATAAATCTGCAATCAGAAAAAGAAAAGAGGGGGAGGAGAAACTTACATAGCCATCCAAGTATAACACTATGCACATCACCTATATATAAACATACACAGCATCACTCACCAGGACCAGGTGCTGAGGGAGTTCGTCGAGCTTCAGTAAATAATCAATTGCTATTAACCTGGATGCATTACTTCTATTCTACATTTGCATCGTAAGTTGCTAGCGTCACAACAGCAGGGGCCCTTCCTTGCACTGTAAAACATCAACATCAAGCTCACCTTGACTGCCATTAGGCAAGAGAACCCCAGCACCAATGTGTGCTCTGAAGGGAAGAATGCTGCACTCTTGCTGTCAGCACACACCAGCCAAAGGATCTTCAGAAAACAGGTGAGTTTGGCTACTGTACCCATCCGGCCACCCAAACTCACGTACACTCAAGGGTGTACAACTAGAGTTGAGCGAACAACTGGATGTTCGGGTTCGAGAAGTTCGGCCAAACTTCCCGAAAATGTTCGGGTTCGGGATCCGAACTCGGCCCGAACTTCATCCTGAACCCAAACCCCATTGAAGTCAATGGGGACCCGAACTTTTGGGCACTAAAAAGGCTGTAAAATAATCCAGGAAAGGGCTAGAGGGCTGCAAAAGGCAGCAAAATGTAGGTAAATCCCCAGTAAACAAATGTGGATAGGGAAATTAATTAAAATAAAATAAATAAAAATTAAGAAATATCAATTGGAGAGAGGTCCCATAGCAGAGAATCAGGCTTGAAGTCACCCACCAATAGAGAAGGCCACTTTCATTTATTTAGGCCCCAGCACCCAGACAGAGGACAGAGGTCGCATAGCAGAGAATCAGGCGTCATGTCACCCACCAATGGAGAAGGCCACTTTTAGATAATTTGGTCCCTGACACACAGACGGAGGAGAGAGGTCGCATAGCAGAGAATCAGGCTTCATGTCACCCAGCAATAGAGAAGGCCACTTCCAGATATTTAGCCCACGGCACCCAGACAGAGGACAGAGGTCGCATAGCAGAGAATCAGGCTTCATGTCACCCACCACTGGAACAGGTTACTTTTAGATAATTATGCCCCTGGCACCTAGACGGAGGAGAGGTTCATTCAACTTTTGGTTGCAGTGCAATATAATGGTAAAATTAAAAAAAGAGGATTCAATAAAGAAGTGCTCCGGAGTACAAGAATGTATGGTTGAGGGCGAGGCAGTTATAAATGTCTATTCTGCACAAGGGTTCATTTTTATGAACGTCAGCTTGTCCACGTTGGCTGTAATGACGCCCCCTGCCATGCTGAATACACGTTCAGACAAAATGCTGGCCGCCAGGCAGGCCAGCACCTCCAAGGCATAAAAAGCTAGCTCTGGCCACGTGGACAATTTGGAGACCCAGAAGTTGAATGGGACCGAACCATCAGTCAGTACGTGGAGGGGTGTGCACACAAACTGTTCAACCATGTTAGCGAAATGCTGCCTCCTGCTAAGAGGTTCCGTATCAGGTGGTGGTGCAGTTAGCTGTGGCGTGGTGACAAAACTTTTCCACATTTCTGCCATGCTAACCCTGCCCTCAGAGGAGCTGGCCGTGACACAGCTGCGTTGGCGACCTCTTGCTCCTCCTCTGCCGTTGCCTTGGGCTTCCACCTGTTCCCCTGTGACATTTGGGAATGCTCTCAGGAGCGCCTCTACCAGCGTGCACTTGTACTCGCCCATCTTCCTATCACGCTCCAGTGCAGGAAGTAAGGTGGGCACATTGTCTTTGTACCGGGGATCCAGCAGGGTGGCAACCCAGTAGTCCGCACACTTTAAAATGTGGGCAACTCTGCTGTCGTTGCGCAGGCACTGCAGCATGTAGTCGCTCATGAGTGCCAGGCATGTGCAAGGTGGAGTTCCACTTTGTGGGCACGTCGCATATGAGGCGGTAAGCGGGAAGGCCGAAGTTACGCTGTAGCGCAGACAGGCGAGCAGCGGCAGGATGTGAACGCTGGAAGCGCGCACAGACGGCCCGCACTTTATGCAGCAGCTCTGACATGTCGGGGTAGTTGTGAATGAACTTCTGCACCAAATTCAGCACATGCGCCAGGCAAGGGATGTCTGTCAAACCGGCTAGTCCCAGAGCTGCGTCGAGATTTTGCCCATTATTGCACACCACCAGGTCACCTGTCCCCCAGACATATGAGTTTCAGAACGGCCTGCTGACGTTTACCCCGGGCTGTGCTGAAGTTGGTGGTGAAGGTGTGTGGCTGACTGGATGAGCAGATGGAAGCAGAGAAAGAGGAAGCCGAGTAGGAGGAGGACGCTACAGGAGGCAAAGAATGATGCCCTGCGATCCTTGGCGGCGGAAGGACGTGCGCCAAGGAACTTTCCACCTGTGGCCCAGCCGCCACTACATTTACCCAGTTAGGGAGATATAGCGTCCCTGGCCGTGCTTACTGGTCCACATATCTGTGGTTAGGTGGACCTTGCCACAGATGGCATTGCGCAGTGCACACTTGATTTTATCGGATGCTTGGTTGTGCAGGGAAGGCACGGCTGTCTTGGAGAAGTAGTGACGGCTGGGAACAACATACTGTGTGACAGCCATCGCCATCAGCTGTTTGAAGCTGTCTGTGTCCACCAGCCTGAATAACAGCATTTCAAAGGCCAGTAGTTTAGAAATTCTGGCATTCAGGCCCAGGGCTCGAGGGTGGCTAGGTGGGAATTTACGCTTTCTCTCCAAGGTTTGTGAGATGGAGAGCTGAACGCTGCCGTGTGACATGGTGGAGATGTTTGGTGACTCACGTGGTGGTGTCGGTGGCACAATCTCTGTTTGGTGGGTGGCAGGTGCCAACATTCCTCCCGAGGCGGAGAAAGAGGCCGAGGCAGCAGCAGAAGAGGGAGCAGGGGGAGCCTGAGCGAGTTCTTTGTTTTTGAGGTGATTACTCCACTGCAGTTTATGCTTTGTATGTAGATGCCTGGTCATGCAGGTTGTGCTAAGGTTAAGAAAGAATGTTAATGCCTCGCTTCAGGCTCTGATGGCACAGCGTGAAAACCACTCGGGTCTTGTCATCAGCACATTGTTTAAAGAAGTCCTTGAAGCTGCCTTTGGGGTGCTGGGTCCCTGGTGGTGGTGGCCAGTAGCAGGCGAACTCTCTTGGCGGCGGCTGTTCTGCTTTTTCCCCCTGCTCCCTCTTTTGCTACGCTGTTGGCTCGGTCTCACCACTGCCTCTTCCTCTGAACTATGAAAGTCAGTGGCATGACCTTCATTCCATGTGGGGTTTAGGAACTCATCGTCCCCTGCATCGTCTTCCACACAGTCTTCCTCCCTGACCTCCTGTTCGGTCTGCACACTGCAAAAAGACTCAGCAGTTGGCACCTGTGTTTTGTCATCATCAGAGACGTGTGGACTCCGATGAGGTGGTATTCCCATGTCCTCATCATCAGGAAACATCAGTGGTTGTGCATCAGTGCATTCTATGTCTTCCACCACTGGGGAAGGGCTAGGTGGATTGCTTTGGGAAACCCTGCCAGCAGAGTCTTCAAGCAGCATAAGAGACTGCTGCATAACTTGAGGCTCTGACAGTTTCCCTGATATGCATGGGGGTGATTTGACAGACTGATGGGCTTGATTTTTAGATGCCACCTGTGCGCTTTCTGCAGAAGACTGGGTGGGAGATTATGTTGTGAACGTACTGGATCCACTGTCGGCCACCCAATTGACTACCGCCTGTACTTGCTCAGACCTTACCATACTTAGAATGGCATTGAGCCCCACCAAATATCGCTGTAAATTCTGTCCGGTACCTGAACCTGAGGTAGTTGGTTCACTAGGACGTGTGGCTGTGGCAGAATGGCGTCCCTTACTAGATGTTTTCCTCATTGTTACCGTTCACCAAGCACCACAATAAGAAAAAAAATATTTGGCCCAATGTATTGATTTCAAATTCAGGCCTTTTTTTACAGGCACCTAACACTATCTGCCTATTTATTTATCTACCATCTTACACTAATCCAGGCATAGCAGTAACCACTGATTTAGGGGAATATCAATTGTAGGCCTAGTATTTAGGCCCTGGATGAAAGGCATCCTATAATGGACAGATTTATAATTGGAGATGCACGGTAGTGTGTGAAAAAAATATGTAGGATTATGCCTTCATCAATTGTATTTTAACATTTTGTGTAATATACCCTTTAACGGACAGAAATACACTTGGAGATGCACGGCAGCGTGTGAAGTTATTGAGGATGACCCTCTCAGCACTTGTATATTCACCTTGAGTGTAATATACCCTTTTGCGGACAGAAATACACTATGAGATGCACAATAGTGCGTGCAGATTTACAGGATTATGCTTTCAGCAATTGTAATGTAACATTTTTTGTAATATACCCTTTTACGGAAAAATATATCCTTGGAGATGCACGCTTAGTGTAATATACCCTTTTACGGACATATTAACACTTGGCCTGCAACAGCGGGAACACCAGATTCAGGGTATTGCTATATTGGCAAGTGAATTTCACCCCAAAACAAAATCTATCCTTTGACGGATACTATTAAACGTGTCCAGTCACAGCTGGAACACCAGATTTACTGTATTTATATTTTTGCAACTGTATTTCACCCCAGAACAAAATCTATCCTTTGACGGATACTATTAAACTTGGCCAGCCACTGCTGGGACACAACATTTACGGTATTGCTATTTTGGCAACTGAATTTCACCCCAGAAAATAATAAATCCTTTGCCGGACACTATTAAACTTGGCCAGCCACTGCTGGGACACCAGATTTACGGTATTGCTATTTTGGCAATTGAATTTCACCCCAGAAAATAATATATACAATGATGAACACTATTAAACTTGTCCAGCCACAGCTGGAACACCATATTTAATGTATTTCTATTTTTGCAACTGTATTTGACCCCAGAAAATAAATATCCTTTGACGGACACTAGGGAAGTTGTTCAGTTACAGCTGGAACACCAGATCCAGGGTATTGCTATTTTGGCAATAAAATTTCACCCCAGAAAAAAATACACCCTTTTACGGACAGATTTAAACTACGCCTGCAACAGCTAGAACAACAGATTTACTGTATTTCTATTTTTGCAACTTTATTTCACCACAGAACAAAATCTATCCTTTGACGGACACTAGAGAAATTGTCCAGTCACAGCTGGAACACCAGATTTAGGGTATTGCTGATAGAGATGTGGACATCATTCTTTGATTCAGCCAAGAAAGCTCCCACGTACTCCAGCTCTCAGACAAAATCTCATCTCCTCCAGAGAGTCAAGGTTCCATCCTACCAAAGAAACCAAGCCTTCTTGCTACGTCATATATGCTTCTCTGCTGTTAGTATAGACTCCATTACAAGATGGCCGCCATAGCTGGATGCTTACATACCAGAATTAATAAAGCAATGCACACTGCGCAGATGCCAAGTGTTATCTCTTTTCACATTTTCATATCCCAGCCAATGTAACAATGCCACATGCCTCTCTGATGTCTATATAAACTGCTGTACTTCCTGTAATAAATTAGAATTTGCATTGACCCCCGAGTGCGTGTCATTGACATTTTCTCCGTGCACATAAAAGCCTTGGCTTACCACTAATTTGGAGCAGTAAAGCAAACATACTCAGCCCTGGTTGAGGGCATCTTTAACAGTTGGTGTCCAACGTGGGGCGACAGGAGAAGGAGCGTCAGCGTTCGCCGAAATTTGGGGGTTCCCAGAGCATGGTGGACTCCGCTTGAGGAGGAGGCCTGCAAGCTCATAATCAGGTGAGAAAATCTGGTTTATCTCATCTGCTTCTTGCTGCGCTCCACTCTGCTGTGGTAATCTGTTCTGCTATTGGTGTTGCATTGCATTATGGGTAGCAACTTCGGTTGACAGTAAATCCTGTGTGGCCCTAGACCCTTTTAGAAGTAAAGTTTGAGTTTGCTCTACTGTGGTTTTGTGTTTTGTCTGTGTGTAGTTCGTGTCAAGCACCTCCACAGTTAAAAGCAAAGCAGAGCAAGAGTGTTTCCCCGCAGCAGGAGGAGTGGAGTTAGATCAGGGGCTGCTGGAACCTGTCTGTCGGTCAAGATAGAAGGTGTAGCCCTGGTGCTCCTTTCCTGGTCGGAGCTGGTGTAGGGGCTGCTGGAACCTGTCTGTCGGTCAAGATAGACGGTGTAGCCCTAGTGCTCCGAATCGGGGATTGAGCTTGATCCAGGGGTTACGTGCCTTTAAAGCAGAGGGACTAACTCCTGGTAGACAAAAAAAAAGCAAGGGGGTTTCAAACCTTTCTGTGCCAGCACCTCAGCAGGAGCAGAGGGAGTAACCCCTGGGGGTCCCGGCAGGACTAGTTGGTCCTAGACTGGCTGACCAGACGTGGTAGCCAGGGAAGAAACAGTTAATAGTCTGTGCAGGGGTGAGCCTGCTTGGGATGAAGGATTTGGGGTGTTGAAGTGCCTTTGAGCCAGACCCGAATCCTGTTGACAACTAGAGAAAAGGAGGTGCCTGCTTCTGTCTTGGTTGTGTTCAAATGAGTAAATTAATGTAAATTTAAGTAGTAAGCATGTGAAGCATTGTGGAAAGTTGAGTGATGATGCAGTGCAGCGCTGAGGAAGTATTATATCTTGTCTATCCGTGTATCTGAGTGCCCTGCGTGTCTCTGTTGCCTGGTGAATATGGCTGAGTCCAGAGGGAGAGCAGAGTGAGAAACCGGGGGCTGTATGCTGTAGCTGTGCAGGGGCGAGGGACATTGGAATGGAATGTGTGTGATAACGAGTAGCGAGGACGCTGTCTGCCAGCCGAAGTGTAATCAAAAGTCCAGGTATGTGAGGTACTGAGCGTGTGTGTGTGTTATTGGTATGTGGTTTGTTAATAGGTTCAAAGACTTTTGTGTGTAAAAGTATGAGAAAGTGTTCTATATGTCTGTTCGACATTGAATGTTATATCTGTGTGGACCGGGAATCTGACCTTGTGTGTTGGCTACTAGAAAACTGACTGGTAGAGGATTTTCATGCAGCCAAGTTTACTGTGTGCCATCTGTGAGCGAAGTCAGACACAGACAAATCCGCAGGCACATCCCCCACCACATCAGCCCCCTCCAGTCCAGAGGGATGAACCTGTTAAGTACGTCAGTGCCAAAACCACGCCCTAGGCCCACCTCTTTGTATCCGGTTATCACACAAGATGGCACCCCCTACGTCTTGATTTCCGCTCTGGTGGCCATCTTAACTAATCCAAAGTCCAGTCTGGCAGCCATCTTAACTCCTGTAACTTCCGTCACGGCGGCCATTTTAACTGAGGGAATTTCCCTGCTCAGCGGCCATCTTAGTTACTCGTATTTTTCCTGATACAGCTACTGTGCACAAAACAATACGCACAAATACCAGTAGCCCAAGTAGCACCACAAGGGGTACTCACTCGAGTCAGTGAGTGAAGGATAAACATATACCTATGATTAGTTATGACCAGTAGTATTGTTTAATTGTTTTATTCAGATGATAATCCTTAACTTACATGTATTTTGTTTTCCAAGTAAAGTCAAGTGAAGTCCCCCCTCCTGCCCAGTTGATAGAATCACAAAAGGAGGGGACTGTGATGGAGATGGTCCCAACCTGTTCTGTTCTTTCTGTGTTCTTTCTGTTTTTCATATGAAGAATGCTGACCTTGAGATAAGCTGCTGCAGAAGTAGTAAAGAAAATACACTTTGCACTTTCTTCACTACTCACAGGTGACCTCAATGACCAGGAACTTTGTTTATTGGCTGTTAGTAATGAAACTCCCTGGTCCATGTTTGTGTTAGTACTCCCAGAAAATGGGAAGGAACGTCTGCTTACAGGAATGCTGGGACATTTGTGGGCTAAGCAACCAATGGATTTTGGCAAGCTCCCAGTTCCTCCCGTGGAAGTGGAAATGAAAACTGGTGCACTTCCTTGGAAGTGTCTCTTGAGTCTGGCACAGTCAGATGCCATATCTCAAATGGTCTGAGACTTTTTGAAAAAAAAAAATATATAAATGGAGATTGTATCCCCTTCTTTTGTAACCTGTGAGAAAGAAAAGTGAGAACAAATCCACCCAGTATCGGATGGTACATGACCTACGTGCTGTCAATGAAGCCACAAGTTTTAACACCCTAACCCATACACCTTGTTGGATGCGGTTCCTGTTACCTCTACCCAGGGGCGTAACTACCGGGGAAGCAGGGGAAGCGGCTGCTTCGGGGCCCGGGCTGACAAGGGGCCCGGCGCCCGGCAGCACGTGTCCACTCTCCTCTGCTTCCCCGCCCCCGGTAATCAGCTGTTTGGGCGCTGCGCAGCAGCAGGCTATCTGCCGAGAGTGCGCTGCGCTCCATTAGACTGTCTACTGTGACTGTGCCAGCGGGCCCCCTTTCAGTACAGTTTGGCCCGGCCCCCTCCTTTCACAGTTCCCCCTCCCTCCTTTCACAGGTTGGCCCGGCCCCCTACCCTTCCACACTTCCCCTCCCTCCCTCCCTGGTTAAGTGCGTCATGCAGCATGCCTGTCCTGCAGTGTGGCGCTGCCGCCGCTGATTGCGATCCCAAATCATCCGTAATTCGTAGTTGCAGCCAAGTTGCAGGGCAGGGAAGGAGGCGGTGCTGTTGAACGGCCTGCAGCCTATCAGAGAGGCTGGCGGCGCGATGACGTCATTGCGCAGGCGGCGCGATGGCGTGCTGCAGAAGGCATCAGAACAGCGGACGTGGTGGGTGTAAGTAGCACAGTCACAGTGAGTGTGAGTCTGTGTCTGTGAGTCTGTGACCACATTATTTTTGGTTGGGCTGCCTGGGGGGAATCGGATTAATAATTTGAATGTGCATTAGCTACTGGCACCGGGGAAGCATTGAAGAATGGGGGAAGAATTTGAATTGGGAGGAAACCAATAATTCAGAATAATGGACTATGGGGGGAGGATGCATTGGCTACTGGCAGTCTGGCACATTGTGGGGGTGTTATATGGCTGGGTGGCTACTGGCACATTATAGGGAGTTATATGGCTGGGTGGCTACTGGCACATTATAGGGGTTATATGGCTGGGTGGCTACTGGCACATTATGGGGGTTATGGCTGGGCTACTGGCACATTATAGGGGTTATATGGCTGGGTGGCTACTGGCACATTATGGGGGAAGGATGCATTAGCTACTGGCAGTCTGGCACATTATGGGGGTGTTATATGGCTGGGTGGCTACTGGCACATTATAGAGGGGTTATATGGCTGGGTGGCTACTGGCACATTATAGGGAGGTTATATGGCTGGGTGGCTACTGGCACATTATGGGGAGGTTATATGGCTGGGTGGCTACTGGCACATTATAGGGAGGTTATATGGCTGGGTGGCTACTGGCACATTATGGGGGGAGGATGCATTGGCTACTGGCAGTCTGGCACATTATAGGGGTGTTATATGGCTGGGTGGCTACTGGCACATTATGGGAGGGTTATATGGCTGGGTGGCTACTGGCACATTATAGGGGGTTATATGGCTGGGTGGCTACTGGCACATTATAGGGAGGTTATATGGCTGGGTGGCTACTGGCACATTATAGAGGTTATATGGCTGGGTGGCTACTGGCACATTATAGGGGGTTATATGGCTGGGTGGCTACTGGCACATTATAGAGGGGTTATATGGCTGGGTGGCTACTGGCACATTATAGGGAGGTTATATGGCTGGGTGGCTACTGGCACATTATAGGGGGTGTCATATGGCTGGGTGGCTACTGGCACATTATAGGGGGTTATATGGCTGGGTGGCTACTGGCACATTATGGGGGTTATATGGCTGGGTGGCTACTGGCACATTATAGGGGGTTATATGGCTGGGTGGCTACTGGCACATTATGAGAGGTGTTATATGGCTGGGTGGCTACTGGCAC
Source organism: Bufotes viridis (assembly GCA_033119425.1). Lineage (NCBI taxonomy): Eukaryota > Metazoa > Chordata > Amphibia > Anura > Bufonidae > Bufotes > Bufotes viridis. The sequence continues at coordinate 126,020,833 of CM065593.1, read as the reverse complement.
ATTATAGGGGGGGTTATATGGCTGGGTGGCTACTGGCACATTATAGGGGGGGGGTTATATGGCTGGGTGGCTACTGGCACATTATAGAGGGGGTTATATGGCTGGGTGGCTACTGGCACATTATAGGGGGGGTGTTATATGGCTGGGTGGCTACTGGCACATTATGGGGGGCCCATAACAAAATTTGCTGTGGGGCCCAGTCATTTCTAGCTACGCCCCTGCCTCTACCCACTCAACTGTGATTGATTTAGCAAATGTTTTCGTTTCAGCACCACTACATCCAGACAGTTGGTATTTGTTCACCTCCACACATGAGGGTAAACAGTATACCTGGGTGGTGCTGCCGCAGGGAGCCTAGAACTCACCTAGTATGTATGACCTTTTTCACTGATCATGGCTGCAAGGTAGGGAAAGCTGTCCTCACCCAACTACTTGGCCAGCAACAACGCCCTGTGGCTTATTATTTAGCCAGATTTGACCCAGTGGCCAGAAGTGCCCCCCTTGCATCTGAGCTGTAGCAGTTGTACAAGCCATGCTTTATAGAAGCTCTGAGCTAGTCCTGACCCACAAAGTGACTGTTATATTTCATCTATCCTCATGAAAGTACAACTCAAGAACCATTTTGTTGCCCGCAGAGTTAGATGTGATAACTGATGAAGTGTGTGGCTTAACTCTGCTAAATCCTTATGTGCCTTATGAACGTTCATGTTTCTCCTGACAAGTCCAAATTTCTCAAAAAGACATGAGAGATACAAAGACTGGTACACAAATGTGTGTTTCTTAGCAGTATATATGTGTTTTAATACACCAAAAAGTTACTAGATTAACAGTTAATAACTGATCCTAGATAAGATTATTTTTATAGAATTGCTTTTCTATCGCAGAAGTCAAGCTATTGAAATTTTTTCCATCAATCTATTCATCAAAATATTGTGCCCATCAGGGATAATATTGTGTTGATGTATGATCATCCACTTTATTTTGATTAATGTAATGTGCTTTTATTGACAGAGAGTATTCATATGATGCCTGAAACGTCTACAGATGTAATATTTTGGATCCAGCCACCCTATCGCCTCTGGAGCAAGGGTGGAGGGAAGAGTTAGGGCACTTAAACTTTTCTTCCAGATCCAGAGTGTTTGCAGATGATGACACGAGACAGCGGGATGTGGTAAATCAGACATGAGGTAATCCAGATCGTGTGCTCTTTGTGGATGGATCGAGATATGGCCAGGATGGCAGATACTACACCGGTGTGTCAGTGGTGATTAAACATGACACTCTTAAAGAAGCATAGTCCACACCACCACCCATGTCTTTCTCAAGAAGTGGAGCTAAAGACTCCGAAGATGGCTTACAGATATGCAGATGGTAAAACAGCCAACATTACACTGATTCCAGGTATGCCTTTGGGATAGCTAACTTGAGTAGCGATGACAACATAAAGGTCACTGTAAAACAGACTTAGAGGCGGCAAAATGGCTGCCAAATTGACTAGGCAGACCCCTGCCTTAGTGGCCAAAGTTCAGGTCCCTGAAATAACTCCTCCTGTCTCACTGGAAGTTCTTAAGACCTTACAGAACCAGGTGGGGGAAGGAAGAAAGGGACTGGTGGATGAAAAGTGGGGACCACAAATGAGGAAGGCCTAGTACAGTTCCAAGGGAAACTCTGCCTTCCCAGGTTCCTCTACCCCATGATGACACAGAGAGCCCATGGTACACGCATGGTATGCCCCAGGGTTCAGCACTGTAACAGTCAGATATACTCAAGGATGTATGATTTGTGCCCAGAACAACATGTGTAAGGTACCCCAGAAATACACGTCATGCCCTTCGCATCTGTCTCAATGTTTGCAGACTACATTTAACTGCCCAAGGTGGGCATGTATGAGAATATATTGATGTGTGATGACTTGTTTGCAGGATGGTCAAAAGCATACCCAAAGAAGCAAAGAAGATTATGGCCAAAGTTGTATGCAGGAATGACGTACCTGAGACCATTGAAAACAACAGAGGTGTCACTTCACAGGTGAAGTGATGCAGGTGATGATGAAGGTTTTGGGTGTAGAACAGGCCTTACATGCTCCGTACCATCCACAAAGCAGCAGTAGGGTAGGGAAAATGGAACTGAATGGGACACTAAAGGTAAAAATTCAAAAAGCCATGAACAAAGTGCTTGTTGGTAGCCCTCTTCTCAGTAAGGGATACGCCTAACTGTAAGACAGGCTTAGTCCCTATGAGGTCCTTAGTAGGTCAGTTCCTAGGACAGGATTGTATTTCCCACAGTGGCTCTAGATACAACATGGTTGTCTGACAAATTATATGATCAGTTTCCCCAGCATTTGACTAAAATATATTCTTGAGATTTTGCTTCACTTCCAGATCTTGATAAAGTACCAGGAACCCACCCACTTGTGTCTGGAGATGGGTGATCGTAAAAGGACAGATCAGATACGTCCTCAAACCTTTTGATGGTCCATTCAAAGTGTTGTTGATCACAAGCACATCAGTGAAGGTCGAAGGAAAGCTTAATTTGAGTCATTTAAAGAAAGTGATGAGTCTGGAGACTTGAAAGGATGATGTTTCTTGTTCCCCTTGTGTGACTGCTGATCCTGATTAAAAGCATATGGATCCTAATCGAGATCATAAAAATATGTTTTTGGACCATGGAAAAGTTGTGCAAAAGGAAAAACAAAGTTGTTACGGTCTGATAGTTCTAGCCCATTGATCCATTTACAGTATTGCCCGAAGATAGTTAGTATTAATAGTTCTTATGTCCACAATAATTAATGTGGACTGTCCTCCTGAAGATTCACTTCCAGCTGCTGTTCTGTCTGTCATGCCTGAGACACTGTGGGCAAAAGGACCACAGGATGTTGGCAGGCCCCGGGTGCAGCCTGTGATGGTGCACTTGAAACCAGGCGCGGTTTTCCCTCGCAAACCGCAGTATCCCCTGTCTGTGGCACAGATAGATGCTGTCACTCAACAGTTACAGGCCTTCCTAAAGTTGGTGCCATAATTCCCACCACCTCACCATGTAACACGCCCCTTTTTCCAATGAGGAAGCGAGGTAAAAAAGGACAACCTGACACCTACAGGATGGTACATGATCTTCGGGCTGTGAATGAGGCCACTGTCCCGGAAACTCCAATTGTATCAAACCCCCCAACCAACAGATTTGGGAATGTATGGTTTGAGGAAATATCCGTCTGATAAATATGGGCCAAGGGGTCGGTTCCACCTTAAGGACATTCCAAACAGGCCTGTCCCAAATCCAACCCCTAGTTCACTTCCAAAAGTGCCCAACCTCTTGTTACCAGGGAAAGTAGCCAGACCCCTCTTTACTGTAGAGGATACATTGGCAGTGGAAACAGAATTTTCTGACCATAACTTTTGGTTGGAATGGATAAAATATACGCCATCACAGGTAAATAGATCTGGGTGTATTACCTGTGCCACAGCAAAGGGAATTACACCTGTTTTGAAATAGAGGCCAACAAAGGCAAAGACATGGGCAGGTTTCCAAAAGGTTATTGTGAAATTGTGGTAAATACCACCGGTAAGCCCTACCAAAGTCATTAGATGAACCAGATAAGAGCATTAGGGGATGTGATTTGGTTGTGTGAAGATATGAAACTGAGAACGAAGTTGACAATTGTCTGGCATGGACAATGTGCCTTAGCCCTAGTGTTGATGCCCTTCCATGTATTTAATCCACTTGACTGGAAGGAAACCATTGAGAAGTTAAGGAATCCTGGGTCAGGATTTGGTTATGCCCAACAGGGAGTGGAGGCGGGACACCAGCCCAGGAGGTATCCTCAATTCCCATGTGTACATAGATGCTATATGGGTGCCCAGGGGGGTCCCAGATGAATTCAAAGCCAGAAGCCAAGTGGCAGCAGTGTTTGAGTCTTTAATCCTAATAGTGACTATAAGAAAAAATGTGGCCTGGATCAACTATATCTACTATAATCAGCAGAGATTTGAAAATTACACCAGAGATGCATTAAAGGGTATAGTGGAAACAACTTGGGCCCACTAGTGTTATGACATTCCAAAATAGAATGGACATGTTACTAGCAGAAAAAGGTGGTGTATGCAAAATGATCGGTGAAACCTGCTGTACTGTGACTCCAGATAACTTAGGCCCAACTGGTAAGGTTATGAATGCCCTGAAGGGACTTACTTCTCTGTCTGAAAAATTTAAGAGAAATTGGTTTGAAAACTGGATTAGAAATTGGAAACAGGCCCTGTTACAAATTGGAACGGTTATATTCGTTGTGCTCGTTGTGCTCGTTGATTCTTGCAGTAATTGTCTGTTGTGTCATCCCTTGCATTAGGAGGCTCCTTTTCAGAGCTGTAGCTGAGGCTACCCCAGAGATGATAATGAGAGACTTTTCATGAGGATGGGAGACAAAGTCCACTTAGTTCTGTTAATCCTCCCCCTGCTTACGACGCCACCTGGAGATCATCGACCATAGGGACAGACATCTGACCCATATGTCCTTAAAAACCAGTGTCGTGGGAGGTTGTCCACAAGGGATAGGTTGTCACGGAAGCTGGAGAAGTGGATGTTGTGGCATTGGGGCAGATGTGCTAGGCTTTCATTAGGGAAAGAATGAGGCCCAAGGGGGGACTGATAGAGATGTGGACATCATTCTTTGATTCAGCAAGAAAGCTCCCATGTACTCCAGCTCTCAGGCAAACTCTTATCTCCTCTCTGCTGTTAGTATAGACTCCATTACAATAGAATCCATTACAACATTGCTATTTTGGCAATTGAATTTCACCCCAGAACAAAATCTATCCTTTGACGGATACTATTAAACTTGTTCAATCACAGCTGAAACACCAGATTTACGGTATTTCAATTTTTGAAACTGAATTTCACCGCAGAAAATAATATATCCTATGACAGACACTATTAAACTTGTCCAGTCACAGCTGGAACACCAGATTTACAGTATTTTTATTTTGGCAACTGAATTTCACCCCAGAAAATAATAAATCCTTTGCCGGACACTATTAAACTTGGCCGGCCACTGCTGGGACATCAGATATACGGTATTGCTATTTTGGCAATTAAATTTCACCTCAGAAAATAATAAATCCTTTGCCGGACACTATTAAACTTGGCTAGCCACTGCTGGGACACCAGATTTACTGTATTGCTATTTTGGAAATTGAATTTCACCCCAGAAAAAAAATATATACTTTGCCAGACAGCAGACAGTATTACACTTGGCTAGCCACAGCTGCACTTGGCCAATCACAGCCATGCCATTAGTAGGCATGGCTGTGATGGCTTCTTAGGGCAAGAAGTAAAACGCTAGCTGATTGGCTGCTGTTCAGCCCATTTAGAAAGCGGGAAGAAATCGCCAAACAACGGACTCAAACCCGAACACCCCAACATTTGGTACGAACCCGAACTAACCAGTTCGGGTTCGCTCATCCCTATGTACAACCAATGAGGCCAGGTGAGGCTATCGCCTCAGGCAGCACCAGATGCGGGCAAGAGGAGGGCAGCAGAAGGACCATGGACAATGAGTGCTTTCATTGTGGTTACACGGATGTCTACATATTCAACTGCATTGCTGTATTCAGGACAGCAATACAGTTGAATGCTGCGACAGAGCATGGGACAGATGTCTATCTGACCCACCGTTTCCTCTAATAGGCTTTAGTTCTAGTTCCTGTAGCCTATCAGAGGCCGGTGTGGTCCTTATCACGCTCCCTGAGCCAAGCTGCATAGAGCTCAGGACAGAGACTAGGAGAAGTCCACGTCTTGCACTGGGGGTATTTAAGATTATTATTTTTATTTGGCAGCATGGTGGGGGTCATTATTTTATAATTGGAGATTAAATTGAGCCTCTATTTCAGAAAAGCTTCTGCCATGATTTGAACTCTCAACCTTCTACGTTAGAACCAAGAACCTTAACCACTACGCTATACAGCGATATGTTAACCTGCAGTGAAATATACATTTATACTTCTCCTGTAAAGGAATACTTACTACATGACAAACTACTATGAGGTTTTTCTGACACAGTTTATCATTCAGCTTTATAGCTGAGTGGTTAAGATCCTTGTCTCTAATGTAGAAGGTTGTGAGTTCAAATCCTGACAGAAACTTTTCAGAAATAGAAGCTACATTAGATTTAAATACACTGGTTGTCCCCAAGCACTGACTCCATATATGGACATAGCTATATATGGAGTCAGAGTAGGGACTCCTAAGTCATCGGACTCACACTGGTGGATTCCCTCACTGTTCAGCGATCTTCTGCATAGACCTCAGTGGGAACCAACACCCTCCCCTCTTCAGAGCAGGGGTTGCCTGGTTGCTCGGGTTCTCCCATTAACTTCCATTGTCTTTGGGTGCTCTGTAGAGAACCCGAGCATCCCAAAATGTTCTACTCGAGCACACAAGCACCTTGGTGCTCGATCAACACTACTTGCAACCAATTCCCGAAAGTTTTCGCTGGCTTAGCCTTTGTATCCGAACTCATCTCAAAGCATCGTTCTTTGTCAACAGTCACATGATCCATTGATATCAAGGACCATATATTCACAAACACTATTAGCCACTATGGGGACGATTCTTCTATATGGGGCAATAAAAGCTGACTTTTTTTTGTACACATAAGAGGATATTTTTGTACTGCCACACATTATAAGGGAGCATTTTTGTACTGGCGCACATTGCAAGGGGGGATTATTTTACTGGCTAACATTATAGGGGTTCATTTTTTGTACTGAAACACATTATCAGGGGAATTATTACTAGTGTGGACACTATAGAGGCATTATATGGGGGCAAAGTGAGGGACATTAATACTATTGGGTTCACTGTTACCACTCTGGTAGAGAATTATTACTATTGGTGGAACTTTTGGGAGGACTGTTACATTGGGAGACACCCTGGCACATTATCAGCTTAACAATTATTTTTGCAGGACAATACGTTTACGGCACTATAAGGGACACTCTTTGCAAGACACAGTTATTTTTTAGGGCACTGTGTGCCAATAATTATTGAAGGGGAACTATCTGTGTGGTAATAGTATTTTTTAGGGGGATTATCCATTTCTGCAGTTTAATATAGTGGAGAACAGGATTAGAGGTGGCAGGATGGGGTGTTCAGAATACCGGGAGGACGATGGAAAAGTAGTTGTCAAACTCTGTAGAGACAAGAGAAGGCTGAAAGAAATAATCATGGTGGTCTGGTATGAATAGAGAAGATAAAGAAAGAGAACGTCTACAGCAGAGGACATATCACTGGATGTAATAGGTATATAGCTCTGTATTACCCTGTATGTTTTGTAGCTCTGTATGGAATATTTTCCAAGTATGTATTTTACAGTAGAGCTGGAGGGAAAGGGTAAGGTTAAGAAATTGGCACGGGGGGTGGTCGTTTTAGTTTTCACCTCAGGCAGCAGAAAGGCTAGGTGCACGCCTGTGTATAGCCCTGCACATATAGGCAATGTTTTATGTTGAACTATAGACATAACAAAAATGATGTGTGTGAAATCAGCCTTTAGCCCCTTCACACATCACTTTGCTTTAGCATTTTTGCCACTAAAAAAGCTGGTAAAAATGTGTCTTTTCTTTATATTACATCCATAATTATCATGTTTTTTGACATTTTTTTCTCTTCAGACATGTTTAAATTATATTTTTTAAAGCCATTGCAACAACTGGCTGCAATTAAAAAGTGTGACCTGAGCCTAAGGTCACCTTCACACAGCCATATTTTGATTACTATTTTGCAGTATTTTTTTAAAGGCAAAACCAGGACTGGTTCCAAACTAAGGGAGAGGCGAAAATCTTTTTATTTATGGTTCATTTAGACAAGTGATATTCAGATCCTATTACCAACTTAACTGTCCGCACTCCAGCGCTGCAGCCTGGGGCCATGCTGAGGGCTCGCCCCCATGATGTGCTGCATTGCAATGCCTCCTGGTAACTGCAATGCCTCCTGGTAACGCAAGCACGATGACATAATTGGCACAGCCGCACAGAGGACGGAGCTGCCGTCCTTCACTCAATACGCCTGCGCCAATTGAAGAATGTTACGGCGCAGGCATGGGACTTAATAAGAAGACAGGGCCCGCGGCAGGAGAGCGCTCGCTGGCCCTGTCTATCAAGAGGAGAGGGGGCGTGTCAGCAACTGGAGGATGCGGCGGCTACCAGCAAGTTACTGCCCAACTTGCTGGTAGTGAAGATATTTGCATATAATAAAAGTAAGCATTTTAAAAGAACGAAATCACAGGGGAATGTAAGAAAAGTATGTTCGAGATCAGCTGACATTAGCAAATAGCATTTTGGGGGTGACAGAAGCCCTTTAAAGGGGCTTTTGGAGAATATTTTTTAAAATAGGTCACAAAGTGTTGCAAATAAAAGATAAGTCATATTCACCTTCCCGAATCCCCAAGTGCTGCTGTTCGCGTCCTATCCCTGCTTCTCTTCACTTCCCGGTCTTGACTTAATGGAAAGAAAAGCCTGTTCTGCAAATCACCGGTTGTAGCAGTAACACACCTTAGCCAGTGATTGGCTGACCAAGCCTTTTTTGGGGGATTCTGGATTGTCAAGCCATAATCAGGAGTAAAGCAAACAGTGGCCTACCCTCCACCTCTCCCCTGACGCCCCCAACCCCCGCCCCCAACCCCCCTGTCCTTGAAATCTCTTGTGCCAGCAAAACTTAAGATCTCAGTTAGGCTAACAGTGAGGATGCTTGACCCTGTCAATCAGGCTATAAGAGGAGAGGACACAAGGGGAAGGTGGAGGCAGAGTTGTGCTCCAAGGGGCTAGCCAGACTCTTGATGCTAAGATCACCTCCTCTGTATAACAATAAAGACAATTATCCTAAAATGGTACATCCGTTTGCAACAATAGAGGGATCATTTTATTCACTGTGATCAACTCTATCAGGCAGTATGCCTTGTTTAATAGGGTTGATCATGGTGACATGGCTCTATAATGTTTAACCCCTGGTGGCCATTTTAAAAATATTACTTTCCAGGAAAACTTTTTAGCCACAAAAATTTGAAAATTCCTAGACATTTCATTCATTCATATCACAGAAACTTAAGCATTTTTAAAGGGGAACAATAACATTGCAGAGGGTATCTAAGCTAAAGGCAACATGTTATACAGCAGATAGAACATGAGCAGATTTCTATATAAAAAAAGAATTTTGTGTAGTAAAACTTGGAAAAAGATTCAGTATAGTTTGTCTTTTATTCATTTAAATTCCTGTTCATTCTTGGCTTTGAAGTCCTTTACTGCATACAGAGATAGCTGTCAAACTCTGATAGGAATGCCTCCTTGACTCCAAAGCCCAGAATGAGCAGACATTTAAATGACTGAAATGCAAGTTTCATTGAATCAAATCCACAAAACTATTTATCAATCTGGTCAGCTACCCTTGCTCTGTATTGTACTGTCTGCAGATTATTTTACGTTTCATGATGACAGGTTCCCACTGGAACTGTTCTGCCAGTTCTAAGCTCATGGTACTGCTGAACATTTTCCAATGTTGAAGGGAAGTAAGCAGGATGTGTCTTTCATCTGCTCTATTTATTGTCCTTGGCCGACCACTACGTCTACGGCAGTTAGATGGTTAGGATTACTGGTGTCCTCAATGCTGAGAAATAAGCAGATGTTTACCCATCATTTAATACCATTAGGGAGGTGCCTGATTGGCTCCAAATTTATTCTTCCACAGGACGACCCGAAACATACAACCAATGTCATTATATTCAACGTCAAGAAGAACATTGAGTCCTAGAAGAGATGATATGGCCCCCACAAAACCCTGATCTCAACAAGTGTACTGAGAAGAATTAATTCTGCTTTCAAAGCAAAGGGTGGTCACTAGTGATGAGCGAGCATGCTCGGCCGAGTACCGGTTTGGCTCGAGCATGGCTATGCTCCGCACATGGCGGTACTCGGCCGAGTACCACAAATGCTCGAGCAAAATACTTGAGTCTCCGCCCCGCACATTTCGTGGGTTTTAAGCAGCCAATAAAGGTGCAGGTAAGTACTGCGCTTACTGTAATGCAAGTAGGTATGTTAGCTGCTGGCATTACAGGGATCAGCTGGGCGGAACCCGTCATCAGAGGTTGTATAGCACCCGATAACACGTGCTCGGATCAGTCACAGTCAGGGAGAGTATTGGGTAGGAAGGTAAAGACAGAGCAGGGAGCGAATTTCAGTGATTTTAGTTAGAGAAAGCTTTTCAAAGGCCCCAAAATTCGGGTTGAGCGAACCCGAACTGTATAGTTCGGGTTCGTACCGAATTTTGGGGTGTTCGGGACACGGACCTGAACCCGAACATTTCTGTAAAAGTTTGGGTTTGGGTTCGGTGCTTTCTTGGCGCTGTTTGAAAGGCTGCATAGCATACTACTTGCCCCAAGAGGCCATCACAGCCATGCCTACCAATGGCATGGCAGTGATTGGCCAGAGCAGCATGTGACCCAGGCTCTATATAAGTTTGAGTCACATAGTGCTGTACGTCACTCTGCTGTTACAAGTGTAGGGAGAGGATGCTGCTGGACTTGTGATTTCAGGGAGAGAATTGGAGAGAACAGCGCTCAACCTAGAAATAGTTGTGTGGGTGCAGGGCCCTATCCTTTTACCCTGCCCTGCCCTCATTGACCAAAAAATACTAACTTTTAGAATTCTGTTAGTTAGGTGGGTGGCGGCGGCCATTTTATGCATGCGCAGTGCACCAGCACTGCATCTGAGCTTTTGGGACATGGCAAATCACCATTTGGGGAAAACTACAACATCTGTATTAGTCAGTGAGCAATTTAAGCTTGAAATACACCCATCAGTTTCTGGGGTTTGAAAACACACTTTTTTCCCCAAAAACAGTATTTTCCAGATCTGCAAGTGTTTAATTCAAGTTTAATATACACAGCATTCATATTCTGTTAGCAAAAAAAGACTTTCTTGGCAATCTACAACATCTGTATTAGTCAGTGTGCAATTTAAGCTAGAAATACACCCATCATTTTCTGGGGTTTTAAAAACACACTTTTTTGACAAAAAACACTATTTTCAGGCCTTGCAGCATCAGCACGTGGGAAATTCCAGGCTTATATACTGCTGTCAAATTCGGTTGTTAAACAAACAGTCGTTTGGGCACAAAAAATTTAGTTGGCAGCCTTTGATGCAGATGTCATTGTGAGATACACCCTTAATACATTTGGGTTACATTCAGAGATTTTAACCACTTCAGCCCAACTAGGTTAAACACCCTTAATGACTAGAACACTTTTTACAATTCTGAACTACACTACTTTCACGGTTTATAGCTCGGTCATACAACTTACCACCCGAATGAATTTTACCTCCTTTTCTTCTCACTAATAGCGCTTTAATTTGGTGGTATTTCATTGTTGCTGACATTTTTAGTTTTTTTTATATTAATAAAAAATTACCGAAATTTTTGCAAAAAAATGACATTTTTCGCTTTCTGTTGTAAATTTTCTTTTTAAAAACTACATTTCTATATAAATTTTTCTCTAAATTTATTGTTCTACATGTATTTGATAAAAAATGCAATCAGTGTATATTTATTGGTTTGGGTAAAAGTTAAAGCATTTAAAAACTATGGTGCAAAAAAGTGAATTTCCGCATTTTGAAGCAGCTCTGACTTTCTGAGCACCTGTCATGTTTTTTCAGGTGCTAGAATGCCAGGATAGTATAAATACCCACCAAATGACACCATTTTAGAAAGAAGACACCTCAAAGTATTCGCGGAGAGGCATGGTAAGTTCATGTATGATTTTATTTTTTTCACAAGTTAGCGAAAAATGACACTTTCTGAGGAAAAAAAAATTATAAAGTTTCCATTTCTGTTAACTTCTGGCAAAAAAAATAAAATCTCCCACGGACTCACTATGCCCCTCCGTGAATACCTAGGGGTGTCTCCTTTCCGAAATGGGGTCATTTGTGGGGTGTGTTTACTGTTCTGGAATTTGGGCGGAGCTAAATTGTGAGCAACCCTGTAAAGCCTAAAGGTACTCGTTGGACTTTACGCCCCTTTTCGCACCTAGGCTGCAAAAAAGTGGCAGACATGTGGTATCGCTGTACTCAGAAGAAGTAGGGCAATGTGTTACACTTTGTGTAAAAAATTTTAAAAAGTTGTCATTTACAGAGATATTTCTACACCCAGCAAGGGTATATGTAAAAATACACCCCAAAACACATTACCCTACTTCTCCTGAGTACGGTGATACCACATGAGCAGGGACTGATATCTGAAGCTGAAGGGATCCATAGGAGGCTGCACAATTTCCATCAATCCCTACGTAGGGCACAGAGCTATCTAATTCAACAGTATCTTCCTTGGTTAATAGATAAGTAATTCTATTAGACCTTGATTCTCAAATTGGGGTTCATAAGCGTTCTAATTTTTCTGTTATTGCGTTGTCCAGCTTGTTTAATAGATAAGCAATTCTTTCACGCCTGGATTCTCAAATTGGGGTTCATAAGCTGTGTAATTCTATTGTTATTGTGGTGTCCAGCTGCCTGTCACAGTAACTGTTTTACTACCAGAAAGGACCAGCTATGTATGTTGCTGCAATGTACAATGCTGTATGCCGAGATACACTCTCCCAGCAGGCTGGGATATAGTGGATTTAATGCGCTTTGTGATGAATTATGAAGAAAATGTAATTGAAAAAGTCTGGCTAAGCATCCAAACAGAATTTTTGAAAACTTTTCTCATCTGTACCCTGCATTGTAAGTGCCTAGTAGCACCACCTTTGGCAAGTATCACAGTTTGAAATCACTTTTTTTAGCCAGCCAAGTGTCTTTCAATTCTTGTTTGAGGGATTTTTATTGATTCATCCTTGCAAAGGTTTTGTGAGATTCCTGCTCTTTTGAGGTCGATCCACAGCTTTTCAATTATGTTCAGAAAATCTGTGAGGGTCATGGTAAATACTTCAGCTTGCAACTTTTGAGGTAGTGTATTGTCGATTCTGAGGCTTGTTTAGGATCATTATCCATTTGTAGAGGCCATCATCTTTTCAACTTCAGCATTTTTACAGTTGGTGTTATGTTTGGTTCCAGAATTTTCTGGAATTTCCTTAAATCCATTCTTCCCATTACCCATGAAATATTCCTCATGCCATTGGCCGCAACACTACCCCAAAGCATGATTGAATCAGCTTAATTGTTGAATAGGTGTTCTTTTCATGAAGTGTTCTTTTTTCTTCAAATATACCTTTGCTCATTGTGGCCAAAGAGTTATATTTTAAACTCATTGGTCTACAGGACTTGTTTCCAAAATGCATTAGGCTTGTTTAGATGCTATTTTGGAAACTTCTCACACAGACATTTGTGGTGAGAATGCAGGAGACGTTTTCTTTTAATGACTCTTCCATGAAGGCCATATTTATGCAGGTGTAGTTGAATAGTAGAACAATGTACCTCAACTCCAGAGTCTGCTAAATCTTCCTGAAGGTCTTTTGCAGTCAAGTAGGGTTTCTGATTTGCTTTTGTAGCCATCCTACGAGCAGCTGTATCTGGAATTTTTCTTGGTCTTCCAGACCTTCTTTTGACTTCCACTTTTCCTGTTAACTGCCATTTCTTAATTACATTTCGAACTGAGGAAACGGCAACCTGAAAACGCTTTCCTATCTTCTTATAGACTTCTCCGGCTTTAGGCAGGTGCTTAGAAGAACCTATGACTTCCTTTTTTTGGGGGAACAAGGTTAGAAGAGTCTGGGTATCTATAATGCGTTGAAATTTTCATCACCTGGCCTTTCATATTGATGATTGTAAAAGAGCCTTAACCCTAACAGGCTATTTAAGGTCTGAAACCTCAGTCAAAGTTATGTGAGTGCTTAAATCTCCTTGGATTTCCATGCATTTACAAGGCACTCCTTTTCTTTTTTCAATCTAAAATTTCCAAAACCAGTGTTTGAAATGTGTATTTCATCTTTAACTTTATGCCTTTTGGAGATCATTTCAACTTGCTTAAAAGGGTTTTTCGAGATTTTACAACTGATGACCTATTCTCAGGATAGGTCATCAGTATCTTATCAGTTGGTGTCCGAAACCTGGGACCCCCACTGTCCAGTTGTTTGAGAAGACACCAGAGCTTCTGTGAGTACCGCGGACTTCTCTGTGCTTACCAAGCACAGCGTCGTAAATTGTATACCAGCTGTGCTTGGTATCGCAGCTCAACCAAATTCACTTATATGGGACTGAGATGCGCCTAGGTCACGTAACTGATAAATATGTCATCACTCAGTCTAGGGGAAAGTAGCGGAAACAGCTTATAGGTGGAGGGCTGGGGTCCAGAGGATAGGTCATCAGTATTAGCATCTTGGAAAACCCCTTTAACTGTCACAGTTAATTTTGACCAGGGGTACCTAAACTTTTGCATGGCACTGTATAAATGTATGATTATATATATTTATATATATATATATATATATATATATATATATATATATATATACTGTATATACTATATGTCTTGAAATATGCAATGGATAGCAGCACTTCTGAATAAAAATCCTCCTAAATGATGTAGTAATAAAAGGAAAGAGGCAGCACTCCAGAAATAGGAAAGATAAAGTGGATCTCCTTTATTCACCCAATGCACTAATACACTTGGTGAATAATAGAGATCCACTTTATCTCTACTATTTCTGGAGTGCTGAGATAGATAGATAGATTAGATAGATTAGATAGATTAGATTGATAGATAGATAGATAGATAGATAGATAGATAGATAGATAGATAGATAGATCTTTGTGTGAGTATAAACTTATCAGATTTATCAGTAAGTTTTGTTTTTTTGTGTCACCATTTACACAAAGAGTTAACATCAGAATCTATTTCTGGTCTTCTAAATCCTGACTTATTGAAGCAGGAGCTGTTGTCAGCATACAGTCTTTAGCAATCCCTCTGTCTTCATTCCTTTTTCCTAAGCAAGATATGTTCCACTTTGAAGGATGCTACCCTTGCTGTTTTTGATTTAGTGGCTTGTTTCTTGAAGATTGCTTGTGAGCAGTCAGAACATATTTTAATTCCTGTACCATTATTAAACTACTGAATAGACTTTGCAGTTCTTTGCTTGTATTGATATGGAACTCTATGTTTTTTCCTTATTTCTTAGGAAACTAGAAACAAAAACTTAGTTTTGCATATAAATACAGTATTTTTAAATAGACATTCATACTGGATGCAAAATTAAAGCACATGACACTATATATCCCACATTAGTATCCAAGGATATGTTAATAAGCTAACACGACTGTAAAGGTAGTCAGTAACAGAATTAAGGTCATCCTAAATCAGATGGAATGAGAAGATTATCTAACCAAGCACATAGCATTCCCTGCAACAGATGAGAGCAGTCATAGTTAGTAGAGCATCACTGATCAGTTGATTAACTCAGAATTAAAAAAAAATGTGCAGTCTTCTAAGCATCATGCAGATTAGATGCAAGTGTTAAAATTACCCATTATACATACCTTGGAACAAATTTTAAAAACTATATAGTTTTTGTGTTGTTACAACCAGTAATGATACATTGAATTACATTATATAATCAGGGCAAAAATGCCTTTCTACCAGAGGTGTGCCCCCAATACTTATGGTGTCAAAGATGCAGGTGTAAAAAACATTGTACTGGTAATGGTGGACTGTGTGGCTTAACTTGTTTTTGAAGGCATAATGTGTCAGGTGTTATGGGTGAAATTATTAGGCAAATTGAGATTTATTTTAAGTAAGTTTAATGAGCAATCTAGTCAAAGCCGTTCCTGTGTATGTATGCACAGTGCAGAATATGATCGGTATTTTCTTAATGTTGTCCGATTTCCTGTTATGCACCAGCCACTCATGACCTTGGCTAGGCAGAACAAAATGTATTCATTTTACAAATATTCCTTCTGTTAAGGCCTCATGCACACGACTGTGTGTGTTTTGCAGATCCGCAAAACACGGAAGCCGCTCCGTGTGCCATCCGCAATTTGCCCATTATAGAGATGCCTATTCTTGTCCGTAAAACGGACAAGAATAGGACATGCTCTATTTTTTTTGCGGGGCCACGGAACGGAGCAACAGATGCGGACAGCACACGGAGTGCTGTCCGCATCTTTTGTGGCCCCATTGAATTGAATGAGTCCGCGCCAAAGCCGCAAAATATGCGGCTCGGATGCGGACCAAACATACGGTCGTGTGCATGAGGCCTAAGAGTTATTTCCATCTGACATATGCTTGGCACATCCCACTGATAAGTCTGTGAAGAAGAGAGTATAATTATCCCCTGTTGTTTACCGAACCTGGAGGGATGGCTTCTTGGCATATCTAAGCAGGGAATATATGCCCTCTACCTCACATATTTGTTGCATAGTTGACGTCTATAATGGATTGTTTCCATTCTCAGTCATATCAACTGTATTTTATTTCAACTACTTTAATTGGCCTAAGAGGAGATAAAAATCTACAAAAAGTATCTCTCCCTCTAGACCCAATTAGTCATGTACTATATTACATAGGTGGCTTATTGATTCCGGTGAGCACTGTGTAATACTTCTTTTCTCCAGTGGTCATTCTGGAGGGAATTAAAGAGCCTGGATCAGTTTAATGCTATGCAGCATCTATAACACAAACAAAAAATAAATAAAAAATCATCCAAACTGGTGACATGAGGGATATTTATTGATCACTACTGCAAGGAAAATAGAAGTTGCCAAATCAGGTTGCTGCTTTCATTTCCCAAAAACCCTATGATAATATTTGTGGCTCATTTTGGTCACGAACTTCATTTTATAACATAATATTGTATTCGCAAATAATAACAGAATACAATTTTAACATGAGAGCACCAATTAACCCCAATGCACATGTATGTCATCAGTCCGCGAGCAATGTTTGGAGCTGGCTCAAAGGTTTCCAGAGATGCATCTAATTTATTGAGAGGTATCTGCCCCTTTCTCAATCAAACACATCTCATTCCAGTGCACAGGGGTTTAAGACTGACATGGGAAAAACCAGTCTTGATAATCTCCCCCCAGGCTCATGCACATGAACTTTTACATTTTGCGGTTTGCCAACCCATGGGACAACTAAATAGGGATGTGGTCCATGTGCCATCCGCATTTTGTTGCAGACCCTTTGACTTCAATGCATTTCTCAGACAAATATATATATAGTATATACAGTATATATATATATAATGTGGGGAGTCGCTCTGGTAGACAGCGGTGCGGGTGCAGTACTGAGGCAAAACAAGGAGTCCAGAAGGTGCAGAAAACAGTGTTTAATTCACACTTGCATCAAAATAACAGCAGAAAGTCAATTGGTGTTAAGTCAAACCCATCAGCAAATGAAGGGGAAAACAAAAAGTCCAAACACAGGTTCCATTCACCTGGCAGGTTTGATGTGCGGGTTCGCACCTGACTCTCAGCCCAGCCGCAGGACAATCCTCCTTCAGGGTTCCAGGACGGCTGCACGCCTCCTTGCTGGGCACGTCCTTCCAGCCCAGAAAGCTCCACAACACTAGCAGCAGCTTCCAAGACAATCACTCTCCCAGCTGCTAGTGCTGGCTGAGTTTTTAATCCCAGCCCAAAACCAGGACTGGGTCGTGGGGAGCAGCCACCCACCCTACACTTTAGCTGCTCCCGGTAAGAGCCGGCCCGGATCGGCTTTGCAGCCATGCTATCTAGCAAATGTGTCAGTAGCACTACCTGCTACTGACACCAACAAACGGCTTTTACCTCACCGAGGCTATGAACCTCGGTGACACGTACCTGCCATCTAGGACGGCACCCTGCACCTTACCACAATATATATATATATATATATATATATATATATATAATCATACATTTATACAGTGCCATGCAAAAGTTTAGGTACCCCTGGTCAAAATTAACTGTGAACAGTTAAATGGGTTTTCCAAGATGCTAATACTGATGACCTATCCTCTGGACCCCAGCCCTCCACCTATAAGCTGTTCCCGCTACTTTCCCCTAGACTAAGTGATGACATATTTATCAGTTACGTGACCTAGGCGCATCTCAGTCCCATATAAGTGAATTTGGTTGAGCTGCGATACCAAGCACAGCTGGTATACAATTTACGACGCTGTGCTTGATAAGCACAGAGAAGTCCGCGGTACTCATAGAAGCTCTGGTGTCTTCTCAAACAACTGGACAGTGGGGGTCCCAGGTTTCGGACACCAACTGATAAGATACTGATGACCTATCCTGAAAATAGGTCATGACTCATGAGTTGTAAAATCTCGAAAAGCCCTTTTAAGCAAGTTGAAATGATCTTCAAAAGGCATAAAGTTAAAGATGAAATACACATTTCAAACACTGGTTTTGGAAATTTTAGATTGAAAAAAAAAAGGAGTGCCTTGTAAATGCATGGAAATCCAAGGAGATTTAGGCACTCACATAACTTTGACTGAGGTTTCAGACCTTAAATAGCCTGTTAGGGTTAAAGTTCTTTTACAATCATCAATAGTGTTGAGCGCGAATATTCGAAAAGCGAATTTTTTTAGCGAATATCGGCACTTCGCTAATTCGCGAATATTTCGAATATAGTGCTATAAATTTGCTATTTCGAATATTCGTTTTTTTTTTTTTTTTTTTAGTTATATTTTTTTCTTTCCTACTTCCCAAAAGTAGTTCTTACCTGTCCTGAGGATTCCTGGCTTCCTGGCTGCTATAGTCAGTGCCCGTTGCCGCTTCTGCCGACTTCCGTGCTCATGTGGAGCGTCCCCATCCATGGGAGAATCTCCATATACTAAAATGTACTGTCGGATTTGAGGAATTACGTTGAAATCGCAATGCGATTAATTCAAGTTATATTAATCGCATTGCGATTACAACTTAGCACTGCTATCTTACATAGGCTAGAATTACTTGAATATGGAATATAGCTATGCACTAGCAGTGCTAAGTTGAAATCGCAATGCGAATACTTAAGTTAAATTAATCGCATTGCGATTTCAACTTAACACTGCTGCTATATTCCATATTCGTTAACTTCGTTAATTCTAGCAAGCTGACCCATTATAAACCCAGCTCTAAGTTGAAATCGCAATGCGATTAATATAACTTGAATTAATCGCATTGCGATTTCAACGTAATTCCTCAAATCCGACAGTACATTTTAGTATATGGAGGCGTTCCCATGGTGATGGGGGCGCTCCATGAGCACAGAAGTTATGGTTGGCTTGGTAGAATTGGCGAATGGCGAATATGACGAATGTATTCGTCATATTCCTCAAAGCGAAGATAGCAGTATTCTACATCTTCGTTTTAGCTACCTATTCGTCAACTTCGCTAATTCTAGCAATCAAATAGGAAGGTTGACTGACTATAGAGACAGCTGTGTTAAATTCAGCTATGCGATTTTTTTTAATACAATAATTATATTACTTGATAAAATTATTATAAGTATTCTATTTATTAAAAAAAAAAAAAATCGCATAGCGAATTTAACACAGCTGTCTCATAGTAGTCAACCTTCCTATTTGATTGCTAGAATTAGCGAGGTTGACGAATAGGTAGCTAAAGCGAAGATGTAGAATACTTACGTTATCTTCGTTTTGAGGAATAAGCGAATACATTCGTCATATTCGTCATCCTCGCTAATTCTAGATATGAAACCAATAGGAAAGTAGCCTTAAGTACAAATCGCAATATGCGATTATTTAAATCGCATGTTAATCGCGATAACTAGAAAAAATGACGAATATTCGATTTCGACGAATATGAAACGAATATTCATTCGAATATTCGCGAATTTCGTCGAAATCGAATATGGCACCTGCCGCTCATCACTAATCATCAATATGAAAGGCCAGGTGATGAAAATTTCAACGCATTATAGATACCCAGACTCTTCTAACCTTGTTCCCCAAAAAAAAGGAAGTCATAGGTTCTTCTAAGCACCTGCCTAAAGCCGGAGAAGTCTATAAGAAGATAGGAAAGCGTTTTCAGGTTGCCGTTTCCTCAGTTCGAAATGTAATTAAGAAATGGCAGTTAACAGGAAAAGTGGAGGTCAAAAGAAGGTCTGGAAGACCAAGAAAAATTCCAGATACAGCTGCTCGTAGGATGGCTACAAAAGCAAATCAGAAACCCTACTTGACTGCAAAAGACCTTCAGAAAGATTTAGCAGACTCTGGAGTTGAGGTACATTGTTCTACTATTCAACTACACCTGCATAAATATGGCCTTCATGGAAGAGTCATTAGAAGAAAACGTCTCCTGCATTCTCACCACAAATATCTGTGTGAGAAGTTTTCAAAATAGCATCTAAACAAGCCTACTGCATTTTGGAAACAAGTCCTGTAGACCAATAAGTTTAAAATATAACTCTTTGGCCACAATGAGCAAAGGTATATTTGAAGAAAAAAGAACACTTCATGAAAAGAACACCTATTCAACAATTAAGCTGATTTAATCATGCTTTAGGGTAGTGTTGCGGCCAATGGCATGAGGAATATTTCATTTGTAATGGGAAGAATGGATTTACTGAAATTCCAGAAAATTCTGGAACCAAACATAACACCAACTGTAAAAATGCTGAAGTTGAAAAGATGATGGCCTCTACAAATGTATAATGATCCTAAACAAGCCTCAGAATCGACAATACACTACCTCAAAAGTTGCAAGCTGAAGTATTTACCATGACCCTCACAGATTTTCTGAACATAATTGAAAAGCTGTGGATCGACCTCAAAAGAGCATTGCATGCAAAACGGCGCAGGAATCTCACAAAACCTTTGCAAGGATGAATCAATAAAAATCCCTCAAACAAGAATTGAAAGACACTTGGCTGGCTAAAAAAAGTGATTTCAAACTGTGATACTTGCCAAAGGTGGTGCTACTAGGTACTTACAATGCAGGGTACAGATGAGAAAAGTTTTCAAAAATTCTGTTTGGATGCTTAGCCAGACTTTTTCAATTACATTTTCTTCATAATTCATCACAAAGCGCCTTAAATCCACTATATCCCAGCCTGCTGGGAGAGTGTATCTCGGCATACAGCATTGTACATTGCAGTAACATACATAGCTGGTCCTTTCTGGTAGTAAAACTGTTACTGTGACAGGCAGCAGGACACCCCAATATCTGCTCGTTGTCCAGGGGTTGCTCGTCTTCCAGGGGGTGCTTGTCTCTAGGGGGGTCCTCACGGTACGGGCTGCAGGCTCCAACTTTCTGCCTTGAGTGTTGGGCTGCCACAGGAAAGGACACGAGGGCCGGCGTGGTGATATGACGTCACCGTGCCAGTCCGCGCGTCCCTGCACGCACGCAGCAGGGCCACGCTACTTGCTGACAGGCAGGAGAATCCTTTGATCTCCCGCCTGTAGCTCTTTGCATTCCGGACAGCGCAATAGTAATCGCGCTGCCGGAACGCGCATAATAGAGGGAAGGGATGTTTCTCCCTTCTCTCTATTATACATAATTATCTCCAGCAGCGCTGAAGATAATTAGAACAAAAGGATTCAGATTCTTTTGAATCTGAATCTTTTGCAGTCACCAGGATGACCGGACCTTGTCCGTTCATTCTGGTGCCTTCAACCAGACTGCATCAGTGTGAACGCTTGGGGCACATTCACACTGATACATCTGGTTTCAGGTCAATCAGGGGACAAATACAATGGGGCCTATGGAACAGGGGGGAATATAATATAGGATATAAGGGGCATAACTAATACATAAAAGGGGACATATATGTTTAAGGGGACATCACACATTCCCACAGGGGCAGCAATGAGCCCCTGGGGAATATTAAAGGCAGATGTGCACAGATGCTGGGCACATCTGCGCATATCGTCCTATGCGGTGCCCATTTATGTATGCATATATAATATATATGCATGCACGTGTTCACATGCATATATATTTATGCATATACGCCACCCTCCCTCAACAATATATATAATTTCTTTTACTGTAATACGCCCCTATATATATATTGTGAGGCAGTGACAGGCCTCATGGCTGATAGGAGAGAGGAATGGCAGGATTATCCATCTCTTTCCCATCAGTGGGCAGGCTTGAGGCAGCAACAGTTGCCACAATCAATGGAGTATAAAGCTGTTCTCAAAGTGAGATGGGTGTGTCTTGTGTGGTACAGAAGCCTGGAGTGTTTCTGTGTGTGGTCTGAGCTGGGAGTGCTGAGAGACCACAAGCCTGGGATTAGCCTGAGGTTTGGGGGGTCCTGCGACACCTAGGGATAAGGGTCACATGATCAGCATCGGGCGGACGACTAAACCACACAATCCCCCAAAAGACACCGGTGATGTAACAGCCAGGAGGCTGATGGACATTAGGCTGGGAAAGCCGTATGGGTTCCTGTGTGTCTGAATAGTGACTTAGGTGAGTCAAGGATATACTGTGTTTAGGTAGAGCCTGGACGGGCAGGCTTTCATTTTGTTTTGTATCGTTTGTTTGTGCTTGTGCACAATAAAGCATGAGTTGGGACATGAAAACCTGTTGTCTGTGAAGCTATCTGTGAGCATGATCCCCCGAAAGAAAGCTACCCCTCACAATATATATGTTTTTTTGGGGTTGTTATTGGGGTTCCATATCTTGATTGGAGTGACTGGACATATTTTCATCTGTCCCCACAGCCAGTATGTTACTGCTGCACATCAGCAAACTTTTAGTCTGTTTCTTTTATACCCGTTAAATGCATTGTAACTGTCTGTATCTTTTTTTCATCTTTTTATCTGACAATTATTTTTTGTATCACACTGCACTATTATGTATTAAATTAGAAATATTTCGTTCCGTTCTCATGCAGGATAACAAACCGCAGCAAGCTGCGGTTTTCTTTCCATCCTGATAAGCGGAGCAAGACGGATCCGTCATGACCCACAATGCAAGTCAGTGGGGATGGATCCGTTTAACTCTGCCACAATCTGACACAATAGAAAATGGATCCGTCCCCCTTTGACTTTCAATGTAGTTCATGACGGATCCGTCTTGTCTATGTTAAAGATAATACAACCAGATCCGTTCATAACAGATGCAGATGCTTGTATTCAGGGGCTTTGTTAGGTCAAAACATTGGAGGCTTGAGCTCCGGATGTTTTGTCCAGTGCCCCAAATGTTATGCTGGTAGCATTTTTTTATTTTATTTGGCTATTGCAGGGCCCTTTAATATTGATTGTACCTGGGCAACCCCACAGATCCCCCCCACCCCACTTGTACTTGTTCCACTGATCCGCTACTTGCGGGCATGAGTTCCATCACTTCGGTGAGCGATCCCGCGAGACCGGCCAAGGGAGCTCATGGGTCTCACGGGATCATGCGTTACATGACTGAACTCATGCCCGCGCAACCCACAAGTAGCGGATCAGCGGAACAAGTACAAGGGGGTTGGGGGAGGATTTGTGGGGTTGCCCAGAGTCCACTCCCATTAATATTAAAGATTTCTGCAGCCGTGAGGAAATGAAACATAACAGATATTGGAAAGTTACCGAATGTTGTATTATATAATTACTGCACTTCATTTGCGTAAACCAGAACACCCCTTTAGTAATAGCAAAGTATATAGTTGTCCTATAAGCTGCTTTGGCCATTATTAAAACTAGAAAATGCCTTCTTTTTAATGTAGCTTATTTTTGTTTATGGAGGTTTGTTGTAAACTCATTGTTCTCAACATGTCAAACAGTTAATATATATACTGTATATACACACTGCACTGTTGCAGTTATTTCTGGTGAAAGCTTATAGGGGCGTATTTCAGTCCAACAAGAAAATATATTCTCTGGTCACTTCTGCTGTTATTTCTGATGAAAGCGTATAGTGGCCTATTTCAGTCCAACAAGAAAAATATATTCTCAGGTCGCTTCTGCAGTTATTTCTGGTGAAAGCGTATAGGGGCGTATTTCAGTACTACAAGAAAAATATATTCTCAGTTTACTGTTGCAGTTATATCTGGTAATGCCTTTACTGGCATATTGCAGTAGAAAAATAAATATACATTCGCTATTCTGCGTTGCACTTATTTCTTGAAAAACCTTTAGTGATGTATATCAGTAGAAAAAGAAATATATATTCGCCATTCACTGCTGCACTTATATCTTGAAAGACCTTTATTGACGTATATCAGTAATAAAATAAAAATATATTCAGCGTTCACTGTTGCAGTTATATGTGGGAAAGTGTTTAGTGGCGTATTTCTGTAGAAAAATATAGATATATTCAGCGTTCAGCGCTGCAGTTATATGTTGGAAAGTCATTTGCGGTACGGACCGAATTACGTTGTGGTGAAATTTTGTATTTACGTTTAACACACTGCGCGCTTAGGTGACAATGAAGAGCGGCGCAACAATACAGGTGAATACACTATGAACTAACCCTGCACAAAAATGCAAACTAATTTACACTAGTCAGCATCTATCTACAGTATTGCTTACTGGAAACTACGGGGACTTTTCTGCATCACAAAAACCGCATGAAGACCGCGTCTCGCTCTTCCAGCACGGACCTACTTTCTCTGCTACATCCCATTTACTTCAGATCACTCCGCCTCAGGTGCCGTAGTTTTTTTTAAACTAACAGCCTATAACCCTCTGTCGAAAAGCATTTATTGGCATATATACGTGGAAAAAGAAAAAATATACTCGGCATTCACTCCCAGTAATCTGTGGTAAAGCCTTTCCTTTAGTGGCGTATATCAGTAGAAAAAGAAAAGAAATTTGGCATTTAGTGCTGCAGTTGTATGCAGTAAAATCTTTTTTTAATCATTTTGGTGGAAAAAATACTTGTATTCAGCATTAAGCTCTTCACCTATATGTGGTAAAATCTTTTGTGAATTATTTAGGTGGAAATAAAAATTTCCACCTCCTCCATTAACTTCCTCATCTGTTCATGATCAACAGACACACTAACTTTACACCCCACCCCCCTCCTCCCAGCAATATATATAAGTGGTGCCAGCACCACCTAGGAGTAAATAATGGTAAATGACACTGCCAGCCTGTTAAAGGGAATTAGAGCATGATACCACAATACGTTTTATATGACATTTAGCAAGAGTTTAAAGTGCCCACATATAGCGCATAATGTGACACTGCATCAAGATAAATCAGGCGAGGATTTCTACACATCAATGCCTGATACATCAGACTAGATCATCTATGATGCCTCACCAACAATTTGACAAAACAATTTACCTGCCTGATGCCACACATCTGATGCCAAGTGCTCCTTCTTTCACCCACAATCTTTACCGGGTACTAGTATTGCCACCCACCTCCACAGTATGTCACCTTGCCCCTCTGTGGCCACCTCCAGACTCTGTCATTGCGCCACTCTGTGGCTTCTTCCTCATGCTGCTGCCGCCTCCAGACTCTGTCATTGTGCCGCTCTGTGGCCTACTCATGCTGCCACCACCTCCAGACTCTGTCATTGTTCTGCTCTGTGGCCTACTCATGCTGCCACCACCTCCAGACTCTGTCATTGTGCCGCTCTGTGGTCTCCTCATGCTGCTTCTGCCTTAAGACTCTGTCAATGTGCCGCTCTGTGGTCTCCTCATGCTGCCACCACCTCCAGACTCTGTCATTGTGCCCTCTGTGGCCTACTCATACTGCTGCAACCTCCAGACCCTGTCATTAGGCCACTCTGTTGTCTCCTCATGCTGCTTCCACCTCACTACTATGTCATAGAGACACTCTGTGGACTTATCATGCTTTTCCCACCCTCCTCACTTCATGACTGGTCCACTATTTTGGCTTTCGGCCTGGCTGACATCATCATTTATTTGACACTTCTTCTGATCTGTCAGAAGAAAGGAAAGGAGTGGGTAGAAAACACAGAGGACATGCAAATATTTCATTCACGTGTCATCTCTTTTTTTAGATCATCTCCTGTTTTTTTCTTGCATTTAGCAATACTAATGGAGAAAATGCTGTCCGAGTGAAGGCGTATGCTCCACAGACAGAAACTGTTTTTTCTGGGTAATTGTTCTGTTGGATCAGAGAAAGGGCAAATTAATCAGTGACGTCAACACAAACTTACTGCTGACACCCTCTTCACTCTGTCGGGGGGCTTTACTTGTATAAGCATTTAATAGAAGAGGTTCTGTAGACATCTATGTGGAATCAGCTGACGAGGGTGTAAAAAGAGTTTGCTTCTTCTTGACGCTAACATCTACCTGTAAGGCTGAGTTGATACTTGAGTTATTTGGTCACTTTTTGCCCAGTAACCGCCCAAATAAGTGATGTATGCAGTGATTCTAAAAGTGATGCCTCTCATTTGCATGTCATACGGACTCACAGTATTATTTCACTACCGAAGCAGACTTCCTATGCGTGTTACTGCAAGGCACAGTATTCTACACCACTATAAAGGCTCTCAGCAGCCAGGAAATAGCAGTTTTTTAATCTAATTCGCCACTAATATATTCGGAACGAATAATTTTTTTCTAGTAATTACCTCCAACCTCGAGTGAGAATGTTATCTGATGTCAAATGCAGGCCCTAGGGATAAAACCTTTAATAAACATTCTGGCACCTTGGTTAGTTTAGAGCTAGTGATGATCAAGCACCAAAGTATTCGGGTGTTCGGGTGTTCGGACCGGAAACATTGCTATATTCGTGAGCACGGCCGAGCACCGGAGTATAATAGAAGTCAATGGTAAACAACCAGGCACCCCCTGCTATGAAGAGGGGAGGGTGCCTGGTCCATTGGAAAAGGTCAGAAATTGACAGAAACACCACTGAAATGGATCGGGAACAGAATGGGGACAATGTCTGGATTCATCTTGGACTCCCAGGTCGCTGCTGGGAACCATGTTGTCCGAGTTGTACGTCATTTTTAAAGACTGACAAAAATACGCACAAAACCCCCCAAAAAATGTCACAAGAAAAATTGTTAGGAAACATTGTTTCCTGTATATTCAATTGTATATAAAGTGCAAGTGCTGCAAAAAAGTTCAAGCAAGAGGCACCTGTATATTGCAGAAAGGAGGGCCTCATTCACATTGTGGTACAATTGTTCAGGTAGTGGGACTCCTACACTCATAAAACCTATGCACTAAGTGAAAGGGCTGCCAAAAATTACAAGGAGAGGGCACTTCAATACACCCTTTGTTACACATAAAGGAGGGCATCATACACACCAATGAAAAATTATCATTGATGGCCTGCTGGTGACCCTCCAAAACATTAGGAGCAAGGTCCTGCTGTTGACCATCTAAAACATTAGGGGCGAGGGCCTGCTGCTGAGCATTGCACAAAATGATGGGAGAATGCCTGATGCTTAACTGACCATTGAAAAAATGATGGACGAGTGCTTGCTGCTGAGCTGACCCTTTAAAATATTGTAGTTGAGGACCTGCAGGTGAGCTGACCCTCTAAAATCATATAGGTGAGGGCCTGCAGATGAGCTGACCCTCTAAAATATTGTAGGTGAGGGCCTGCAGGTGAGCTGACCCTCCAAAATATTGTAGGTGAGCACCTGCAGGTGAGCTAACCCTCCCTGAAGAGGGACATGAGGAGACCTTGTGCATTGATTCCCAAACTCTTCAGCATCCACAGTCAGAAGAAGATGACGGTGGTGGGGAATGGCAATTAGTGTTTTATGAGGTGGATGATGCCGATAAGACACAATTGTCAATAAGTGAAGGTCTTGTTAGGTCAACAACACAAGTCAGGAGGATGACCCGAGTAAGGAAGTGGAAGAGGGGTGGTGGACGATGACATCATTGACCCAACCTGGGAAGGTTGCAAGCCAAGCGAGGACAGCAGTACAGAGGGGGAGATATCCAAAGCACCGAAACAGGCAGGAAGAGGCTGTGGGATGGCAAAAGGGAGAAGGCAGATCACACCAAATAGGCCCGCATACAGATGTCCCTAAATGCACACCTTTAAAAATTGCTTGCCCTAGAAATGTTGCCATTTTGGCCTGTGGACACTGAAGCTTTCCTCAGCCTCATGGCGGCAAACGCCCCTCTTTACTCAGTCCCCAGCCGCCATTTTTCTCAGTGTGCCGTTCCCGCACTACACCAGCAATTGTGTCCTGTAACATCACCCGTGCCTGACCAACATAATTATTGGGAAGGTCCACTTAAAGATTGACACACGGACAAGTGCTTTTGGCCAGGGACGCTACATTTCCGTGACGGCGCACTGGGTGAATCTATTGGATGCCGGTAGCTAGTGGTACCCTGAGATGGCACAGGTGCTACCAACGCCAAGGATTTCGGGCTCCCATTCCATCAGGGTTTTCACCACCACCTACATTAGTTGCAGAAACCCCCCCCCCCTTCTCCTACTCCTTCTCCTACTCCTTCTCCTACTCCACTTCCACCTCTGAATCTTGCAGCACTAGTCAGCCATCAGTCAGTAGCTGGGAGCGGCAACAGGCCGTGCTGAAACTCATTTGCTTAGGTGACAAACAGCACCCCGCCCAAAGCTGGGGCAGGGTATAACGGACCAGACTGAGCTATGGCTCTCGCCACTCAATCTACAACCAGGCGTAGTTGGTTGTTGTGTCTAAAAATGGCTATAACTTGTTGGTAGCTTTGGAGCTTGGCAAGTTCACATACATGGCAATCATACAGCATATATGTCCCATGCACAACAAACATCCTAAACTTATACATTAATATAACTAAAAACATAACACACAAGAGTGGAGTTAAACCAATGGAATGGCCTGTTAATTAACTTATAAATAACCAAATAACCATACCATATTTTGCAACCATAAACCATAATAACAAAAATAATACCAACAATAATACAACCACAAACCATAATAATAATAGAACAGAATGTCATTGCAGATAAATTTACAGCTGACAACGCTGGCGGCAGAGTACGTAGTTCCTTGTGCAATCCAGGAGGGGAGATGAGGGGAACACACAGCAGTTCCAACAGAGGCAGTACAACACTCTACATGGCCTGGAATAGTTTCATGACATCCCACCAGCACCCTCATCCTGATACGCGGCCTAGTATCACAAGGCGGGAAAAATGTTGGAAGATGGTGAAGGAGTACATAGCAGACCGTGTCAGCGTCATCAGTGATCCTCCTTTTGGGTGTCCAATCTGGACATGAGGCACAAACTGCCACTCTCCACCTAAGAGGTTCTGGCCTGCCCTGCAGCGAGCATTTTGTCAAAGCGGGTATTAAGTGTTGCTGGGCCTGCAGGCCCTCGCAATTCATGTTTTTTGGGGTCAGCTCACCTTTGGGCCCTCGCATATTATGTTTTAGAGGGTCAGCTCACCTGCAGGCCCTCACATATAATGTTTTAGAGGGTCAGATCACTTGCAGGCCCACGCATATAATGTTTTAGAGAGTCAGCTCAACCGCAGGCCCTCACATATAATGTTTAACAGGGTCAGCTCACCTGCAGACACTCACATAGAATGTTTTACAGGGTCAGCTGCCATGAAGACACTCGTAAATGATGTTTTAGAGGGTTAGCTGAACTGAAGGCACTCACAAATGATCTTTTAGATGGTCAGCTGCCCAGAAGGCACTCTCAAATGTTGTTTTAGAGGGTCAGCTGACCAGAAGGCCCTTCCAAATAATGTTTTGAGGGTTAGCACACCTGGAGGTCCTCAGCTACATTCTTTTACTTAGATTCATCGTGCCCAGGGCCACTGCCTCTGTGTGCACCATCAGCATCACTGCCATTTCCACGGCCCTTAATGGCCGCCTTCTTAATATAAAATGCTATATATGTTTAAAAGTATGTCACATGTACAGTAGCGTAGAATTTGTAAGTGTATGCACCAATAAATTAAAAAAGGTATTTGGGATGCGCACATATTACACAGGAGATGTAGCACTGATAATGTCACAGACTAGCATACACTGTCTACGGATTAAGTACAGTATATGCAGTGATATGTATTAAATGCACACACAGTAGATGTGGCACAAATTATTTAAATTTGCGCTACATACACTGTTTGCAAATGTAGTACAGTATTGGTTACAGAACACCACAGATAATGGACACTATATTAGGCCCAGATTATTGGAATTTGCAATACAGACACTGTTTGCATATGTAGTACAGTATTAGTTGCAGAACACCACAGATTATGACCACTATGTTAGGGCCAGGTTATTGGAATTTGCAATACAGACACTGTTTGCAAATGTAGTACAGTATTGGTTACAGAATACCACAGATTATGACCACAATATAAGGGCCAGATTATTGGAAATTTCAATACAGACACTGTTTGCAGATGTAGTACAGTATTGGTTACGGAACACCACAGATTAAGGACACTATATTAGGCCCAGATATTGGAATTTGTAATAAGACACTGTTTGCAGATGTAGTGCAGTATTGGTTACAGAACACCACATATTATGGACACTAAATTAGGCACAAACTATTGGAATTTGGAATACAGACACTGTTTGAAGATGTAGTACAGCATTGGTTACAGAACACCATAAATTATCGACACTATATTAGGCCCAGATTATTGGAATTTGCAATACACACACTATTTGCAGATGTAGTACAGTATTGGTTTCAGAACACCATAGATTATGGACACTATATTAGGCTAAGATTATTGGAATTTGTAATACAGACACTGTTTGCAGTTGTACTACAGTATTGGTTAAAGAACACCACAGATTATGGACACTATATTAGGGCTAGATTATTGGAATTTGCTATACAGACACTGTTTGCATATGTAGTACAGTTTTGGTTACAGAACACCACAGATTATGGACACTATATTAGGCCCAGTTTATTTGAATTTGTATTACAGACACTGTTTGCAGATGTAGTAAAGCATTGTTTACAGAACACCACAGATTATCAACACTATATTAGGCCCAGATTATTGGAATTTGCAATACAGACACTGTTTGCAGATGTAGTACAGTATTTGTTACAGAACACTACATATTATGGACTATATATTAGGCCCAGATTATTGGAATTTGTAATACAGACACTTTTTGCAGATGTATTACAGTATTGGTCACAGAACACCAAAGATTATGGACACTATATTGGGCCCAGATTATTTAAATTTGCAATACAGACACTGATTGCAGATGTAGTACAGTTTTGGTTACAGAACACCACAGATCATGGACACTATATTAGGCACAGATTATTGGAATTTGCAATACAGATACTGTTTGCAGATGTGATACAGTATTGGTTACAGAACACCCTAGATTATGGACACTATATTAGGTCCAGATCATTGGAATTTGCAATACAGACACTGTTTGCAGATGTAGTACAGCATTGGTTACAGAACACCACAGATTATGGACACTATAATAGGCCCAGATTATTGGAATTTGTAATACAGCCACTTTTTGCAGATGTAGTACAGTATTGGTTACGGAACACCACAGATTATGGACACTATATTACACCCAAATTTTTGGAATTTGTAATACAGACACTCTACAGGCACCACAGTTTATGGACACTATTGATTCTAGAGGAAAAAAAACAGGCTGGTTCTGAGAACTCCATTTAAAGCAGACATATAACGCGAGTTTGAGCGGAGCGTGTTTGATTAAGTGTGTGTTTGTATAAGTGTGTGATTTAAGATTAAGTGACTTCAGAGTCAGGGACTTCAGGGGGGACTGCAATTAGTCAGTTTCTTATTACTACATTATATTGTATTTTTCGCTTTTCTGTAATCCCCATTTAGTATGTGTTGCACAATTGACAACGCTGTCCAGTGCACATCTTGTATTATGTATGCAGTCCTAGAACAGCCGTTCGAGGGTGTATATCTTTGTTCAAAATGTGAGCAAATTACCAGTTTGGAATCACAAATCGAGTCTCTAAACAGGCGAGTTGCAACACTGAGAGGCATTGAGAATTTGCAAAAGAGTTTGCTTCTCACCGAGCAGGCACTCTATGGAGCAGATAAGGGGGAGAGTGACAGTGAGGAGGCTGAGGAAAGTGAGGTAGCTAGCTGGGTAACAGTTAGAAAGCGGGGTAGAGGAAAGAGTGCCAGGGAGGCTAGCCCTGATCTGTCACACTCCAACAAGTTTGCACATTTGGCAGATGAGGGGGATATCAGTTCAGGGACAGCACTGCTGCATCAGGACACTTCCTCTGCCAGTCACGGGAATGTCGGCTCCAGTAAGCAGGGGAACAGGAGAGCAGGGCAGGCCAGACAGGTGCTGGTAGTGGGAGACTCCATTATTAGGGGAACAGATAGGGCAATCTGTCACAAAGACTGTGATCGCCGAACAGTGTGCTGTCTTCCCGGCGCTAGAGTTCGACACATCGCGGATTGGGTTGACAGATTACTGGGAGGGGCTGGAGAATATCAGGATTTCAGGGATTTAGGTCAAAAGCTTAGGGCAAGGACCTCAAAGGTAGTATTTTCCGAGATACTGTCTGTACCAAGAGCCACACAAGAAAGGCAGTGGAAGATTAGGGAGGTTAATAAGTGGCTCAAGAACTGGTGTAGGAAGGAGGGGTTTGGGTTCCTGGAGAACTGGGCCGACTTCTCTGTCGGCTACAGGCTCTATCATAGGGACGGGCTGCACCTCAATGGGGAAGGGGCAGCTGTGTTGGGGAGAAAAATGGCAAGAAGGTTGGAGGAGTGTTTAAACTAGGGACTGGGGGGAGGGTACTTACGTTATAGGGGGGGAAGATAGTGCAGATAGATATCGGGGGCAAGCCAACTAAGCGAGGCCATAGGCCTAACTAACTGGGACAAAGTCCTCAAAAACAAAAATTCAGCCACAAAATGGGAGATCTTTAAAAGCATCCTAAATTCTCATTGTGAGAGGTACATACCGTATGGGAATAAAAGGTTAAGGAACAAAAAGAAACCAATGTGGATAAATAGAAATGTAAAGAAAGCAATAAATGACAAACAGAAAGCATATAAATCACTAAAACAGGAGGGTAGCGAGGAAGCACTGAAAAACTATAAGGAAAAAAATAAAACATGTAAAAAACTAATAAAAGCGGCCAAACTAGAGACCGACAGATTAATTGCCAAAGAGAGTAAAACTAACCCTAAAATTTTCTTCAATTATATAAATGTTAAAAAGTATAAATCTGAAGGTGTTGGCCCTTTAAAGAGTAATGAAGGGGGAGTTGCAGAGAGCGATGAGGAGAAAGCGAAGCTGTTAAATATTTGTTTCTCCAATGTATTCACTGAGGAAAATAAACTGTCAGATGAAATGCTGAATATAAAAATAAATCCCCCATTAAAAGTGTCCTGTCTGACCCAAGAAGAAGTACAACAGCGACTTAAAAAGATTAAAATAGACAAATTGCCAGGACCGGATGGCATACACCCCCGTATCCTAAGGGAATTAAGTAATGTCATAGCCAGACCCTTATTTCTGATATTTTCGGACTCTATACTGACAGGGAATGTCCCACAGGATTGGCGCATAGCAAATGTGGTGCCAATATTCAAAAAGGGTCCAAAAACAGAGCCCGGAAACTATAGGCCGGTAAGTTTAACATCTGTTGTGGTGAAACTGTTTGAAGGTTTTCTGAGAGATGCTATCTTAGATGATCTCAACAGAAATAAGCAAATAACGCCATATCAGCATGGCTTTATGAGGGATCGGTCATGCCAAACTAATTTAATCAGTTTCTATGAGGAGGTAAGTTCTAGACTTGACAGCGGCGAATCAATGGATGTCGTATATCTGGATTTCTCAAAAGCATTTGACACTGTACCACATAAAAGGTTAGTATATAAAATGAGGATGCTCGGACTGGGAGAAAATGTCTGTAAGTGGGTAAGTAACTGGCTGAGTGACAGAAAACAGAGGGTGGTTATTAACGGTACACACTCAGATTGGGCAACTGTCAATAGTGGGGTACCTCAGGGGTCAGTACTGGGCCCTATTCTTTTCAATATATTTATTAATGATCTTGTAGAAGGCTTGCATAGTAAAATATCAATTTTTGCAGATGACACTAAACTGTGTAAAGTAATTAACACTGAAGAGGACAATATACTGCTACAGAGGGATCTGGATAGATTGGAGGCTTGGGCAGAGAAGTGGCAGATGAGGTTTAACACTAACAAATGTATTGTCAGTTATGCACATGGGAAGGAATAATGCAAGTCACCCGTACATACTAAATGGTAAAACACTCAGTAACACTGACATGGAAAAGGATCTAGGAATTTTAATAAACAGCAAACTAAGCTGCAAAAATCAGTGTCAGGCAGCTGCCGCCAAGGCCAATAAGATAATGGGTTGCATCAAAAGGGGCATAGACGCCCGTGATGAGAACATAGTCCTACCACTTTACAAATCGCTAGTCAGACCACACATGGAGTACTGTGTACAGTTCTGGGCTCCTGTGAACAAGGCAGACATAGCAGAGCTGGAGAGGGTTCAGAGGAGGGCAACTAAAGTAATAACTGGAATGGGGCAACTACAGTACCCTGAAAGGTTATCAAAATTAGGGTTATTTACTTTAGAAAAAAGACGACTGAGGGGAGATCTAATAATTATGTATAAATATATTAGGGGTCAGTACAGAGATCTCTCCCATCATCTATTTATCCCCAGGACTGTCACTGTGACGAGTGGACATCCTCTGCGTCTGGAGGAAAGAAGGTTTGCACACAAACATAGAAGAGGATTCTTTACGGTAAGAGCAGTGAGACTATGGAACTCTCTGCCTGAGGAGGTGTTGATGGTGAGTACAATAAAGGAATTCAAGAGGGGCCTGGATGTATTCCTGGAGTGTAATAATATTACAGGCTATAGCTACTAGAGATGGGTCGTTGATCCAGGGAGTACTTCTTTCCTCTGGATCAACTAGCAGGATGACAGCCCGAACTGGATGGACAGATGTCTTTTTTCGGCCTTATGTATTATGTTACTATGTTATATTAAGCCTAGATTATTGAATTTTGCAAAACAGACACTGTTTTCAGATGTAGTACAGTATTGGTTACATAACATCACAGATTATGGACACTATATTAGGCCCAGGTTATTGGAATTTGCAATGCAGACACTGTTTGCAGATGTAGTACAGTATTGGTTACATAACATCACAGATTATGGACACTATATTAGGCCCAGATTATTGGAATTTGTAATACAGCCACTGTTTGCAGATGTAGTACAGTAATGGTTATGGAACACCACAGATTATGGACACTGTATTAGGCACATATTATTGGAATTTGCAATACAGACACTTTTTGCAGATGTAGTACAGTATTGGTTACAGAGCACCACAGTTTATGGACACTATATTAGGCCCAGATTATTGGAATTTGTAATACAGCCACTGTTTGCAGATGTAGTACAGTTTTGGTTACATAACATCACAGATTATAGACACTATATTAGGCCCATATTATTGGAATTTGCAATACAGACACTTTTTGCAGATGTAGTACAGTATTGGTTACAGAACACCACAGTTTATGGACACTATATTAGGCCCAGATTATTGAAATTTGCAACACAGACTCTTTTTTCTGATGTAGTACAGTATTGGTTACAGAACACCACAGATTATGGACACTATAGTAGGCACAGATTATTGGAATTTGTAATACAGATACCATTTGCAGATGTAGTTCAGTATTTTTTACACAAAGCCACACACTATGGACACTAGATTTGGCCCAGATTATTAAAGACACAGTCTGCGGATGATGTAGCAGGGGTAACACTCAAACCCTTAACTCACATTTCTTAAATCATCGTGTTATCTTGAAACAAAAGCCATTGAAAAGCAATTGCTTAAAGCGTTTAGTTGCATTTAGTTTAGATAACGCGTCTCAAAAAAGCATGACTGTTAATCCTACTTCATCCGTATATGTCACTAATAGGTATAAAATAAAAATATCTTGCTGCTCTCAAACACACACAGTAGTCCTTAAAAGGACTTTGGGGTCTTTGAAAATGTTGTTAGTAAAAACATAAAATTTCTCTTCCTGCACTATCTTTCTCTTCCGAAGTACTGTCCCAGAGACCACAGGAGGTAAATAGATTGCTGCTCTAAAACACAAACACAGTAGTCCTTAAAAGGAATTTTGAGTCTTGGAAAAGCTTTCTCAGAATGAAAACTATGAAATTCGCTCCCTACTCTGTCTTTCCCTTCCTACGCTCTGCTCTCCCTGTCTACGTCTCAGCCGAACATACTTCATCGGGTGCTATATAGCACCCAATGACGTGTTCCAGCCAGCCAATCACTGTAATGCCAGCAGCCAACATGGCTACTGCCATTACAGTGAGGGCAGTACTTACCTGCACATTTATTGGCTGCTTAAAACCCAGGAAACGTGCAGGGCGGAGACTCAAGCATTGTGCTCAAGCACATACTCGGTCGAGTACCGCCATGTGCTGAGCATAGCGATGCTTGAGCCGAACAGATATTCAGTCGAGCATGCTCGCTCATCACTATTTAGCCAATTACGTGTTTGTCAGAAATTGGACATCCTGTGATGGTAACAGATAAGCATGCCTTAAAGGGTTGTCTCACTTCAGCAAATAGCATTTATTATGTAGAGGAAGTTAATGCAAGCCACTTAGGCTACTTTTACACTAGCGTTTCTATTTTCTGGTATTGAGATCCGTCATATGATCTCAATACTGGAAAAAAACACTTCGAAGCAAGACGGATCCGTCCCCATTGACCTGCGTTGTGGGTCATCACGGATCCGTCTTGCTCCGCATCCCATGATGGAAAGATAACCGCAGCTTGCTGCGGTTTGCTCTCCGGTATGGGAATGCAACCAAATGGAATGGAATGCTTTTTGGAGCATTCTGTTCTGTTCAGTTATGTTTTGTCCCCATTGACAATAAATGGGGACAAAACGGAAGCGTTTTTCTCTGGTATTGAGATCCTATGACGGATTACTGAACAACATTTCCCACTCTACACCCACACTGGCAAAGTCCACTACTAAATATCCCTCTTAGTAGAGGAAGTAGAGGAGGAAGAGGGATATTGAGTAGTGTCTTTGTCTAAAAAATGTGTGTTGCCCACAGAGCTTGGCCTTTATTTCTTAAAGGGGTTGGCCACTCTGTTAGCACTTAAGCAAACTATAAAGAAAGTAGGGAGATATTACACTTACTAATATATCTTCTTAAGCAGATCTGCCTGGTTTCCTTGCTATTGGTGACCACACCCCCTCCTGTCCTGCTCTCACAGCAGCCTGTCTTGTCCATCCCTTCACATGCCATAGTCCATGCCTGAAGGAGTGTGCTGCTGTCTGGGTCCTAAAGCACACTTATTAAAAGCAAAAATAAAGAAACTGTTGCAGGAGGAAGGGAGACTAAGGGGAAGCTGTGATGGCTGATCTGACTGCAGGCTCTGCCCCCTCTGTATCTCCTGTACTGAAAGGATCTTGCCAACATGTGAGGATGTAGCAGAGCCAGGGCAGCGCTATGAAAGACAACCTGTGAGCAATCACAGTGTCTGTCCCGTTTATTGCCCCTCTGCACTGTGTTACTATCATAGACATGATATTACAGCCATAACCAATAGTTCAAGAGCTTTAACCCCTTGTGAGATGTCAGTATGGCTGAGGTCAGTGATATCAGCAGCAGTCAATGGTCTCACCATCTATAATTGTGTGCCCTATCCTTTCTGCACTCTGTATATGGTGATATGTGACCCCCACCACTGTATATAGATATCCGGGACCCCCTGTACACTTTATATAGTGATCCGTGCTAACGGTATCCCTTAAATGCCTTCGGACATCTACACCGGCCCCATTCACTTTAATGTGGACAGGTTAGAGATGCGGCCACAGCACGGCAAACATGCCGAGAAGCGGCCGGTAGTGTTGATCGAGCACTAGTGATGCATTGTATGTAGTATTTTGCAGATCTGAGAGAGACTGCAGTATTATTGCTCTGCTCTCTGCTTTCCTGTTTCATTACATTAGATAGTTAGTTAGTTAGCTCATATATAATATAGATAGTTACTGGGAGATAGTCAGTGTAGGTTAGATAGGGATATAGTGTACATACATACATGCTAAATACAGTACATAGTGCTGTATGTATGTATATATGCTACATACTGTGGGGAGTCGCTCTGGTAGACAACGGTGCGGGTGCAGTATAGAGGCAACAGGGAGTCCAGAAGGTGCGGAAAACAGTGTTTTATTCACACTTGCATCAAAATAACAGAAGAAAGTCACTTGGTGTTAAGTCACACACATCAGCCAATGAAGGGGAAAACAAAAAGTCCAAACACAGGTTCCATTCACCTGGCAGGTTTGATGTGCGGGTTCGCACCTGGCTGTCAGCCCAGCCGCAGGACAATCCTCCTTCAGGGTTCCAGGACGGCTGCACGCCTCCTTGCTGGGCACGTCCTTCCAGCCCAGAGAGCTCCACTGACTAGCAGCAGCTTCCAAGACAATCACTCTCCCAGCTGCTAGTGCTGGCTGAGTTTTTAAACCCAGCCCAAAACCAGGACTGGGTCGTGGGGAGCAGCCACCCACCCTACACTTTAGCTGCTCCCGGTAAGAGCCGGCCCGGATCGGCTTTGCAGCCATGCTATCTAGCAAATGTGTCAGTAGCACTACCTGCTACTGACACCAACAAACGGCTTTTACCTCACCGAGGCTATGAACCTCGGTGACACGTACCTGCCATCTAGGACAGCACCCTGCACCTTACCACAATACATACATACATAGTGCTGTGATGTCACAAGTCCAAAACAATACTTTGTGCACCAATCACTAATATAAAGTCAGACCTATTAAAATGTGAAGTTGCACGTATTGCAACAAAATATTCGCATCATTAGCGCCCATTTCACAAGGGCAAATATATTGAAGCACTCTATCTGCATATAAAGCAATTGTAATGTTCTGCCGTGCCAACCATTTTCTCCAGTCTCAGGAAACTTCTAGCAGCTTGAAAAATGTAGCTATAGTGACCCACGCCTGTATTGCACGCGCATTACATGCATATTACAGAAGACCATATTCTAAAATATGGCGGACATTCTACCAAATATTTGCGAAATATCTTAAATTTGAATATTCGCTCTGCCGCTCATCACTACCGAGCACAATGGAAGTCAATGGGAGAACCAGAGCATTAAACCTGGCACCCCCTGCTCTGAAAAGGGGAGGGTGTCTGGTTCACAGGAAAAGGTCGGAAATTGAGGCAAACACCACTGACATGGTTCGGGAACAGCATGGGGAGGATGCATCTTGGACTCCCAGGTCGCTGCTGGGAACGATGTAGTACGCCAATTTTACAGACTGACGATAATACACACAAAACTGAAGAAAAATTTGATTTTAGAGGAAAAATTGTTAGGAAACGTTCTTTCCTGTATATTTACTTGTATATAAAGTGCAAGTGCTGCCAAAAATTACAAGGAAGAGGCACTCCGATACAACCTGTATATCACATAAAGGAGGGCATCATACACACCCTATGATTAATGGCCTGCTGTTGACCCTCAAAAACATTAGGAGCAAGGGCC
Organism: Bufotes viridis; assembly: GCA_033119425.1. Classification (NCBI taxonomy): domain Eukaryota; kingdom Metazoa; phylum Chordata; class Amphibia; order Anura; family Bufonidae; genus Bufotes; species Bufotes viridis. The sequence goes on along the minus strand of CM065593.1, from coordinate 125,981,401 downwards.
TGCTGGTGACCCTCTAAAACATTCGGGGCGAGGGCCTGCCGCTCATCTAACCATCTAAAACATTTGGAGTGAGGGTCTGCTGGTGACCCTCTAAAACATTAGGGGTGAGGGCCTGCAGGTGACCCTTGTAAGAGGGTGCAAGGTATCATATGCGATGGCAGGTACGTGTCACCGAGGTTGCTGGCCTCGGTGAGGTGAGAGCTGGGTTTTTTGTCTGCAGCAGCTTATGCTGCTAGACTTTGTTACTTAGTTTGGCTGCAAAGCTAATCCGGGCCGGCTCTTACTGGGAGTAGGTAAAGTGTAGGGTGGGTGCCTACTCCCCACGGTCCAGTCCTGGTTTTGGGCTGGGTATATAACACAGCCAGCAGCTGTGTCTGGGTGGTGATTATCCTGGAGCCTGCTAACAGGGCTGTGGGGTTCTCTGTGCTGGAGGACGGAGCTCAGCAAGGTGGTGTTTCCCTGCAACCTGAAGGTGGAATCGCCTGCGGCTGGGCCGACTGCTAGGTGTGAACCCGCACCTAAACCACCCAGGTGACTGGACCCTGTGTTGGCCTGTTTTTGTTTTGCCACGTTATTTCCGTGTGTGTGAACTGTCACCAAAGAGACTGTTTTTCATTTATGGTGTGCAAGTGTGAATAAAACACTGTTTGTTGCACAATCTGGACTCCTTGTTTTGCCTCTAAACTGCACCCGCACCGCTGTCTACCAGAGCGACTCCCCACATTTGGTGTCGGATGCGGGCATGCGCAGTGAGGCTGGCGTGAACGCCGAAGTTTTGTTTTTCTAAAAGTGCATGGAATATATTAAGCCAGCAAAGCTGCAAGCAGGAGTTTCTGGCAACATGGAGGCTGCTGTGAAGGCTCTCATAGAGGCTAACGTGCAGCAGCGGGAGACCAACCAACTACTGCTACAACATGTGATGGCGTTACAGGCGGCAGGAGCGTCCCACCACGTCCATGATGCCCGGAAAGCGGTCCGTGCGGCGATCCAAAAATGACCCCCGCAGACGACGTTGAGACGCTACCTGGCGGTTTTTGAGAAGGTCGCCGTGAGGGAAAAGTTACCCCGTGACCAGTGGGCTGAGGTGGTCGCTCCGTTCCTGGCTTCCGGACCCCAGCAGGTGTTTTTCGACTTGTCGGACGACCAAGCGGCAGATTATGACACCGTGAAAGGAGAGATCCTAGCCAGACTGGGCGTGAACGTGCTGGTCCGCGCCCAAAGAGTCCACCAGTGGGACTTTAAAACGACTGAACCCGCTAGGCCGCAGTACTACGATCTGCTGCACAGGCTGCAAAAGTGGCTGCAGCCTGATCTACTAAGTCCCACTGCCATGCTGGATCGACTGTTGGCGGACATCTTTTGGAGGGCCCTGCCTTATCCCCTCCAGCACTGGATCGGCCAGGTATCGCCCACCAATGCCCTGGAGATGGTCGACCTGGTGGAGCGCTACGAGGCCACCAGAAACCTGCAGGGGACTCTTGCGGGGAAGGGGTCAGTCAAACCCCGGAGGCCTCTGCCCCAGTTCCGACGTCCGGCGACAGAGCGGCCTGCACGGAATATACCCCCTGCGAGTCCGCCTCCCGTGGTATGCTGGAGGTGTCAGGAGCCAGGCCACATCAGGGCCGACTGTCCGCATCGGGATGAGCCGATGGATATGAACTACGGGGGTCGTCACTCCCTGTATGCACGGAAGCTGTGCGCAACTGGCACCCGTGAGGTGCAGGACCATAACCACCTGTGTCAGGTAGAGGTGGGAGACTCTCTGGCGGTGGCTCTGCTGGACCTCGGGAGTTTAGTCTCCCTGGTAAGGGCTGCCCTTGTACGGCCTGCGGAGTATACTGGCCGTAAAGTCGGGGTCCTGTGCATCCACGGAGACCTGAAAGACTACCCCACTGCACTAGTGACTTTGTCCACCGCGGCTGGTAGGTGGACCCACGAGGTGGCTGTCGCTACTAAACTCCCACACGAACTGATACTTGGGAGGGACTTCCCGGTTTTCCGGCGCTGTGGCCGGTAATAAAGGTATCTGAGGGACCCGAGACAGGGGTGACCCTAGTGGAGTGGCCTGATACCACTGGAAGGCCAGAACCCTGGGAGCCCGAGTCTGAAGGGCCGGCGGTAGGGGTGACCACTGCTCCAGCGGTAGAGGGGGAGACAACCCCACTGGAGTGTAATGGTGGGAGACACGGAGGACTTGCCACCGGGACCTGAGTTGGCAGACCTCAATGTCTCCGGGAAAATTTTGGGACCGCACAACACCGGGACCAAACCCCAACCAGGGCCTGGGAGAATGTGCTGGAAATTGATGGGAAACCCCAGAAACCAGGGGCTGAATTAATGTTCCCACGATTTATTGTTCTGCAGGATATGTTGTATCGGGTGAACCAAATCCGAGGCGAACCTGTTGAACAGTTGGTGGTGCCCACAGCGTATCGCAAGCTTGTCATGGAGCTTGCCCACCAACATGTTCTTGGGGGACACCTGGGGTGGCAGAAAACCCAGGACCGCATACTGCAGCGATTTTATTGGCCCAGTGTGTTCAAGGAGGTAGAGAATTATTGTAAGTCCTGTCCGACCTGTCAGATAACTAGCCCCCAGCCACATTTCCGTAGTCCTCTGGTACCTCTGCCAATTATTGAAGTACCGCTTGAGCGAATCGCTATGGATTTAATTGGGCCTGTACCAAAGTCTGCCAGGGGCCACCAACACATTCTGGTAGTTCTCGACTATGCCACTCGGTATCCGGAGGCGGTGCCTCTGCGACATACCTCAGCTAAGCTCATTGCCAAAGAGTTAATGGAGATGTTTTCCCGTGTGGGCCTGCCAAAAGAGGTTCTGACAGACCAAGGGACCCTTTTATGTCCAAAGTAATGAGGGAACTGTGTAAATTGTTGCGTATAAAGCAGTTACGGACGTCCGCTTACCATCCGCAAACAGACGGTCTTGTGGAGAGGTTTAACCAAACTCTAAAAAATATGTTAAAGAGGGTGGTGTCTAGAGATGGGAAGGACTGGGATCTGCTTCTGCCCTATCTCATGTTCGCAGTGCGAGAGGTGCCCCAGGCCTCTACTGGGTTCTCGCCCTTCGAACTGCTTTATGGCAGACACCCTCGGGGCCTGTTGGATATCGCCAAGGAAGCATGGGAACAACAGCCTGTCCCCACAAAAGTGTCATTGAGTATGTCGCCCAGATGCAGGAACGGATGGAAAGGGTGTTGCCCTTGGTCCGGGAGCATATGGAGGCAGCGCAACAAGCCCAGAGTAGGGTGTACAACCGTCAGGCTCGGGTACGGGACTTCAATCCGGGAGATCGGGTTTTGGTTCTGGTACCCACCCTTGACAGCAAATTCCTAGCTAGGTGGCAGGGCCCCTATGAGGTGATCGAGAAGGTAGGGGAAGTGAATTACAAGGTACACCAGCCAGGGCGGCGCAAGCCGGAGCAGGTGTACCACGTGAATTTACTTAAGCCGTGGAAAGATAGGGACGCGGCCGACGACCACAGACCCCGGCCAGGGCTTCTAGGGGAAAAGGGTCCAGCCCCACAGTTCGAGGCCTGTGAAGCCGTAACCAAGGTAAAAATTGCAGACAGCCTGTCTTCCAAACAAGTTCAGGAAGTCAGGGAGTTCCTCAGTCGGAACACGGATGTGTTCTCGGACCTCCCTGGCCGCACGTCTCTCATCCGACATGACATCATCACTGAGCCTCAGGCCAAGGTCCGGTTAAAACCATACCGGGTACCCGAGGCTCGGCGGCGGGCCATCGCGGAGGAAGTGCAGTTAATGTTGAATCTCGATGTCATTGAGGAGTCGAAAAGTGAGTGGGCCAGTCCCATAGTCCTAATACCCAAGCCGGATGGGACGTTGCGGTTCTGCAACGACTTTCGCAAGTTAAATGAAGTATCCAAGTTTGACGCGTATCCCATGCCCCGAGTAGACGAGCTTGTTGAAAGTTTAGGACAAGCCCGTTATTTTTCTGTGCTGGACCTCACTAAAGGGTACTGGCAGGTACCCTTAACGGAGTCGGCTAAGGAAAAACCGCATTTGTTACCCGCAGGGCCTGTATCACTACAAGGTGTTACCCTTTGGCCTGCATGGCGCCCCCGCCACTTTCCAAAGGTTAATGGACATAGTGCTGCGACCACATCGTCGGTACGCCTCGGCCTACTTAGATGATGTAGTCATCCACAGCACCGACTGGGAAAGCCATTTACCCAAAGTGCAGGCGGTAGTGGATGCCCTGAGGAAAGCCGGACTGACCGCTAACCCAAAGAAGTGCTCCATAGGGTTAGAGGAGACAAAATATCTGGGATATGTTATTGGGCGGGGAGTCATCAAACCTCAGGTAACTAAGATAGAGGCCATTCGTAACTGGCCCCGACCGGTCACCACCAGGCAGGTAAAGTCGTTCCTGGGGATTGTAGGATACTACATGCGGTTTGTGCCCCACTTTGCCACAATAGCAGCGCCATTGACAGACCTGTTGAAGGGGCGAAAGTCTGGGAGGGTTAGCTGGAGTGAGAAGGCGGAGGAGGCTTTCTCCGCGTTGAAGTCGGCCCTGTGTGGGTCCCCGGTTTTGGTGACACCCGACTTCAACAAGGAGTTTGTCGTACAGACCGACGCCTCGGAGGTAGGCCTCGGTGCGGTACTGTCGCAGGAGGTCAACGGGGAAGAACATCCCGTTGTCTTCCTGAGCCGTAAGCTCAGCCCCGCCGAGTCCAGATATAGTATAGTGGAGAGGGAGTGCCTGGCTATCAAGTGGGCACTCGAAAGTCTCTGCTACTACCTGTTAGGGAGGAGGTTCCGTCTGGTGACCGACCATTCCCCCTCAAATGGATGAGTCAGGCCAAGGAGAGGAATGCTCGGGTCACCAGGTGGTTCCTATCGCTTCAAAATTTCAAATTCTCCGTGGAACACAGGGCAGGCCGCTTGCAAGGCAACGCAGATGCCCTGTCCCGCGTCCACTGCCTCACGTGTGTTCACCCCTCAGGGTTGAACAAAGGGGGTGTGTAAGAGGGTGCAAGGTATCATATGCGATGGCAGGTACGTGTCACCGAGGTTGCTGGCCTCGGTGAGGTGAGAGCTGGGTTTTTGTCTGCAGCAGCTTATGCTGCTAGACTTTGTTACTTAGTTTGGCTGCAAAGCTAATCCGGGCCGGCTCTTACTGGGAGTAGGTAAAGTGTAGGGTGGGTGCCTACTCCCCACGGTCCAGTCCTGGTTTTGGGCTGGGTATAAAACACAGCCAGCAGCTGTGTCTGGGTGGTGATTATCCTGGAGCCTGCTAACAGGGCTGTGGGGTTCTCTGTGCTGGAGGACGGAGCTCAGCAAGGTGGTGTTTCCCTGCAACCTGAAGGTGGAATCGCCTGCGGCTGGGCCGACTGCTAGGTGTGAACCCGCACCTAAACCACCCAGGTGACTGGACCCTGTGTTGGCCTGTTTTTGTTTTGCCACGTTATTTCCGTTGTGTGTGAACTGTCACCAAAGAGACTGTTTTTCATTTATGGTGTGCAAGTGTGAATAAAACACTGTTTGTTGCACAATCTGGACTCCTTGTTTTGCCTCTAAACTGCACCCGCACCGCTGTCTACCAGAGCGACTCCCCACACCCTCTAAAACATTAGGGGTGAGGGCCTGCTGGTGAGGTGACCCTCTAAAACATTCTGGGCGAGGGTCTGCTGCTGATCTGACCGTCTAAAATATTAGGGGTGAGGGTCTGCTGCTGACCCTCTAAAACTTCAGGAGCAAGGGCTTGCTGGTGACCCTGTAAAACATTAGGGGCAAGGGCCAGCTGCTGATCTGATCATCTAAAACATTAGGGTTGAGGGTCTGCTGGTGACCCTCTAAAACATTAGGGGTGAGGGTCTGCTGCTGAGCTGACCCTCTAAAACATTAGGAGCGACGGCAGCCTAATAAGCATGTTGATATGATGGAGGAGGACAAGAAAAGGAAGATTGAACCATATACCCTTTTTGTGGTGCATGGGAATACAGTGTATTCAATCTAATATATAAAGCTGAGTGTATGTGTGTATGTGTGTATGTATGTCTGCTAAAGGAATCCGCACCGTCACATTTACAATAACGAAATTTGGCACACAGATACATCAGGTGTCCGGGAAGGTTTTAGACCAGGTCTCAGCTGAGATATTCCCAAAAAATGCATTAGCCAATAGAAGCCTGGTCACATGACCCTTATCAGCCAATAGAAGCTCGCTGGCAGTTCATCTCCACACACACAGGTTAACTCCAGGTAACCATAACAACCCAGCCATGTTTCTTCACTGCTGTAGATGAGCTTTAAAGGAAATCTGTCACCAGGATAATCGCTATTGAAGTAAAGCCATGGCCTAATAGCACTTAGTACCTTATTTCCTGAGGTTGCCATAACAACTCTGTGGATGACACTGTTAAGGGAGCATAGTGCTGTGAAGGTCACAGTTCAGGGGGCAGGTAGGGTAGCCATTGAAGTCACCCATAAAACTCCGCTCCCAGGTACTTCTAAGACACGCCCCCTCCCTCTCCTCAGCCAACAGTAATTCAACAAATGAAGTTAAAAATCTACTTCTAGGTCCCTCAAAGCCAAAAACTGATCAGGTTAGGCCACGCGCCCTCCCACTCCTCAGCTGACAGGGATTTAAAAAAAAATGAAGTTGAAAATCAACTTCTGTCAGCTGCAAATGTGGGAGGGACGATTACTTTCTCCCTGCAGCTCAGACTCAGACAGAACAGTGCTGCCGTCTTAGGGTGATCTGTTCAAAAGGACACGCCCCTGATCCAGTTAGGCCATGCCCCCTCCCACTCCTCAGCCAACAGGGATTGAAAAAATGAAATTAAAAATCAACTTCTAGGTCCCGCTAAGCCACACCCATGACCCGGTTAGACCACGCCCCCTCTAATCCGCAGCTGGCGGGGGTTGTCAAAATGAAGATAAAAATCAACTTTTGTCAGCTGCAGAGGTGGAAGGGACGGTGACTATCTCTGCAGTTCACTCTCAGACAGAACAATGTCAACTTCTAGGTCCTGCTAAGCCACAACCTTGACCTGGTTAGGCCACACCCCCTCCCCCTACACAGCCGATGGAAGTAAAAAATCAACTTCTGTTAGCTGCAGGGGTGGGAGTGAGGGTGACTTTCTCCTTGCAGCTCACGCTCATACAGCACAATGCTGCTGTCTGAAAGTGAGCTGTTCAAAAGGACATCCCTGTGCAGGCCCTGCGCCAGATGGAGGACATGGAGTCCGAAAGCAGACTGTCCGGCCTAAGACTGTACCTCTGTCCTTCCTAGGGGCAGGCTGCTGTGGAGTTAACAGTTAAGGGAATGGTCCGCTATGGAGGTCAGTGTTAAGGGACAGATTGCTGTAAGTGCCACTGTTAAGGAGGAGGGCTCCTCTGGAGGTCACTGTCAAGGGGGTGGTGTGCTGTGAAACTCACTGTTAAAGGGGACAGCTGCTGTAGAGGTCAAAGTTAGGGGGGTGGGCTGCTGTGGAGGACCAATTTTAAGGGACGGGAACTGTGAGGGTCAGTGTTAAGGGGTGGGGGGCTGTGGAGGTCACTATTAAGGGGCGGGGTGCTGTAGATGTCACTGTTATAGTGGATATTGTCGATATCTTTTAACAACACACACAAACATTAAATTAAATAGATTAAATATACTCGGGTGACGCTGGGTCCTTCAGCTAGTACACCATAAAAGCCACATTTAAAATGCCTTTATGTTCATTCGCTTTCCTTTGGTGGAGTAGAGAAGTCAGGGGCAATCCAGGCCTTGTTCATCTTGATAAGAGTCTACCTGTCAGCATTTTCAGTTGAATTGCAGGTGCGCTTATCAGTTATTATGCCCCCAGCAGCACTAAATACCCGCTCTGACAAAACGCTGGTGGAAGGGCAGGCCAGCACCTCCAATGCATAGAGCCTAGTTCGTAGCCACGTGTCCAGCTTGAACACCCAATAGTTGTAAGGGATCACTGAGGATGCTGACAAGGTCTGCCACATACTCCTTCACCGTCTTCCAAAAGTTCTCTCTTTGTGACTGTGGGGAGTTGCTCTGGTAGACAGCGGTGCGGGTGCAGTATAGAGGCAAAGTGAGTCCAGGTAGTGCAGCAAACAGTGTTTTATTTCACACTTGCACAAACAAAACTCAAAACAGTCACTTAGTGTTACTTCACACACATAGCAAAAACTTGAGGCAAAACAAAAGTCCAAGACTGAATCAAATTCACCTGTGTGGTTTAGGTGCGTGTTCACACCCGGCTGTCAGCCCAGCCGCAGGAAAGTCCAACCTCAGGCTTCCAGGCAGACTGCACGCCTCTTTGTAAGCTCTTGCTATCAGCCCTGAGAGCTCCACGGAACACCAGCAGTTTCCAGGTTAAATCACCTCAAATCCTAGGTGTCAGTTCACACCTGGCTGAATGCTCGGCAACACAAAAAGTCCACTGACCGTCTTTACATGGCCTGCTCTCCTGACACACAGGTCGCAGCTTTTCAGCCCAGCACAGGGCTCAGATCCCACACACAGAGAGAGAGCTTTGCATAAACCCAGCTGTCTTTTAAAGGCAGCTAGGTATTAACCCAAAAACCCGGACCGGCACCTAAAATCCGGTCCAGTATTTGCCCTCACCTTGCTGCAATCAACCCAGCAGCACAGGCTGAGAGGAAAATACCTGTTTTTACCACCAAACCTCTCACTGTGTCACATACCCCCCTTTGTTCAACCCTGAGGGGGTGAACACACGCCAGACAGTATACCCAGAACCGGGCACTCGCATTTCCCTGTAACTGCCCTGCTCTGTGTTCCACTGAAAATCTAAAGTTCTGAAGTCACCCGAACCCTCTGGTGACCCAGGACTTTCCTTCTTTGTCCAGATGGGGACAGGCTGCGGCCAACCCCATATCACTCTTTCAGAGATGGCTTGTCGCCGAGCCACGGGTACCTGGTACGGCTTTAACCAGACTTTTGCCTGGGGCTCAGTGACAATATCACAGTGAGTTATGGAAGGGCATTCAGGGAAATCACAGAACACCTCTGTGTTCCGACTAACAAACTCCTTGGCTCTCTGAGTCTGTTCAGTGGAAAAGCTGCCAGTAATTTTATCAGTGGCAGCCGCTTCCCTGTTAGCAGACAGAGGGACCGGAATCTCTTTCCCTAGATAAACCGGCCGCGGGTTGTTCTCAATACAAGTCTCTCTAACCTTCCAAGGTTTCCGTAAATTTACATGGTAGACCGGCTCCGGCTTTTGCAGTCCTGGCTGGTGTACCTTGTAATTTGGGTCTCCAACTTTCTGTGCTATTTTATAGGTCCCCTTCCCCCTAGCGCTGTCCTTACTGTCCATAGGTGGCCCAACAACCAAAACCGGGCCCTTTTGGCTACGGACCCCAGACACTCGATTGCAGGTCCGGCTTTGGCCTGGCTGAGCCACCTTCCTATGATTTCTACCTATCTTACTAAGGGGGACTGTCTTCCCCTCACCCACCGGACCTACTGTGGGTCCCTCTGCCTTGGGTTTCTGGGGTTCTAACACCTCACCTGGACTAGGCCTCACTACTGGAAGTTTTCCTACCTGTCTGGGAACTGTACGTACAATGGCCGGCCACAGGGCTGGGAACAATGGAAAGTCTCTTCCTATTATCACATCATAGGGCATACTTGTGGTTACAGCCACCTCATGGACCTGCCTGCCGGCACACGTGCTTACAGACAACAGAGCAGTGGGGTATTCTTTTAAATCTCCATGAATGCTGAAAACCCAGACTCTCCGGCCTGTAAACTCTGTGGGTCGCACCAGGGAAGCCCTCACCAGGGTCACCTGACTCCCGAATCCAGCAGAGCTGCCACTGGAGTGTCTCCCACCTCCACCCGACACAAATGTTCATCATGGATAACCTCTGACACATCGACCCTTCTGGCATACAATGACTGTCGATACCCAAAGTTTACATCCATGGGCTCACCCAGGAGGGGACAGTTGGCCCGTACATGGCCAGGTTCCTGGCACCGCCAGCAGATTATAGAGTCCTGATCCCCAAAGGGCACATCCCGTGCGGTCTTTCTCAGCTCAGGCCGCAGGGTCTGGGAGGGGATTTTCTGGGTTTTATTACTCCCTTCCCCAGAGTCCCCCTTAAGTTCCTCAGTAGCCCCATAACGTTCGACCAGGTCCACCATCTCCAGGGCACTAGTAGGAGAGGTCTGGCCAACCCAGCGCTGGAGGGGTAGTGGCAATGCCCTCCAGAATTTGTCAGCTACAATACGGTCCAGCATAGCAGTGGGACTAAGTACGTCAGGCGGTAGCCATTTTTGTAAGAGTTTTAGCAAATTGTAATATTGGGGTCATGCTGGCTCAGCTGGGTTAAACTCCCACTGATGTACCCGCTGGGCCCTGACCAACACATTCACCCCCAGTCTCGCCAGGATCTCACCCTTAACCACAGAGTAGTCTGCTGCTTGGTCGTCCGGTAAATCAAAGTAAACCTGTTGGGGTCCTGACGCCAGAAACGGAGCGATGACCTCTGCCCATTGGTCTCGGTGGTAGTCTCTCTCTCACGGCCACCTTTTCGAACATCGCCAAGTAGCTTTCAACATCATCTGTCGGTGTCATCTTGGGAACGGCCGTGCGGACTGCTTTCCGGGCATCGTGAACTCCCTGAGGCATCCCTGACTTTTCTAGCACCATTACGTGTTGCAGCAGCCGCTGGTTCGTGTCCTGCTGTCGCTGATTAGCCTCTAGCAGCTGTGCAACAGCCTCTTCATGTCTTTTTTGCTGTTGTGCGATGGCCTGCTGTTGGACATCCATGGCCTGCTGTAGCTTTAAGTTGGCCTGGACAAGCTGCTTTATCATCTCCTCCATCTTGTCCTGTGTTGGTGGTTGCAGCTTGGCAGGCTTAATCCAGGACATACAACAGTGCCCAAAAAAAATGCTACAAAAAGTTTTGGCTTCCCGCCAGCCTCACTGCAATTGCCCGCATCCGACACCAAATGTGGGGAGTTGCTCTGGTAGACAGCGGTGCGGGTGCAGTATAGAGGCAAAGTGAGTCCAGGTAGTGCAGCAAACAGTGTTTTATTTCACACTTGCACAAACAAAACTCAAACAGTCACTTAGTGTTACTTCACACACATAGCAAAAACTTGAGGCAAAACAAAAGTCCAAGACCGAATCAAATTCACCTGTGTGGTTTAGGTGCGTGTTCACACCCGGCTGTCAGCCCAGCCGCAGGAAAGTCCAACCTCAGGCTTCCAGGCAGACTGCACGCCTCTTTGTAAGCTCTTGCTTCCAGCCCTGAGAGCTCCACGGAACACCAGCAGTTTCCAGGTTAAATCACCTCAAATCCTAGGTGTCAGTTCACACCTGGCTGAATGCTCGGCAACACAAAAAGTCCACTGACCGTCTTTACATGGCCTACTCTCCTGACACACAGGTCTCAGCTTTTCAGCTCAGCACAGGGCTCAGATCCCACACAGAGAGAGAGCTTTGCATAAACCCAGCTGTCTTTTAAAGGCAGCTAGGTATTAACCCAAAAAAAACCCGGACCGGCACCTAAAATCCGGTCCAGTATTTGCCCTCACCTTGCTGCAATCAACCCAGCAGCACAGGCTGAGAGGAAAATACCTGTTTTTTACCACCAAACCTCTCACTGTGTCACAGACACTAGGCAGCACATCAGGGTGAGGGTGCTGGCGGGGTGTCATGAAACTGTCCTAGGCCTTGAAGAGTGTTGCCCTGCCTCTGTTGGAAGTGCTGTGTGTTCCCCTCGTCTCCCCTCCTTGGTAACCCAAGGAACTACGTACTCTTCCAACAGCGAGGGAAACTGGAAATTTTTGGAGCAATTTTTCCACAAGTACCTTCTGGTATTACACCATTTTGCTAGTCCTCTTCCCCAAAGGAATGAGAGATGAGAAGTTCTCTTTGTAGCAGGGTCGAGAAGGGTAAAAAACCAGTAATCAGCGTTGGCTGAAATGTGTATAACACGAGGGTCGCGGGAAAGGCAGCATAACATAAAGTCAGCAAGTGTGCCAGAGTCCCAACAGACAAGACTTCGCTGTCCTCATCAGGAGGATGACTCTCAATCTCCTCATCCTCTTCCTCCTCTTTGTCCCATCCATGCTGAACAGAAGGAATAAACCAGCTATGGGTACTACCCTCTGTAGCGGAGGAAACCGTCTCCTGATCATCCTCCTCATCATCATCCAATTCGCGCTGAGAAGACAAACTAAGGGCGGTCTGGCTATCACCCTGTGTACTGTTTTCCCCCATTTCAACCTATTCCACATGCAAACTGTCCCCCTTTATTGTGAGCAGCAAACATTTCAGTAGACACAGAAGTGGAATGGTTACGCTGATAATAGCAGCATCACTGCTCACCATCTGTGTTGATTCCTCAAAGTAGCATAAAACATCAAAGAGGTCAGACATCCATGCCCAATCATCGTTTATGAAGAGCGGAAGCTGACTGAAAAGACGACGACCATGTTGCAGCTGGTATTCCACTACTGCTCTCTGCTGCTCACAAAGCCTGGACAACATGTGGAATGTGGAGTTCCAGCGTGTGCTCACATCGCACAACAATTGTTGAGCTGGCAATAGCAAGTGCTGTTGCAGCATTGCCAGACCGGCGGCAGCTGTAGATGACTTTCTGAAATGGGCACACACTTGGCACACGTTTACCAGTAGCTCAGGCAAATTGGGGTAGGTTTTGAGAAACCGCTGAACAACTAAGTGGAACACTAATGGTGAGCGAGCATGCTCGGCCGAACACCAGTTTGGCTTGAGCATTGCGATGCTCGGTAGTATTGAGCGCGAATATTCGAATAGCGAATTTTTATCCCGAATATTGCAACTTCGATAATTCGCGAATATTGCGAATATAGCGCTATATATTCACAATTTTGAATATTTTGTTTTTTTTTAGTTGTTAATCTTTGTTGCTCTCTGGTTGTCTTCCCACTTCCCAAAAGCTGTTCTTACCTGTCCGGAGGATTCCTGGCTCCCTGCCCGCTCCAGTTAATGCCTGTTGCCCCTTCTGCCGACTTCCTGTGTGCATGGAGCGTCCCCATCCCAATGGGAACGCCTCCATGCTAAAATGTACTGTCAAATGTGAGAATCATGATCTCACAAATTTGACTAAAATGTAATCGCAATGCGATTAATATCACCTGAATTATTTGCATTGCGATATTCAATTCTAGCAATACAATCATTAGGAACCCAGCTATAAGTTGAATTTGCAATGCGAACATATACTCGCATTGCAAAATCAACTTAGAGCTGAGTTCCTAATGGCTGTACTGCTAGAATATAACGAATATCGCAATGCAAATAATTCATGTGATATTAAAAGATTTGAAGATTGAGAATATAGTGCTATATTCGTGAATTTGTGATATTCGTCATCTTCGTTATATTCTAGCAATACAACCATTAGGAACTTAGCTCTAAGATCAATTCGCTATGCGAATATATGTTCGCTTCGCAAATAAAAACTTAGAGCTGAGTTGCTAATGGTTGTTGCTAGAATATAACGAAGATTGAGAATATAGTGCTATATTCGTGAATTTGTGATATTCGTCATCTTCGTTATATTCTAGCAATACAACCATTAGGAACTTAGTTCTAAGATCAATTCGCAATGCGAGTATATGTTCGCCTCGCGAATGAAACTTAGAGCTGAGTTGCTAATGGTTGTTGCTAGAATATAACGAAGATTGAGAATATAGTGCTATATTCGTCAATTTGTGATATTCGTCATCTTCGTTATATTTTAGCAATACAACCATTAGGAACTCAGATCTAAGTTGTAATCGCAATGCGATTAACATAGCCTGAATTATTCGCATTTCGATGTTCGTTATATTCTAGCAATACAACCATTAGGAACCGAGCTTTAAGTTAAATTTGCAATGCGAACATATACTCGCATTGCGAAATCAACTTAGAGCTGAGTTCCTAATGGCTGAATTGCTAGAATATAACAAAGATTGAGAATATAGTGCTATATTCATGATATTCGTTATCTTCGTCAATTCTAGCAATACAAGTTACAACCATTAGGAACTCAGCTCTAAGTTTAATTCGCAATGCGAATATAAATTCACGTAATATTCGCAATATATAGAATAATGGCGAATATTCGATTTCGACGAATATATGACGAATATTCAATTGAATATTCCCGAAATATCGCGAAATCGAATATGGCACTTCCCGCTCATCACTAATGCTCGGCACATCCCGGTGTTCGGCCGAATACCGTGTGTGCTTGATCGCAATGCTCGAGTCTCCTCCTCACACGTTTATTGGTTGCTACAAAACCATGTTGGTTACTGGGATTACAGTGATTGGCTGTCCGGAACAGGTCATCGGGTGCTCTAAAGCACCCGATGACACGTGGTTAGGCTCATTCTTAGTCAGGGAGAGCTGTGCTGTAGAAGGGACAGATAGTGTAGGGAATTTAATTTTATATTTTTGTTAGGCAGGGTTGGTGTTAGAGACCCCGATGTCCTTTTAAGGACTATTGTTGTGTCTGGCAGCAATATGTATTTTTTGCGCAACCTGTGCTACATCTCCTGTGTAACGCGTTTGCACAGCCTAAAAATATCTTTGACATCCAGTGTTCTTTTTGCGTAGATGGTGTACGCTGCGGACAGTGACATTACCTGCGCTATAACGTTTGCACATCCTAAAATGATCTGTGACCACCATTGTACTTTTTCCATACACGTTGCGGACAGTGACATTATCTGCACTACATGTCCTTTTTAACGTGTGCGCATACTAAAAATATCTGTGACATCCAGTGTACTTTTTCCATAGACGCTGCGGATAGCTGCATTATCTACGCTACATCTCTTGTTTAACATGTACGCATACTAAAAATATCCGTGACATACAGTGTACTTTTTCTGTAGACGCTGTGGACAGCGACACTATCTGCGCTACACGCGTTATCTTTAAAAAAAAAAAGCCATTGAAAAGCAATTGCTTAACGCATTTAGTTGCATTTTGTTTAGATAGCATGTCTCATAAAGCACGTGTATTAACCCTTCTACAACTGTAAAAATACCTTTGACATCCAGTGTTCTTTTTGCGTAGATGGTGTACGCTGCGGAAAGTGACATTACCTGCGCTACATCTTCTGTATAACGTTTGCACATCCTAAAAATATCTGTGACATCCAGTACTTTTTGCGTAGACGACGTCCGCTGCAGACAGTCACATATCTATCCTGCACTACATCTCCTGTATAACTCTTGCACATCCTAAAAATATCTGCTAAAACCAGTGTACTTTTTCCGTAGATGCTGCGGACAGTTATATTACCTGCGCTACATCTCCTATATAATGTTTCCGCATCCCAAATATCTGTGACATTGACTGTAATTTTTCTTAGCCGCTGGTGACAGCAGCGACATTACCCGTGGTATCTCCCCTATATAACGTTTCTGCATCCCAAATATCTGTGACATTGACTGTAATTTATTTGTGCATACACTTAAAAAAAACTGCGATACTGTACGTGTGACATTCTTGTAAGCATATATACCATTTAATATGATGAAGGCGAGCAGTAAGGGACAGGGAAGTGGCCGTGCTGCTGATGGAGCATGCAGAGGCCGTGGCCCTGGGCCCGGTAAAAACTGCTGGCAGAGCACAAGAAACACACTCATCCACGATATCAAGCTTCATGTCATAGTTTGCAGGGCAGCGCAGGACTCCACTCTCGAAGTCAGACCAGTGCGAGCAGGTGGTCGTTGGATTGCAGCAGATAATGCTTCCAATCGGTTAATCACCACCCTGTCTTCCACAAAGTCCAGTTTCAGTATCCAAGAGTCTGGTCAACAGAATCCTCCCACACTGATGCTCCTTCCTCCCACCATGGAGAGTCTTTGCATACACGTAATCCCACACTCGGATATTCCGACGAGCTTTTTTCATCGCCATTCCTTAATTTGGGCCTCTCACCAAGCCCGCTTGAAGAGGACATGAGGAGATCTTGTGCCCTAATTCTCAAACTCTTGAGCATCCACGATCAGAAGAAGATGGCGGTGGGGAACGGCAATTAGTGTTTCATGAGGTGGTTCATGATGATGAGACACAGTTGCCAATAGTCAACCGCAATTAGTGTCTCAAAAGGTTCATGATGAGGATGAGACACAGTTGTCAATATGTGAGGTGGTTGTTAGGTGAACAAGTCAGGAGGATGACCAGAGTGAGGAACTGGAAGAGGAGGTGGTGGACAATGAAAACACTGACCCAACCTGGGAAGATGACAAGTCGAGCAAGGATAGCAGTACAGAGGGGGAGGGATTCGCACACCGCAACAGGCTGAAAGAGGCAGTGGGGTGGCAAACGGGAGACGGCAGGCCACACCAAATAGGCTGGCAACTGTTCCCTAGAGCACCCCTGTCAAGGGGTAGGTGTTCTGCAATCTGGCACTTTTTTTTATGAAAGATCGGATGATGAAAGAATTGTCATTTGCAACCTGTGCCGTACCAAAATGAGTAGGGATGTGAACACTAGCAACCTCACCACCACCAGCATGATCTGCCACATGGCACCAAAGCACCCAAATAGGTGGGTCGAATGCCTGGGTCCACAATCAGTGTCTACGGCTCACACCACTGCCTCCTGTGTTATGTGCTGGCCAATCCCCTGTCCAAGATGCAGGCCTGGATGCCTCCCGCCCTGCATCTGGACTTTCGTAAGCACCATCAGCCAGCACATCTACTTCTGTTTCCCAGCGCAGCGTACAGATGTCCATACCGCAGGTCTTTGAACGAAAGTGCAAATGCCCAGCCACCTTCCCACAGGCCACTTTTCCAAATTGCTGGCCCGTGAAATGTTGCCATTTAGGCTACTGGACACTGAAGCTTTCCGCAGCCTCGTTACCCAGTACTCAGCTGCCACTATATTGCCCGGAGTGTCGTCCCCGCATTACACCAGCATGTTTCCCGTAACATTACCCGTGCCCTGACCAACGCAGTTATTGGGAAGGTCCACCTTACAACTGACACATAGATAAGCGATTGTGGCCAAATCAAGGAATGGCAATGAAAATAGCTCCTCTGAATATCCGAGTGTGGGATCCCTTGTTTGCCAAGCCTCTCCATGGTGGGAGGAAGAAGGATCAGGGTGAGGATTCTGTTGACCAGATTCTTGACTACAGAGACTGGACTTTGTGGAAGACAGGGTGGTGCTTAACCGACTGGAAGAATTATCTGCTGCAATCCAACCGACCACCTGGTCGCACTGGTCTGACTTCGAGAGCCTTGTTCTGCTCTGCCCTGCAAACTGTTACAAAAAGCTAGGTATCATGGATGAGTGTGTTTCTTTTGCTCTGGCAGCAGGCACAGTTTCATCGCACCCAGGGCCATAGCCTCTGCTTGCTCCATCAGCAGCACGGCCACTTTCCCGTCCCTTACTGCTCGCCTTCATCATATTGAATGGTATATATAATTGCAAGAATGTTGTACGTACAGTAGCACAGGTTTTGTAAGTGTTTGCGCAAATAAACTACAGTAAATATCACAGATTTTTGGTATACGGAAATGTTATACAGGAGATGTAGCGCAGGTAATGTCGCAGCGACTAATAAAAAATTACAGTGAATGTCCTAGCTAGTGTTTAGCGAACTGGAGTTCCGTAAATGTTTGGGTTCAAGTTCGGTGTTTGGCCGTTTGATAAAGCTTGTTGAAAGGCTGCAGGGCAGCTAATCAACAAGCGTTTAAGATGTGTGCCCTTAGAAGCCATTACAGCCATGTCTACTAATGGCATGGCTGTGATTGGCCAGTGCAGCATGCGACCCAGCCTCTATATAAGCTAGAGTCACGTAGCGCCGCACGTCACGTCAGCTCTTACTAGTGTAGGAATAGGATGCTGCTGCTGTGAGGGAGAGATTAGGAAACAATCTGATATCAGAGATTGGTGTTAAGTCTGCCATCTACAGCGATTTTTTTGTGTGGGTGCAATGCAACATTTTATTACCCTGCCCTGAGCTCATTGACACAGAAAAATAAGTTTTAATCTGTCTGCTAGTTAGGTGGGCATCAGCGGCCATTTTGTGTACGTGCAGTGCACTTGCACCTGCATATGTGCCAGGGACAATAATTTAATTCTGTTCTTGTAGTTCAGTGGGCGATATATACCCATTTATTAAGTGCACCTGCACTGCATATGTGCCAGGGGAAGGGAAAATAAGATAGGTAATCCATCTGTGAGTTCAAGGACCCATGGGGTAACATATTCACATTTGTTTCAGTAAAGTACCCCTGTGCTGCATATGTGACAGTGTAATCAATTCAGTACATCCATCTGTTAGATTCTGGGGGAACAAATTTGCCAAAAAGTATGTTTGCTGCCTGCACTGCATTTCTGAGAGTGAAATATAATCAGTAAATACAAGTGGGACATTGTGGGTGAAAAAAAATCCCTTTTTTTTGCCATAAAGTACATTTGTGGCCTGCACTCCATTTCTGAGAGTGGAATATAGTCAGTAAATACAACTGTGACACTGTGGGTGAAAAAAAAAAATCACTCCCTCCCCATAAAGTACATTTGCGGCCTGCACTGAATTTCTAAGAGTGAAATATAGTCGGTAAATACAACTGTAACATTATGGGTGAAAAAAATCCCTTTTTTTTGCCATAAAGTACATTTGCTGCCTGCACTCCATTTCTGAGAGTGAAATATAGTCGGTAAATACAACTGTAACATTATGGGTGAAAAAAATCCCTTTTTTGCCATAAAGTACATTTGCGGCCTGCACTCCATTTCTGAGAGTGAAATATAGTCAGTAAATACAACTGTGACATAGTGGGTGAAAAAAAAAAATCACTTTTTTTTTCCATAAAGTACCTTTGCAGTCTGCACTGAATTTCTAAGAGTGAAATATAATCAGTAAATATTTTGCCATAAAGTACATTTGCGGCCTGGACATTTCCACGGTTATCAAGCCAGTCATACACAAGTGTCTTGGAGGGTATGTTCCTGCAGCACTGCATACCTGACAGGGAAATATATTCAGTAAATTTGGTGCCGTTTAGATTGTTGGGTGCTGTAGTTATATGCTGTAAAATCTCCATGATGCCTCATTATAAATCTGCAGCGTGGGGGCACCGTGTGGCTTCTACACACTTTCAAAATAATCCTTCAGCGGGACAAATAGATTCCAGATGACCGGGACGTTCCATGACCCCTTTTTTCTTTCAAACTACCCCTACACTGCATACCTGACAGGGAAATATATTCTGTGAATTCGGCAGAGTTTAGATTGTTGGCTGGGTGATCTGTACCCCTTTCTTCTTTCAAACTACCTCAGCACTGCATACCTGACAGGGAAATCTATTCTGTAAATTTGGCAGCGTTTAGATTGTTGGGTGACCTGTACCTCTTTTTTTTTTCACACTACCTCTGCACTGCATACCTGACTGGGAAATATATTCTGTAAATTCGGTGGAGTTTAGATTGCTGGCTGGTCGATCTGTAGCACTTTTTTCTTAAAACACCTACAAACACATACTACACAGTCAAGTAATCAATCAAATGTTACTTTATTGAACAACAATTTATAAAAAACCTATACAGCAGAATTGGCAGACATAAAAGAGGTGGAGGAAAAGTACCTCCCTAGAAAATATACACTGGTTTGGATAAATGCATTGAACAGGGAGAGATTGCAGCATACTCAAGTTAGGGTTCAATAGTGTTCCTGGGTGTTGTAGTGCAGTTATGACCACTAACCTGGGACAGGCCGACTCTCTGGTTCTTCTGCTAGGACAGGTAGTTATAGGTAGAGTTTGTGACGCCAGTGCCAATTAACGGTGGCACACTGTTTGTTGATAGTAGGAATAATTGAGGAACCACGTTGCAATAAAACAGAACTTGAACTTTACTGAAGCCTTGATTATCATGCATAGACATAGATGGAAGCGCAGTTCCTTAGAAGACGGTTGGTTTAGCAGGTTATAGGTTACAGTTCACATATGGCAGGCACTTACATAGCAAGGTGATTCACAGAGGGTAAAACACAGGACTGTTGCAGTACAGGCGGCTTGCACTATCTACCTGACTGATCCTTGAACAGGGAAACTATCCTCCAAGGCCCCAATGCCCTAAATCTGGCGTCTATCCTTGGAATTGTAATTATCAAGTACCTCCTCTGGTATCTGTAGTACCTCTTGCTTTACTGACTTCTGCTCTGCCTTTCCTCAGCTTCTTTAGGCTGGTTACAGTGATGATCTTGCTTCTGTAGGTGCTGACTCAGGAGGGGAACCTTCTCCTTAGATCTGGAACCTGGTTACAGGGACTGCAATGCCCTCTCCCAGTCTGCAGGCTCCAGGCCTGCACTGCCTTCACAGGCTCATGGCCTGGACTGGACTCGACCCTCCTTCCCCTGACTGGGCCTATATATACTAGGGCTCCCTAGCTCCCTCTAATGGCTAAAGCTGGGATGACATCCCTAGTAGGCCTGCACATGACAATAACACAGTAACAGGGAAGTACATAGCATCATACTACATGGCATTTTATGACCATGACTCATGCCAACCTCCCCAAAAATGAGGGGAACGAACAGCACTCAAGTGACCCTTCTGTAGTGTCGGGCATCACAACTCCCGTACACTACAAGAGGCATGGAACATGCATACAAGGAATGTCCACATACATGGGGTTAAACTCCAGAGCGCTAAAGTGCATAAGTGCTACAAGCCATGTGAGAAACCCTAACAGTAAACTGCCCACTCTCCACATATAGCTCATAAGAAAAGCATACCAACCAGTGTGACCACCCGACGACCGTTTCGTCTGACTGGCTTCCTCAAATGAGGTGAAGGGAGTAGGAATTACAACAGTTTGCATATGTGCCTCCCACTTGTTGAGGGACCAAAAGTAATGGGACAATTGGCTTCTCAGTGGTTCTCTGGCTAGGTGTGTGTTATTCTCTCATTATCCCAATTGCAATGAACAGATAAACATGTCCAGAGTTCATTTCAAGTGTGCTTTTTTCATTTGGAATCTGCTGCTGTCAACTCTAAGGCTACATGCACACGACCATTGCCTCCCTCAGTGTCCGCTCCTCCTTGAAATTTTGCGTCCGTCAAAAAAAACGGATGACGGACCGTTTTTTTTGACGGATCCGATTTTTATGGCAGATCCATTGTAAAAATGCCTATCCTTGTCCGCAAACGTGAAAAAAATAGGACATGCACTATTTTTTTGACGGAATGAAAACACGGATCACGGATGCGGAACAAAAACGGTTGACCATCCGCATTTTTTGACGGACCCATTGAAATGAATGGGGAAGCATCCTATCCGTGAAAAAAAACGGAACGGACGCGGAAACAAACAACGGTCGTGTGTATGGGGCCTAAAGATGAGATCCAAAGAGCTGTGAAGCAAGCCATCATTAGGCTGAAAAAACAAAACAAACCCATCAGAGATATAGCAAAAATATTAGGCGTGGCCAAAACAACAGTTTGGAACATTCTTAAAAAGAAGGAACGCACCAATAAGCTTTTTTTTTTTGCATGATTTGACAAAGACAATGAGCTGCCAATCATCAAATTAGCCCATCAAGAAGCTCCATCATGTTCCCTGATGCTGAGAGCACATGAGGTAGAATGGGCCTTAACCCATTAGGGACCGGGCTCATTTTCACCCTAAGGAGAAGGCCATTTTTTGCAAATCTGACCAGTGTCACTTTATGTGTGAATGACTTTAAAACACTTTTACTTATTCAGGCCATTCTGAGATTGTTTTTTCGTCACATATTGTACTTCATGACACTGGTAAAATGGAGTCAAACAAATTCATTTTTATTTATAAAAAAATGCAAAATTTACCCCAAATTTTGAAAAATTTGCAAATGTACAAGTTTCAATTTCTCTACTTCAATAATACCTAGTAATGCCACCAAAAAAGTTATTAATTTACATTCCCCATATGTATGGATCATTTTGGGAATGCCATTTTATTTTTGGGGAGGTTACAAGGCTCACTTTTTAGGGACAAGTTCAGGTCTGAGGTCACTTTGTGAGGATTACATAATAGAAACCACCCAAAAATGACCACATTCTAGAAACTACACCCTTCAAGGTATTAAAAATGATTTTACAAATATCGTTAACCCTTTAGGTGTTCCATAAGAGTAAATGGCAAATGGAGATAACATTTCAGAATTTCAAATTTTTGGAAAATTTTCCATTTTAATTCATTTTTTCAAGTAACCAGGCAAAGGTTAGCAGCCAAACAAAACTCAATATTTACTCCCCTTTATTCTGTAGTTTATAGAAACACCCCATATGTGGTCGTAAACTACTGTACAGGCACACGGCAGGGCGTAGAGGGAAAGGAGCGCCAAGTGGTTTTTGGAAGGCACATTTTGCCGGACTGATTTTTAGACACCATGTCCCATTCAAAGCCCCCCTGATGTACCTCTAGAGTAGAAACTCCAAAATAATTTACTCCATCTAAGAAAGTACACCCCTCAAGGTATTGAAAACTGATTTTACAAACATCGTTAACCCCTTAGGTGTTCCACAAGAGTTAATGGCATATGGAGATAAAATTTCAGATTTTCGATTTTCGGGCAAATTTTCCATTTTAATCAATGGTAACAAAGCAAGGTTTAACAGCCAAACAAAATTCAATTTTTATTACCCTGATTTGTGAGTTTGCAGAAACACCCCATATGTGGTTGCAAACTGCTGTATGGCCAAACGGCAGGGCTCAGAAGGAAAGGAACACCATATGGTTTTTGGAAGGCAGATTTTACTGGACTGGTTTTTAGACACCATGTCCCATTTGAAGCCCCCCTGATACACCCCTACAGTAGAAACTCCAAAAATGTGACCCCATTTTGGAAACTACGGACTAAGGTGGAAGTTTTATTTGTACTATTTTAGGGTAGATATGACCCTTCTGTAGTGTCGGGCATCACAACTCCCGTACACTACAAGAGGCATGGAACATGCATACAAGGAATGTCCACATACATGGGGTTAAACTCCAGAGCGCTAAAGTGCATAAGTGCTACAAGCCATGTGAGAAACCCTAACAGTAAACTGCCCACTCTCCACATATAGCTCATAAGAAAAGCATACCAACCAGTGTGACCACCCGACGACCGTTTCGTCTGACTGGCTTCCTCAAATGAGGTGAAGGGAGTAGGAATTACAACAGTTTGCATATGTGCCTCCCACTTGTTGAGGGACCAAAAGTAATGGGACAATTGGCTTCTCAGTGGTTCTCTGGCTAGGTGTGTGTTATTCTCTCATTATCCCAATTACAATGAACAGATAAACATGTCCAGAGTTCATTTCAAGTGTGCTTTTTTCATTTGGAATCTGCTGCTGTCAACTCTAAGGCTACATGCACACGACCGTTGCCTCCCTCAGCGTCCGCTCCTCCTTGAAATTTTGCGTCCGTCAAAAAAAACGGATGACGGACCGTTTTTTTTGACGGATCCGATTTTTATGGCAGATCCATTGTAAAAATGCCTATCCTTGTCCATAAGCGTGAAAAAAATAGGACATGCACTATTTTTTGACGGAATGAAAACACGGATCACGGATGCGGAACAAAAACGGTTGACCATCCGCATTTTTGACGGACCCATTGAAATGAATGGGGAAGCATCCTATCCGTGAAAAAACAGAACGGACGCGAAACAAACAACGGTCGTGTGTATGGGGCCTAAAGATGAGATCCAAAGAGCTGTGAAGCAAGCCATCATTAGGCTGAAAAAACAAAACAAACCCATCAGAGATATAGCAAAAATATTAGGCGTGGCCAAAACAACAGTTTGGAACATTCTTAAAAAGAAGGAACGCACCAATAAGCTTTTTTTTTGCATGATTTGACAAAGACAATGAGCTGCCTATCATCAAATTAGCCCATCAAGAAGCTCCATCATGTTCCCTGATGCTGAGAGCACATGAGGTAGAATGGGCCTTAACCCATTAGGGACCGGGCTCATTTTCACCCTAAGGAGAAGGCCATTTTTGCAAATCTGACCAGTGTCACTTTATGTGTGAATGACTTTAAAACACTTTTACTTATTCAGGCCATTCTGAGATTGTTTTTTCGTCACATATTGTACTTCATGACACTGGTAAAATGGAGTCAAACAAATTCATTTTTATTTATAAAAAAATGCAAAATTTACCCCAAATTTTGAAAAATTTGCAAATGTACAAGTTTCAATTTCTCTACTTCAATAATACCTAGTAATGCCACCAAAAAAAGTTATTAATTTACATTCCCCATATGTATGGATCATTTTGGGAATGCCATTTTATTTTTGGGGGAGGTTACAAGGCTCACTTTTTAGGGACAAGTTCAGGTCTGAGGTCACTTTGTGAGGATTACATAATAGAAACCACCCAAAAATGACCACATTCTAGAAACTACACCCTTCAAGGTATTAAAAAATGATTTTACAAATATCGTTAACCCTTTAGGTGTTCCACAAGAGTAAATGGCAAATGGAGATAACATTTCAGAATTTCAAATTTTTGGAAAATTTTCCATTTTAATTCATTTTTTCAAGTAACCAGGCAAAGGTTAGCAGCCAAACAAAACTCAATATTTACTCCCCTTTATTCTGTAGTTTATAGAAACACCCCATATGTGGTCGTAAACTACTGTACAGGCACACGGCAGGGCGTAGAGGGAAAGGAGCGCCAAGTGGTTTTGGAAGGCACATTTTGCCGGACTGATTTTTAGACACCATGTCCCATTCAAAGCCCCCTGATGTACCTCTAGAGTAGAAACTCCAAAATAATTTACTCCATCTAAGAAAGTACACCCCTCAAGGTATTGAAAACTGATTTTACAAACATCGTTAACCCCTTAGGTGTTCCACAAGAGTTAATGGCATATGGAGATAAAATTTCAGATTTTCGATTTTCGGACAAATTTTCCATTTTAATCAATGGTAACAAAGCAAGGTTTAACAGCCAAACAAAATTCAATGTTTATTACCCTGATTTGTGAGTTTGCAGAAACACCCCATATGTGGTTGCAAACTGCTGTATGGCCAAACGGCAGGGCTCAGAAGGAAAGGAACACCATATGGTTTTTGGAAGGCAGATTTTACTGGACTGGTTTTTAGACACCATGTCCCATTTGAAGCCCCCCTGATACACCCCTACAGTAGAAACTCCAAAAATGTGACCCCATTTTGGAAACTATGGACTAAGGTGGAAGTTTTATTTGTACTATTTTAGGGTAGATATGATTTTTGGGTGCTCTATATTACACTTTTTTTGAAGCAAGGTAACAAAAAAATAGAAATTCTGAAATGTCATCTCCATTTGCCAATAACTCTTGTGGAACACCTAAAGGGTTAACAAAGTTTGTAAAATCAGTTTTGATGTTTCTTAGATGGAGTCACTTTTTTGGAGTTTCTACTCTAGGGGTGCATCAGGGGGGCTTCAAATGGGACATAGTGTCAAAAAGCCAGTCCAGCAAAATCTGCCTTCCAAAAACCATATGACGTTCCCTTCCTTCTATGCCCTGCCGTTTGGCCATACAGCAGTGTGCGACCACATATGGAGTGTTTCTGCAAACTACAGAGTTAGGGTCCTTTCACACTTGCGTTCTCAGGATCCGGCAGGCACTTCCGTCCCACCGGATCCATCAGAACGCAAGTCGCCTGAAGCATTAGAAGACTGATCAGGATCCTGATTAGTCTTCGAATTGCTTTCAGGTTACTATGGCAGCCAGGACGCTATTAAAGTACTGGTTGCCATAGTAGGAGTGGGGAGCGGGGGAGCGGCATACTTACACTCCGGTCTAGAGATGGACGGAGTATAAAGAAACAGTGCATTTAGTGAAGCCACGCTGAAAAGGACTGTGTGCAGCAACTACTCAGTGGAGCTGACATTGGGCTGTGTGAATTGCCACCAACAGTAAGAGACTCACAATCGAGGTACCGGACAGTAACTGTAAAATCCCGTATTACATCACGCCCCAGTATATACATTCTGCAGGATGATCAGAGTGCCAAGGGGACATCTGCTGTTGAACTCCATTATATCCAACTGGTTTCCAGTCTGCTGAGGAGGACTCCATTGTTCCAGATCTTGCGTTCACTGAAGGAAAAGGATGACATCGGGCCCCACCGTGCACTTCTACGAACTGTTAGAGATCCACTTTGACCACTGGGATAAGGGGGGTGCGCACCCAATTGTGAAGTTAGGGTCAGTTAGGGACAGTTTGTGGGACTATTGCTTAGAGTGTCCGCACTGCAAATACGGACATAGAAAAGGTGAAAATTTTTGCAGGATTTGACTTGAATTGTTTATGCTATTCTAAATATTTTGATTGTCCTTATCTCTGTTATCTCATCATTAACCTGCCTTTATTAATCCATAGTAAACGCAATTTTCTCAAACTTGACCCCTGCATACGCACTCTTTTCTGGTTGCGGAGTCAAACCACCTGCCTTGCTCTCAGTTCACACTGTACCAGCAGCTAACGTTGTACAGGAGAAGTAGCGCAGGTAATGTCACTGTTGTCACCAGCAGCCAAACAATTGAATCTAATTTAGCCCACGTTTCGATAATATAGTTCACAGCCATATAAAACAATAGTCCTTAACCTCTTAAGGACATAGGGAGTATGGGTACGCCCTAATATCCGAGTCCTTAAGGACACAGGGCGTACCCATACGTCCTGAATAAAATCGCTTATAAAAAAAAAAAAATCGGGCTAGAAACATGGTTCCTGCTGCGATAGTGCAGCAGGAACCATGTTCAAATGCCTAGGGGGGTCCTGTGACCCCCCCCATATCGGCGATCGCTGCAAACCGCAGGTCAATTCAGACCTGTGGTTTGCAGCGCTTTCTGCGATCTTTGATCAGAGAGTTAATGCCCCCAAAGTTTTAAACTTTGACGCCCCCTGCAGCCCCCAATCATATTTTGGCTGCGGGGGTGCAGGGAGGTGTGGTTGCGGGCGGCGGGAGGTGGTGCGGGAGGCACTGTAATATTCCCTGGTGCCTAGTGGATCTATCAGAGTGTCAGCACATTGCTGACACTCTGATAGAAACGGCTGGCATCTGTGCTTGATCAGATGCCAGCCGTTTAACCCCTTCTATACCGCGGTCCGTACGGTAGGGTTAACAGGGAGGGAGCTCCCTCCCTCTCCCATCGGGGGGCTGCTGTGCCTTTGCAGCCCCCGGACAGGATGGGATCGCAGAGGGAGGGGGCTCAACTCCCTCCCCATCATCCCTTGCTCAGTTCTGGCAGCGGGTGATGGTTGCCATGGAGACAGGACGCTTTCAGAAGCGTCCTGCTCTCCATGGTGCTGAAAGTCTGAATAGACCTGCTAAAGGTCTATTCAGACTTTGTAAAGTAAAAAATACAGCACAGTGCACTATATAGTGTACTGTACTGTATCATACAGACACCAGATCCACTGGATCTACAAGAACCAAGTGGGTCTGGGTCAAAAAAAAATGTAAAAATGTGAAAAAAAAGTAAAAATGAAAAAAACACATATCACTGAATAAAAAAATAAATAAAATAAATACACTACACATATTAGGTATCGCCGCATCCGTAAAAACCTGCTCTATAAAAATATCACATGACTGAACTCCTCAGGTGAACGCCATAAAAAAAAAAAAAAAAAATGGTGTAAATAAGCCATTTTTTGGAACCTTACATTACTAAAAGTGTAATACAAAGCGATCAAAAAGGCGTATGTCTCCCAAAATAGTACCAATCAAACTGCCATCTCATCCCGCAAAAAATGAGCCCCTACCTAAAACAATTGGCCAAAAAATAAAAAAAACTATGCCTCTCAGACTAAAACATGATTTTTTTTGTTTCAAAAATGCTTTTTAGTGTTAAATGTAAAAAAAAAAAAAAAGTAGACATATTGGGTATCCTCACGTCCGTAAGAATCTGCTCTATAAAAATATCACATGAACTAACCCCTCAAGTAAACACTGTAAACAAAATTAAATAAAAACTTTGTCAAAAAGCCATTTTTTTGGTCACCTTACATCACAAAAAGTGTAATAGCAAACAATCAAAAAGTCATATGACCCACCAAATAGTGCCAATCTAACCGTCACCTCATCCCGCAAAAATTATACCCAACCTGAGAGAATTGCCTAAAAACTGAAAAATATATGGCTCTCAGACTATGGAGACGCTAAAACATATTTTTTTTTTTGTTTCAAAAAGGATATTATTGTGTAAAACCCAAATAAATAAAAAAAGGTATACATATTATGTATCGCCGCATCCGTAAGGACCTGCTCTATAAAAATATAACATGACCTCACCCCTCAGGTGAACGCTGTAAACATAAAAAATAAAAACGTTGTCAAAAAAGCTATTTTTTTGTCACCTTACATCATAAAAAGTGTAATAGCAAGCGATCAAAAAGTCATATGCACCCCAAGATAGTACCATTCAAACCGCCATCTCATCCTGCAAAAAATGAGCCCCTACATAAGACAGTCGCCCAAAAAATAAAAAAAAACCTATGGCTTTCAGAATGTGGAGACACTAAAAAATATTTTTTTTCAAAAATGCTTTATTATGTAAAACTGAAACAAAAAACCCCAAAAGTAGACATATTTGGTATTGTCCGTAACAAACTGCTCTATAGAAATAGCACACAATCTAACCTGTCAGTTCAATGATAAATAACAAAAAATACAAAACGGTCCCAAAACAGCTATTTTTTTGCAAATTTTCCATTTTAATCCATTTTTCCAGTAACAAAGCAAGGGTTAACAGCCAAACAAAACTCAATATTTATTGCCCTGATTCTCTTGTTTGCACAAACACCCCATATGTGGTCGTAAACTTCTGTATGGCCAAACGGCAGGGCACAGAATGAAGGGAACGCCATATGGTTTTTGGAAGGCAGATTTTGCTGGACTGGCTTTTTGACACTATGTCCCATTTGAAGCCCCCCTGATGCACCCCTACAGTAGAAACTCCAAAAAAGTGACCCCATTTTGGAAACTACGGGATAAGGTGTCAGTTTTGTTGGTACTATTTTAGGGCAAATATGATTTTTGGTTGCTCTATATTACACTTTTTTTGAGACAAGGTAACAAAAATAGAAATTCTGAAATTTCATCTCCATTTGTCAATAACTCTTGTGGAACACCTAAAGGGTTAACAAAGTTTGTAAAACTGGTTTTGAATACCTTGAGGGGTGTAGTTTCTTAGATGGAGTCACTTTTATGGAGTTTCTCCTCTAGGGGTGCATTAGGGGCTTCAAATGGGACATGGTGTCAAAAACCAGTCCAGCAAAATCTGCCTTCCAAAAACCATATGGCGCTCCTTTCCTTCTGCGCCCTGCCGTTTGGCCACACAGCAGTTTACGACCACATATGGGGTGTTCCTGCAAACGACAGAATCGGGGGAATAAATATGAAGTTTTGTTTGGCTGTTAACCCTTGCTTTGTTACTGGAAAAAATGGATTAAAATGGAAAATTTTCCCAAAAATCGAAATTCTGAAATTTTGTCTACATTTGCTATTAACTCTTGTGGAAAACCTAAAGGGTTAATGACGTTTGTAAAATCAGTTTTGAATACCTTGAGGGGTGTAGTTTCTAGAATGGGGTCATTTTTGGGTGGTTTCTATTACGTAAGCCTTACAAAGTGACTTCAGACCTGAACTGGTCCCTAAAAAGTGGGTTTTTGAAAATTTCTGAAAAATTTCAAGATTCACTTCTAAACTTCTAAGCCTTGTAACGTCCCCAAAAAATAAAATGGCATTCCCAAAATGATCGATA
Source organism: Bufotes viridis (assembly GCA_033119425.1). Lineage (NCBI taxonomy): Eukaryota > Metazoa > Chordata > Amphibia > Anura > Bufonidae > Bufotes > Bufotes viridis. The sequence goes on along the minus strand of CM065593.1, from coordinate 125,951,651 downwards.
CATGAAGTAGACATACGGGGAATGTAAATCAATAACTTTTTTTGGCGGTATTATTATGTATTCTAGAAGTAGAGAAATTGAAACTTGGAAAATTGCTAATTTTTCTAAATTTTTGGTAAATTTAGTATTTTTTTTATATATATAAAAATGAAATTTTTCGACTTCATTTTACCACTGTCATGAAGTACAATATGTGATGAAAAAACACTCTCAGAATGGCCTGGATAAGAAAAAGCATTTTAAAGTGATCATCACATAAAGTGACACTGGTCAGATTTTGAAAAAATGGCCTGGTCCTTAAGGTGAAATAGGGCCGTGTCCTTAAGGGGTTAAAAGGACTGTTGGGTCTCCAACACCTTTCAACACTCAAAACTACCTAAAAAAAAACAATTCTTCCCCCTACACTATCTGTCCCTTCTGCTGCAGCTCGCCCTGACTAAGTCTGAGTGGAACCACGTGTCAGCGGGTGCTATATAGCACCCGATGACGCGTTCCGGCCAGCCAAACTGTAATGCCAGTAACCAACATGTCTACGGATTACAGTAAGTGCCAGCACTTTCCCGTATGTTTATTGGCTGCGCAGGAGACTCGAGCATCGCTCGAGTGAAAAAGGTGTTCGGCCAAGCATGCTCGCTTAACACTAGCGGCCAGACAAAAAACGCAGCGTGCTGGGCATCAGTGAATGTGAGTGCGGCCGGAGCTAGCGTTAGCATGGATCCAGCAGGGGAACAGCCTGCCAGACCCTGTTAACGCTAGTGTAAAAGTAGCCTTAGTCGTGACAGGATGCTTCTCTCTTTGTGAGCAGATCAATTTGTACAAATTATTCATCAGAGCTCAGAAAACTGGTGAAAATTAACATAAATTTGTTGGGCAACTGGTCACGCCCCCTCCTTGATGTTGTCACGCCCTTTTTTATTTTTTTTAAGGCACAGTTAAAAAGTCGCAAACACATAGTTTTCAACTTTTAAACGCCACTTTTCAGAAATAAGGAAAATTATAAATCTCCCTGTCTAATCACTCTGTTCATGGCTTAAATCCAATGGTGCAACTAGAAATGACTAGGCCCAACAGCAAGTTTATGAACAGGGCACCTTCCCTCCCCCAGTAACATATGTATGATACATAAGCATCATATTCCTGTGTGCTGCTGGGATTGGGGTGTACTTCCTATTGCTATGTCTGTACAGCAGTTATTCAATAATGACTAAGTTATTGATATTATCTGAGGGGCTCTTGTCTCTATGGAAACACAGGTGGGCGGGGATGTCATGTGACTGCTCCTCTGAACATGCTTGCAGCAATGCATGCTGGGATTTTTACTTTCCCTTTGCTGCTGCTCCTCCCACACATCTGGTCTGAGGGAGGTCTTCCAGGGAGGTATGTCATGGTGAACACGTTAGAAAAATGATATATAGCCAGTTCATGTCACATGATATAAATACTTCATGGTTTTGGCTATTGTCTAGGGCACTTCGGATTTTTGATACTTAGGGTGGCGAACCACTTTAAACTGCTGTGGTAAAATTCAAACTGTGCTGTGATTGCTTTTTATGAGCAACAAACTGTTGTTTAAAAAGTTTTGCTAAATTTGCTAAATGCATTTTAAATAAAAAAAACAGGACATGTATTAGTCTATGCAGGGAGATGAGAGGCAACCTGAGAAACTGTTTCCTCGGTAGTTACAGTTAGCATCGGTCAGAGAAGAAGTAATTAGCAACACAGCTCACTTTTTATGTATTATTTGGTTTGATCAAAATAATAAGCCTACAATGAAGGCAAATGAAAAACTACATTCTAAGAAATCGTCCTAATTCAGTTGTTCCCATATGATTCATTATTAACATAAAAGTCTAGACAAGGTCCTAATGATAAAGGGACTGTGAAAGAATCAAAAGGACTTAAATGGGGTTGTCCAGTGGGTAAAACCGATTGGAAATGGCTTCAGAGTGGGAAAAAATATAAAAGAGTCGCCCTGACTAGTGTTGAGCGAACCCGAACTGTAAAGTTCGGGTCCTTACCAATCTTTGCGGGTTCCGATAGCAAGACCCAAACTTTTCCTGAAGTTTGGGGTTCGGACACTTAATAAAGCTTGTTGAAAGGCTGGAGGGCAGCCAATCAATAGGCTTTTAAGCTGTAGGCACTTAGATGACATCACAGCCATGCCTACTAATGGCATGGCTGTTATTGGCCCGTGCATCATGTGACCCAGCCTCAATAAAAGCTGGATCAGCTCTGAGTATTGCAGGGACAGGAAGCAGGCAGCTGAAGTGAGGGAGACTGTTAGGAATATCATCAATTTTTTGTGGGTGCAATACACCACCTTGGCACCCCTGACACAAAAATGTAATAGTTAATCTGGCTGTTAATTCTGTGGGTGACCTATAGCGATTTTTTGTGGGAGCAATGCACAATCTTTGTACCCTTGACACAAAAATATAATAGTTAATCTCTCTGTTAGTTCGGTGGGTGACATATACCCATTGTTTGTGTGAGATACACCTGCACTGCATACATGACTGGGAAATAAACCTAGTTAATTTATCTGTTAGTTCGGTGGGTGACATATACCCATTGTTTGTGTGAGGTGCACCTGCACTGCATATGTGACAGGGAAATAAATCTAGTTAATCCATCTGTTAGTTTGGTGGGTGACCTCAAAAAATGAGGAGAACATCGAATAAGGAACGTGGCCCTGGTCGTGGTAAAGCTGGTGTTGGTTAAGCTCCTTTTGTAAGGAGAGGACGTGGGCGTAGTCGATTTGTGCCAGCTACATGCCCAAATGAAAAGCCTTCCTCAGAACGTTCATCGTTATTTTGTAGGCCTTAATATTGGTGTACGGATGGTGAGGCCAGAACAAGTAGAGACGGTAGTAGATTGGGTAGCTGACAGTGCCTCCAGTTCCTTTACATTGTTTCCCACCCGGTCCCCTGCTGAAAGCGCAGAGTTGGCCCCTGCAGCCCATGGGGATCTGTCTTTCACCTCACCCCCTTGCAAATCAGTCAAGCAATCTTAGCCCCAAGTCATGAAGCAGTCTCTTATGCTTTTAGATAACTCTGCTGGCAGGGTTTCCGTTGGCCGTCCACCTAGCCCTGCCCCAGAAGTGGAAGAGATTGAGTGCACTGATGCCCAACCACTTATGTTTCAGGATGTGGACATGGGAGGACCACCGCAGCATGTCTCTGATGATGATGAAACACAGGTGCCAACTGCTGCGGCTTTCTGCAGTGTGCAGACCTAGAAGGAGGGCAAGGGTGAGGAGTGGGTGGAAGATGATGTGGAGGATAATGAGGTCCTAGACCCCACATGGAATCAAGGTCATGCGAGTGACGTGTGCAGTTCGGAGGAAGAGGTGTTGGTAACACAGCTCTAGCCGCACAGCAAAAGAGTGAGCAGGGTGCAAAAGCAGAGTGGCCGTCCCCTAGCCAGTATGCCTGCTACTGCCCACTGCACCCAGGGACTAAGCAGACCAAAGCCAGCTCCAACGAGTTCTCTGGCGTGGCAATTCTTCATACAATGTGCTGATGACAAGACGCGAATAGTTTGCACGCTGTGCAATCAGAGCCTGAAGTGAGGCATAAATGTTCTAAACCTGAGCACCAACTGCATGACCAGGCATCTAAATGCAAAGCAAGAGCTGCAGTGGAGTACACACCTTAAAAACCACGAAAGATCTCAGGCTTCTCCTGCTGCAGTCTCGGCCTCTTCCTCCCCCTCTGGAGTGACAGTGGCAACTGCCACTCCATAAACAGAAGATGTGGCAGCAACACCACCACCTCCACCACCGTCACCAAGCATGTCCACACTGTCCCATGGAGGCACTCAGCTGTCCATCCCTCAAACACTGGAGTGAAAAAGGAAGTAGCCCTCTCCCCACCAGCGATCCCTGGCCCTGAATGCCAGCATTTCAAAATTCCTGATCTTTGAAATTCTGTCATTCTGTCTGGTGGAGACGGCGACTATTAAAAACTTTATGACGGTGGCTGTCCCACAGTATGTGGTTCCCAGCCGCCACTACTTTTCCAGGCAAGCCATCCCTGCCCTGCACAAGCAAGTGGCAGACAAATCAGGTGTGCACTGCGCAACGCCATCTGTGGCAAGGCCACATAAGCACCGATATGTGGACCAGTAAGCACATGCAGGGACGGTATATCTCCCTAACTGCACACTGGGTAATTGCAGTGGCGGCTGGCCCTGAGGCAGATAGCAGTTTGGCGCATGTCCTTGCCCCACCCAGGAGTGCAGAATGTTTCTCGTTGCCTCCTCCTCCTACTCCGCTTCCTACTATACCGCCTCCTCATCCGGTCAGTGTAACAACTGCACCACCAACTTCAGCACAGCCGGGGGAAACAACAGCAGGCTGTTTTGAAACTCATTTGTTTGGTGGAAAAACCACACACCTCGCAGTAGTTACGGACGGGCATAGAACAACAGACCGATGAGTGGTTGGTGCCACTGAGCCTCAAGCCCGGCCTGGTGGTGTGCAATAAGGGGCAAAATCTCGTAGCAGCTCTGGGCCTAGCCGGTTTGACGCACATCCCTTGCCTGGCGCATGTGCTGAAATTGGTAGTGCAGAGGATACTGAAAAATTACACCGATATGTCAGAGCTGCTGCAGAAAGTGTGGGCCGTATCTGCTCGCCTTCGGTGTTCTCACCCTGCTGCTGCTCACCTGTCTGCACTGCAGCTTAACTTCATCCTTCCCACTCACCTCCTCATATGCGACGTACCCACAAGGTGGAACTCCACCTTGAACCTGCTGGAGAGACTGTGTGAGCAGCATCAGGCGATAGTGGAGTTTCAGCTGCAGCACGCACAGGTGAGTGGCTCTGCAGAATAGCACCACTTCACCACGAGTGGGCCTCCATGCGGGATGCGTGTGCTGTGTTGCGCTGTTTCGAGTACTCCACCAAAATGGCCAGTGCCGATGACGCCATCCTCAGCGTTACTATCCCACTTCTATGTCTCCTTGACAAAACGCTTCGGGCGATGATGGAGGAGGATGTGGCATAGGAGGAAGAGGATTAGGAAAAGGCGTCATTTCCATTGTTATCAGGCCAGTCATTCACAAGTGGCTCGGAGGGTGGGTTCCTGCATCAACAGAGGCCAGGTGCACAACTATCCAGCCAGGACACAGTTCTGAAGGATGAGGAGGATGATGAGGAGGAGGAAGCGTGTTCACAGCAGGATGACACCCAAAGCAGCTCATGGCCATCACTGGAGAGTGGCTGGGGAGATACAGAGGACGCAGACGATACACCTCCCACAGTTTTCTTTGCCTCGGGGCAGCCTGGCACACATGAATGACTACATTCTGCAGTGCCTGCGCAATGACCGCCGAGTTGCCCACATTCTAACCAGTGCTGATTACTGGGTGGCCACCCTGCTGGATCCCCGCTACAAGGACAATGTGCCATCCTTAATTCCGTCATTAGAGCATGATTGGAAGATGCACGAGTACAAGCACATGCTGGTAGACGTGCTGCTGATGGCATTCCCACATGACAGTGGGGGCTCAGTGGAAGCAGATGGCAAAGGCAGAGGAGGAGGAAGAAGTTGCCACAGCTGGGGTACCACCAGCACCTCAGAAGGGAGGGTTAGCATGGCCGAAATGTGGAAAAGCTTTGTCAGCATGACTCAACAACCAGCACCACCAGCTGATACGGAACGTCTTAGCAGAAGGCAGCATTTAAGCATCATGCTGGAACAGTACATGTGCACACTCCTACACATACTAACTGATGGGTCTGCCCTATTCAACTTCTGGTTCTCCAAATTGGGCACATGGCCTGAGCTTGCCCTTTACGCCTTGGAGGTGCTGGCCTGCCCTGCGGCCAGTGTATTGTCCGAACGTGTGTTTAGCATGGCAGGGGTTGTGATCACACACGAGCGCATCTGTCTGTCCACAGCCAATGTGGACAAGCTCACGTTCATTAAAATGAACCAGGCATGGATCCCAAAGGACTTGTCCGTACCTTTTGCTAAATAGACAAGTAAATCGGCCGCTCCCAGCCATTGTTAGACTCCAGCGCACTTCTCTTTGCATTCTTTTTTCTATTTCCCAATGTTTTTGAGCTCTTCCCAAATTTATAAATAAATAAATAAATAAATAAAAGGAAAAATAAATAAATAAATAAAACAAAACGAAAGAAAAACAGGTTATTTTACGTCATTTCCCTATCCACATTTGTTTGTAGAGCAATTGTTCTGCTCTTACCCCCATTTTGCTTCCTTTTTCAGCCCTCTAGCCCTCACTATGACCATTTTACAGCCATTTTAGTTCACCAAAGTTCAGGTCCGCATTGACTTCAATAGGATTCGGATTCAAGTTCGTGTCAAGTTCAGATCCCCAACCTGAACTTTGACCCGAAGTTCGGCTGAACCCAGCAAACCCGAGCATTCATCCTAACCCTGACCAAATACCCATCCTTTATTGATGTTTACCGAGTCCTCCCTAGTATCTGCTTCCTTGTCCTGTCTTGGCAAAGAATAAATGCCTGGAGATGCCTGCTCTGTCAAACACTAATCAGCCAATCTCTATATAGAGGATGCCATCTGAAGCTTTTCTGTGAAGGTTCTCATGTATCCAGGTCATGGTATATCTGTAAAGAATAAATCAAGGCAACTGGACTTGCTGTAGATTTCTTGAAAACGTTTTACTCGTTCTTCCAACGAGCTTTCTCAATTGAGAAAGCTCGTTGGAAGAACGAGTGAATCGTTTTCAAGAAATCTACAGCAAGTCCAGTTCCTTGATTTTTTTCTTTACAGACACATCTGAATCTTGATTCGTTAACATTGCATGCAAGATGTTTACAAGTTAAACTCTGAAAATATATCATTTTTTCCCTAAATTGTGGCTTTGTCACTTTGCTTTGTGGCCGGGAGACAAGCATTCATATTAGATCTCAATAAATAATCTTTGTTTGAGAGCATGGTGTTTAAATAGCACACAATAAAAGCCAAGCTCCCCTGTTGTGTGCTGTGTTTTGACCTAACTGTTTTCTCACAAGGCTGGCATTCCTTCAACTGAAAAAAGGAACTCTAGGATACAGTGAGAAGTTATTCATGTAAAATTATGTGCAATATAACAGCACATTATGACTCAAAAAGCAGTATGAGATAAAAAAAAATAGAGCATTGCTTTATTTAAAAAAGTAAGAATGAAAGAAAATATCCAACTGCATTAATGGTACGTATAACACAGACGTTTGACTATTTCATAGAACTTAACAGTAAATGTAGTTTTTGCATCAAAGATTATTTGGTATTTTGTGAAAATCAAAATGGTAAAAAGGCAACGTTTTATCCCACATTGAGTTATGTATCTTCAATCATTTGTCAGTCAAAAGTAGACAATAGAAATAGAATCATTGCAATATAATGCTGAGAAATAAAGGTTGCCCCTTCCATATTTGTCATATGCAGTAGAATTAATACTGATCTTGCCAACTCCTAACATTCTCAGGGCTCGCTTTATATGGGAGCCCCAAATTGTTACTTTTTAGCTGTCATTTTAAAGGAGTTGTCCCACAAAAAAATGTCTTCAGTTTTCAAACCAGCACCTGGATCTGAATACTTTTGTAATTGCATGTAATTTAAAATGTTGTATAACCACTGAGTTATTCAATAAAATGTATCTGTATAGCACCACTTTTTCTTTGAACGGCTCATTAAGAAGGTCGCACATGCTCAGTTTCATCCTTCAACTACCTCCTGAGCTGTGATAGGAAGAGCACAGACATATCCCCTTAGCTGCAGCAGAAAAGACGCTCCCCTTCAGCTGTCAGCTTTATATAAATGTAGCAGAGCAATAAATGGGGAGATCTCTGGATCCATGTGTGGTACAGGGCTGGTTCTAGCTTTGTATGATGTCCAAATTTAATTTTTTACATTATTTATGGGATAACCCCGTAAAATTAAGCCTGCCTATTAGGCAGTGGCAGAGTGTGACACTGACAAGTATTAATCTTTTCAAATCCTATGGCCAAGATTTTGAAGTGGGTCAATATTGATGACCTATACTCAGGACAAGTCATCAATATCAACTTGATTAATAAGCTGTTTGAAGGGCTAGTGGCATGCATGCAAGCGCTACTTCTTTAAAATTAACTGTGCTGTTCTTCTCATTTTCAATTGCAGATTATATTAATATGAATCCTTTTACCATGTTGTTTTCTATGCATTATCGTACTGCTGCCATCTGCTGGTTAGAATTTGTATGCTGCACGTCTCTGCTCTTGTTAGTAAAGTTTTTTCAATTATGGACGTGTTTTCATACAGCTCAGTCTTTTCACTTCCAGCAGCCATTTTTCTGTGCCTCATGGCTGTGTGACTGGACACTCTATCCTTTTTGGGCTTGTGACGGCATCAGTTTTTGACCAGCAGTTAGCCTCAGGGTACACATCAGGACAGTACTGATACCACTACCACAGAACTGTATTGTATCATCGCTTGTTGCTGTATTTGGACTGAATAAACCCACGTTTGATTTCATCCTCATGCCTAAGTCTGTCTCCATCTAACCTGAACATCTGCCGGTCCGGTCTGCCCCACTGCTTGGATGCGAAGGTAGGAAGTCACACAGCTATTACCAGTTATACCTTCATTCACCTTCATGTGGGGACAGAACAGTCAAAGACTGCCTTAATGTTCATACCCTGGCCACAGATTCCCTCAGAGTCCAGTATCACACCCAGGAATCTCCCTTGCAATAGGCCCACCAGCAGCAAATCTGCCTGGCTACAGTACACGTCCCACAAGCATAAGGGGAAGCACTATGTGTCCACAGTATCTATACTCTCGCCTGGAAGTCCTCCACAACTTATCAAGCCATTCTCTACATCTTATATTAACCTCTGCTTGCATAATAGAAGAACTGTTAATGCACACGGGGTCCCGCTTAACCCAAACCCTGCAATTCACTCAAAACACCTTAGAAACCTTGTCAGTGTGCCAATCTCCAATTCAAAAGTTTATTTTCTTAAAAAGACAGCACACCTTAAATCAAAATGGCCGAAAATTACCTTGATGAAACAAAGCTAATACAACCTGATACTCATCATTATGAAGAACAGGAGGCAGAACCCACACTTCCAGCAGACCAAGTTGCGAGACCAAGACACTCTCTCAAACCGACAATAAAGGTCAAGGAAAATTATCAAACCAGGAAAGATGAGCTATGTCATAACCTGGAAGAGCTATGGGAACGAGTTTCCTCCCTCATGTCAGGACTTAAATCCTCAGGCGATGCCACAAGCTTACAAGTTGCCATTGGGCGGCTGAACACAGCTCTTGAAAGATACAAGAGACTGTCTGTAAGGTATATTACCTTTTTGAAAGATGCTAATAACGGTAAAACCCTATCAGAATTGAGCAAGGCAGAATCAATAGACAGACAAAGAGACTCCATGGTGCTGCATGCTAAAGATAAAGCGGAACTCTGTATCTCTCATTTGCAAGAAACTAGATCCTAGATCACACAGATCGAATTCATCCAAACATTCCTCTCGGTCATACAGATCATCATGCTCAAGAAGCTCAGCCCTAAGCGACAGATTATTAGAGGCCCGTATAAATACAGCGCAATCCAAGGTGAGACATTCCTTCACAGAAAAGGAAGCTCTTACAAGAGCAGAAGCAGAATCAGGGCCAAGAGAGCCGAAGCAGAGGCCAAGAGGGCCGAAGCAGAAGCTCGAATAAAGATCCTTGAATCAGAGATGGAAGAGGAAATTGCATTAGCTAAAGTAAAACTACTTGAGCAAGCATTGAGCCAAGGTCTCGATCCAGTCTGCTCTCCACCACAGGAGATAGATGATCCAGCTGATCGCACCAGTGACTATGTACTGAAACAGTTATCTGTGCCACCCCCAGTGGCAACACTGAAACCTCCAAGTCAACTCTACCTACAGTGCCAGTGCCACCCACAGCAGCTGAGCAACCTGAGGACATTCACCCAGATGTGCCCTCTCAAGGACAGTTGTTACAGCAAAAAGTCTATCGGGTGTTTCATGGCCTACAGCCACAGCTCAAGTGGCAGTCACCACAATCCACGGAGGCTAGACCACAGCTCAACCCGGGAGACCAATCGTCTCAGGAATAAATGGATTAAACGATCCCATCTGTAAATATGTTGAACACTTTCTACACCCACTAGTGGAGGAACTGCCATCGTATTTGAAGGACACAATGGACGTATTAAAAAATGTGGAACATATCCAGTTGGAGCCAGATATGATCATGGCAACATGTGATGTGGAGTCGTTGTATACGTCCATAAGACATCATGATGGACTCCAGGCGGCGGAATTCTTTCTACGCACCACGAGTATGGGAAAAATGTACTATCGTTGTGTCTTTGCTGGAATATGTCCTCACCCATTATTTCTGTTTGGGGGGTCTTTCTTCCTACAGCTCCAGGGGACTGCAATGGGGACGTTTTGTGCACCCTTATTTGCAAATTTGTTCCTGGGGCTGTGGGAGAGGGAGATCCTCCAGACAGATCCCTTGCCAATGATGAGTAAGGTCCAGTTTTGGGGATGTTATATTGATGACGTCCTCATCATTTGGCAGGGGACGGAGGAGGAGTTTGATCAGCTTATACAGCAACTGAATAACAACAATAAGAATATCAAACTTACTTTCAAAGTGGGTCGAACCGAGATGGAGTTCCTGGACGTGGTCTTTCGGGTGGATTCACAGGGACATATTGGGACTGATCTATACAGGAAGGATACCTCAGTGAACGCTTTGTTGAATGCACAATCTGCACACCCAGGTAATCTCATCAAGAGTATACCTGTCAAGCCAGTTCCTGCGTGCCAGGAGGATTTGCTCAACGGAGGAATCTTTTGAATTACAGGCGGAAGATTTATGCCGTACGTTCCAGCAACATGGGTATGGAGCGCGGTGTATTGATCGGGCATATCAGAGGGCGCGATCTTCAAAAAGATCGGACCTTCTATATAAGAGAGAAAGGAAACCCGACAAGGAGGAAATACTGCTGATCATGGGATACAACAAAAAATGGAAAGAGGTACGAGCGGCCCTTAATAAATACTGGGGGATCCTAAGATTGGATCCACAATTACATGCAGTTGTGCCACAAAACCCATGCATTACATACCGGAGAGCTAAAAATATCCGGGACCATCTGGTCCAGAGTCACTACGATCGTACTGTACTGGGCCTGTTTGGGAACAAAGGCATCCCCTGGGGAAATAGGGAGTTTGGAAAGTGTGTGGCCTGTGTCAACATGGACAGGGCCACAGATTTTTGGGGCTCTGCTCATGATAGACAATACCAGATCACGCACCCCATAACCTGTACCACTTTTGGAGTGGTCTACCCATGTGGACTTATTTACGTTGGCCTAACCTCTAGGGAATTCAGGAGAAGGATTAGGGAACATGTTCTATCCATTGAAATAGCTAGGGACGAGAATGATCTGACACAGTTGAAGACAGTGGCCAGACATTTTAAAGACAAGCACAACTGTGATGGATCCCTCTTACGCTTTAGAGGTATCGACCGGATCATCATCTCCCCAAGAGGAGGCGATTGGAGAAGAATCTTGGGACAGATGGAGACAAAGTGGATTTACACCCTAAAAACGGTGTTCCCCTTTGGACTCAATGAAGGAAATAGCTTTGTTCCTTTTTTGTAGTCAATGTGGTATGACAGAGTGGCTCATCCTCCTAGTGCAAGGCTGTGCTCAGCTCCGTGGTTGGCCTCTGGCCTGAGGTTGTCGAGTGACCGGCACATTGTTTATTTTTAACATTTTGTTATGTTTTTTATATATTTAAGATATGGTTACTTTAACTGTTTGACTTATCAGTCTACTATATTTCTACTAACAGTCATCCTGTCATGGTATTACTTTCTAGAAAAACTGATGTGGTACCCCTGATGGTTACCCTGTGAGACTGTGCCTTGTCCTGCAATACAAGGGGAGATAAAATTACGGGGGACTATTAGATACTGATATTGATCCTTATCAACTACAACAAATCCAGGACAAATTTTTGGAAACCAAGCCCTATATGGATGTGGGTCCTTGGGCCTCTAGAGACATGCCTCAGTGTGCACATTGCATTTGGCATCATTTGCTACTTTTTTTTAGAGCTCGTTGAGAGCTAATATTTGTCAAATATTTGTCACTTTTCTTTTGTATCATGTTTGTCACTTGCACTGCATGGCACCAAGCACCAGCACTTTATTTTATTTTGTTTTCACTGGGGTTAATGACATATTATTTATTATTTTTTATTGTTTGTTATTATTATATCTATGTTATGTCTACTATTCCCATTTTATGACATGATGATCTATCACGTATACTGTATTGAATACACATTATCATTGGATATGTATATTGTACTGCATATATATTAGTACATGGTATTTTTTATAAGTAGTAGTACTGTATTTTGAACTTGCACATTGCACTTTATTAAGATCATGATCTTATTAATGCTATCTTCCACTATTGAGGACAGGCATGTTCTCTCTCTCGTTTTAGAGGTTTCCTTTTAGAAGTTTTTCCCCCCTCCCCTCCCCCCCTTTTTCCTCATTCCCCTTGTTCCCTTTTCCCCACCCTGTTTCTCTCCCCTCCATCTTTGGTACTGTTTTCTACTCTGGCGAGGTTTGAGCGCAATACTGTTAATCTTCTGCTGTAGAGGGCAACGTTGCCCCTATCCAAGATGTCAAAGATGGCTTCGGGAGGCGGAACTTTGTGTTGGGGATAATGTCATGTGATGATTAGTCACGTGATGCGCTCAAGATCTTGCGAGATCTTCTGATGTGGATCTGATACACTCTTTCCTGCGACGTCATGGGTGAGACACCGCGATGTTTGGAGCGGGATCCAATTTTAGGACATGGCTTTTTCCATCTCTAATCAGGTGCGAACAATGAGGGCCCTTTTCAGATATTTAGATCACATGACTGGGAGGATGGGTATATATGACTGTTGGTTAGAGTAGAAAAACACGCCCCCTGAAGAAGCAAGGCGAAACGCGTGTCGGGTTGGTATCCTCTCTCCCTCTGTGCTCCTGGTGGGTAAATGCCCTTTTTCATACCGCTAACTTACCTGTAGTTTGTGCAGAATTTAGGTTGCTCATGACATGCAGTGCGGTTGGATACATGTATTAGAGAGTCCACCCTTGGTGAGTCCATATACCGCGTGTATGACCAGCACTGCATGAGATATGGTTTTGTGCTCTGATATGTAGTCAGCAATTTTGCTACATTAGTCATCTGTTTCATGTGTATTACACAGCTCTTTTTGACGCTCATTTGCTGGTATCGGAGTGAGGGCTTTTATCTACTGTGGGAGTCCTGTGGGATTGAGGGGTTATGTTTGTCACAGTATTGTCCTGCACTGCTACCACTGCATGATTTGTGTTCTGTGTATTTGCTATAATATGTTTTTTAAACAATAAAAAATGATGTGACATTATATGTGTGAAATTGTATTTTTGGTGTGCCACAGCTCAACCCTGATGCAATATCATTCTACCTGGAAGCATCTCACCCCTTAACGCCACGCAGCCCACATGCCCCAGGGGCATCACTAGTTGTCATGGCAACAAGCAGTGAGAAAACAGATATGTCTGAGTTTGCCAGGTTTATGGTGAGCAGAGAGCTAATTAACACAAGTCTCTCAAAATTTGATGACTGCACGGAGATTCAGCCGCCATTGCCAACCTCAATCAAATGGTTGGGCCCAGGCTCCACAAATCGTATTAAGAGCCTCAGAACTGTCTATGTTTGACAAGCAGAAGCAGGTCTTGCTGCCGCCTGGCAGAGACTCGAACATACCTTCGGCAGTGCAGAAGCAGTAGAGAAAGCCCTATTCAAGAGACTGCAGAACATCCCAAAGATCAACCTCAAGGGTGTCCAGAAGCTTCAGGATTTGAGTGACCTACTCATAGAACTAAAGCTTGCCAAAAGAGACCCACGTCTGACCGGGCTGTGCTACCTGGATACAGCCCATGGAGTGAACCCAATTGTCGTGAAGCTACCATACAGTCTGCAATAAAAGTGGGCAACATCAGTTTCAAGGTACATAAGAGTGCACAATGTCACCTTTCCTCCATTTATTCATTTCTGCAGATTCGTTGATGAACACTCCCAGATGAGGAATGACCCCAGCCTCGATTTCCTGGAGTTCAACACTACAGCTTCAACGACACATCATTAAGGTAAGAAAGTGTCATGCATAAACACAGAGGCAGTGTGAGTGTCAGAAAGACTAACCTACCATCTCCTGCAGCACCCAAGGGTAAACAGTACAATACCTCGCCAGGAGACAAGTCCTTCAATTGTGAATGTCCCATTCATAAAAAGCCACACTCACTGAACAAATGCAGAGGGCTTAGATCCAAAACCATAGAGGAGTGCAAGAAAGTCCTCAGTGAGCTTGGGGTATGTTTTAGATGCTGTGCTTCAGTGGAGCACATGGCTAAGGACTGTAAATCTATTGTTAAGTGTGAGGAGTGTCATAGTGAAAGACATGCCTCAGCTATGCATCCAATTCCACTCACCAGAGACTCACCAGAGACTCACCAGCTGCCGTCACCGCCAGTCCTGCTCCAAGTCATGGCGGGGAGCCCCAGAATCATGCTAACACTACCACAGCTGTTTCCTGCTCATACTTGGAAGTATGCGGCGAGAGCCAGAGTGAGAAATGTTGTCCCCGAATATGCCTAATCAAGGTCTAACCAGAGGGACTACAAGAAAAGGCAGTAAAAATGTATGCCATCATCAATGACCAAAGCAACCAGGCCCTGGCAGTACCTAGGTTCTTTGAAGCCTTTGGGGTAAAGGGACCATCAGAACCCTACATCTTAAACACCTGCTCAGGTCGCATAGAGACTAGTGGCAGGAGAGCACAAGGATTAATCGCTTCTCCCGTCAGTGGGAATACAGAAATACCCCTACCAACGCTGATTTTGAATGCGATCAAATACCCAACCATAGGGATGAGATTCCTACCCCAGAAGCTGAATTTCACAAACCACACCAAAGGCACCTAGCTAACGTCATCCCACCTATGGACAACAATACCGAGATTCTACTCCTGCTTGACAGAGACAATCTAAGAGTACACAATGTTTTAGATGGCTGTAAATATATAATGTTATATGATATTGTTGTTTATTGTTTAGCTATTATTATTTATCTATTTTACCTGACCTGTTGAATGACGTCAGTATAATTCACTTCCAGAGCATATACAGAAGGTATTAAATCCCTCAGTTGAACGGGTGTGCTTAATGCTTACAGCCCCTGAAGAAGCTCAGGCGAAACCCGGGTCGGGCAGTCTAAGCAGGACTATATGCCTATGTTTTATGTGGATTCTGTGAGTACAATTAAAAGCGTGCACTTTACAAATATTGGAGGTATTGCACCATTTTGTTCCTGTCTCTTCCTCCGAAGGTTGAGCGTGTCTGAGACGAGGATTCAGTTGGTGTGTGTACTAGGACGACCAGCTTAACTGCAGCGCATTGCATCAAGGTGTATCGAAGCGCCATGTGAGTGTGAATAACAGAGTGATTGGCGCACCACTATTGGATCTTACCCTGGTCAGCTGCGGTTTCCATATTTCTTACATCATTTGATGTACTGCTTGTTATCAGCGCGGTTCTAATTATTGAACTAAATGTAATGGTCCTGACTACGCGTCATATGCCCAGAGGCTGGACTTGGGATGGGTGGTCATAGGAAATGTATGCTTGGATCAACCAAGAATTGACTCCTTCAAAACCTATGTGCGTAGAGATGGACGCACAACTTGCATTAAGCCGTGTCTTCATCACTACGAAGTAAAAGTGAAGTCTCCAGACCTCATACAACCACCTGATTTTATTTCTCCCCTCTTTGCTGACGACTTGGGAAGATCAGTCTTTCACAAAACCAAGGATGACGATAAGGCAGCCATGTCAATAGATGACAGAGAGTTTGTCAAGATAATGGACAGTGAGTTCTTTAAAGGCTCAACCAATCACTGACTTTCTCCATTACCCTTCCGAACTACCAGGGTAAGACTCCCGAACAATCGGGAGCAAGCGCTATCTAGATTTAACTCTCTTCAGCGTACTATGAACAGCAAGCCGGAAATGAGAGAACACATTGTCGCCTTTATGGAAAAAATATTCCATAACAACCATGCAGAACCAGCTCTATCCCTAAGGAAGAACGACGAGTGCTGGTACTTGCCTTAATTTGGAGTGTATCATCCATGGAAACCTAACCAAATTAGGGTTGTTTTCGATTCAAGTGCCAAACATCAAGGTATATTCCTTAATGATGTCCTTCTCACTGGTCCTAATCTGACAAATAACCTAGTTGGAGTGCTGATTAGGTTCAGGAAAGAGCTTGTCGCCATCACCGCCGACATCGAACAGATGTTCCATTGTTTCGTAGTTAGAGAGGACCATCGGGATTTCCTCCGGTCTCTGTGGTACAAGAACAATGACACCAACGCAGAGATGGCGGAGTATCGAATGAGTGTACACGTATTTGGGAATAGTCCCTCACCTGCCGTAGCAACGTACGGCCTTCGGAGAACTGCATTAGAGGGAGAGCCAGAGTACGGTACAGATGCCAGAGACTTTGTAGAAAAAGACTTTTACGTAGACGATGGACTCAAATTACTACCAACTGAGGAAGCAGCTATCGATCTACTCAAAATAACTCAAAGCATGTTGTACCGAGCTAAACTTAGACTACACAAAATTGCTTCAAACAGCCTGGCCATAATGAGAGCCTTCGAGTCAGGTGATCACGCACCTGGATTCAAGGACATTAACCTGGGACTGGACAGTCCACTTGTGCTAAGAGTTTGGGCCTCAGATGGGATCTCTCAGCTGACTCCTTCGGTTTTCAAATAAGTTGTGCAGACAAGCCATTCACAAAACGTGGCGTCCTATCAGTAGTGAACAGCCTGTTTGATCCGCTGGGATTTGTAGCACCCATCACCATACAGGGTAAATCTCTACTGAGACAGCTTTCTGAAACCATCAAGGCTTGGGATACCCCTCTTTCTTCCGATAAAAAGCAAAACTGGGAAGCCTGGAAGCAATCCTTGTGCGCTTTGGATAAAATCCACATCCCGAGATGTTATATTAAAACCGTATTTACCTCCACCGTGAAGAAGGAACTCCACGTGTTCTCGGAAGCCTCCACAGAGGCCATAGCAGCGGTGGCCTATCTGAAGGTGACAGACCCCAACAATCAAAATCACATTGGATTCGTCTTTGGTAAGGCTAAGTTAGCCCCCAAGCCTGATCATACTATTCCCAGACTTGAACTCTGTGGGACTGTGTTAGCAGTGGAAATTGCTGACTTTATACAACAAGAATTGGATGTCGACATTGATGAAGTCCAGTATTACACAGACAGTAAGGTCTTTTTAGGTTACATTTACAATCAGACAAAACGATGTTATGTGTACTGTATATCAGCACCGCATAGAGAGAATCAGAAGGTCCTCCAAACCCAAACAATGGCACTATGTACCATCCGAACTTAATCCAGCAACTCACGCCACCAGGCCAATGTCTATAGGTTCTTTTACTAACTCTACGTGGCTTACAGGTCCAGAGTTTCTGCTAGGACAGGCAGATAAACGTGTACAATATCTGGGAGATTACTTCTGGAACAGATGGTGAAAGGAGCATCTCAATATTCTTCAAGGAAGAAGAAAATGGCAACACCAAAAACCAAATTTGAAAGAAGAGACCTTTTGTTGATAAAAGAGCAACAATCTGAAAGGTTGGTCTGGCCTATGGGACAAATTACAAAGGTTTTTCCTAGCGAAGATGGCAAGGTCCGAAAGGTGGAGTTGAAGATCTTCAGGAAGGACGAGCTTAAAACGTTCGCAAGACCAATTAACAAACTCATTTTGATATTACCCATCTAGAACGTTCCCGGAGGATGAACAGCACTGAACTTGAACTTCATGGATCTTCTCCACTAGAATGCAGGAAACCCAAGTATATTGTTATGTTTATTGCATTCTAACATGTTTTGTTATAGGTTTGTTCTATATTTCATGGACATTCATCATAGTGAAATATCCAAAGGAAATTTTAGACGGGGAGTGTGCTGTTCTCCTCATTTTCAATTGCACATTATATTACTATGAATCCTTTTACCATGTTGTTTTCTATGCATTATCGTACTGCTGTAATCTGCTGGTCTCTGTTCTTTTTAGTAAAGTTTTTTCAATCATGGACGTGTTTTTCATGCAGCTCAGTATTTTCACTTCCAGCAGCCATTTTTCTGTGCCTCATGGCTGTGTGACTGGACACTCTATCCTTTTTGGGCTTGTGACGGCATCAGTTTTTGACCAGCAGTTAGCCTCAGGGAACACATCATCAGAACAGTACTGATACCACAGAACTGTATTGTATCATCGCTTGTTGCTGTATTTGGACTGAATAAACCCACGTTTGATTTCATCCTCATGCCTAAGTCTGGCTCCATCTAACCTGAACATCTGCCGGTCCGGTCTGCCCCACTGCTTGGATGCGAAGGTAGGAAGTCACACAGCTATTATCAGTTATACCTTCATTCGCCTTTATGTGGGGACAGAACATTAACTACACATCATCTCATTTGAAGAAACAGAGCAGTGTAATTACAACTGCTGCTTAACCTAATGGACAATCGATTTAATGTGTCTGCACCTAGTATCTGTTTAAAAAGTAAAATCTGGTGCAAAACAACTTTTAATAACTTTCTCCAAAAATGAGTGGGGCTGATTGAGCGATTGAGTTTTAATGGAAAGGGGGTTTGTTCTAAAATGTGGCCTTTTTTGCCAAAATTGTGTCACAGTTCTGATGTAAAATTCTGTCTCAAAGTAACCCAACCCATAGTTGGTATAGAGTTAAGGGGTCATTTATTAAGACCGGCATTTTAGACGCGGGTCTTAACTTGTGCGCTGGATCTCTACATAACCTTAGTGCATCCACTGCTGGTCTAAATCTACACCAGCTTCCTTGCTGGCGTAGATTTAGAAACAGGCGTAGAAAATAATAAATAAGATGGGTCTGGCAGCCCGTCTCCTTCCCTGTCCACTCCACGACCGCTTTTATAGACCTGGCTTGAGTTGGGTAAAGTTTCAGATTGCAGCGCAAATAACCTTTGTGCCACATTCTGTGACAGATATACTGAAAAATGGTGTATATCAGTTCATAAATGACTCCCGTAGGCCCCTTTTCACACGGGCGAGAATTCCGCACGCACTAAATCCGGCCCCATTCACCTCAATGGGGCCGTGCAGATGAGCGGCGATTTTCCCGCATCACCAGCGATTTGTCCCGCTCTTGTAGTTACAACCTTTGGAGATTTCAAGAATTGTTCAATTTGGCAGATTCTATCAGTTTCTGGCCTGTTTTGGCAGATGTATACTCAGCAGAACGCTCATTTTGCTTAGGGCTTATTTTTCTTTCCTCTTCTCTCTCCCTTTTCCTTTTTTTCGACTTTATTTGTGGCGAATCGTGTTAAATAAATGCTATTTCCTGACTGCAGAGAGCCTTTATAGTGGTGTAGGACACTGCGCCTTCAGTAACACGCATAGGGAGTCCGCTGTGGTAGTGAAAGAGTACTGTGAGTTAGTATGACATGCAGATGACAGGTGTGGCTCTTAGAATCACTGCACACTTCACTTATTTGGACAGTTACGGGGCCAAACTGACCAAATAACTTAAGTGTGAACTCAGCCTTACGGGTCAATGTTAGCGTCAAGAAGAAGCGCTGATTCCACATAGATGTCTACAGAACCTGTTGTATTAAACGCCTATACAAGTAGAGCTCCCACGACAGAGTGGAAAAAGGTGTCAGCAGTAAGTTTGTGTTGACATCACTGATTATTTTGCCCTTCCTCTGATCCGTCAGAACAATAACCCCTCAAAAATGGATCCTGTCTGTGGAGCATCTGCCTTCACTCAGTCAGCATTTGGTCAGTAATCCATCAGTATTTCTAAAGCCCAAAAAAACATGAGTGGATCCAAAGCAGAGATGACACGTGAATGGAATATTTGCATGTCTTCTGTGTTTTGTACCCACTCCTGCTTTTTTGCTATATGCCAATTCTGATGCAAAATATGGACCATGTCATGCAGGCCTTACAGCTGTTACATAGACCGGATCCATTGTGCATCTAATTTTTCATTCCTTCTGACAGATCAAAAGAAGAGTCAAATAAATCATGATGTCAGCCAGGCCAAAAGGCAAAATAGTGGCCCAGTCATGAAGAAGGGAAGGTGGAAACAGCATGAGAAGCCCCAGAGTGGCCCTATGACATAGTGGTGAGGTGGAAGCAGTATGATGAGACCACATATTGGCCAAATGACAGAGTTTGCAGGTGGCAGCAGCATCAAGAGGAGGCCACAGAGTGGCACTATGACAGAGTGTGGAGGTGGTGGCAGCAGCAACATCAGGAAGAGGCCACCAGATGGCACAATGACAGTGTGGAGGTGGCAGCAGCAAGAGGCCACAAAGTGGTACAATGATAGAATGTGGCTGTGGTGGTAGCAGCATCATCAAGAGGAGGCCACAGGGTGGCACAATGATAGTGTGGCGGTAGTAGCAGCAGCATCATGAGGAGACCACAGGGTGGAACAATAACATAGTGTGGAGGTGGCGGCAGCATCATCAAGAGGAGGCCACAGGGTTGCACAATGACAGTGTGGAGATGGCATCAGCAGCATCAGGGGCCACAGAGTGGCAAGGTAACATAGTGTTGAGGTAGCAGCAGCATCAGGAGACCACAGAGTGGCACTATGACAGAGTGTGGAGGTGGTGGCAGCAGCAACATCAGGAAGAGGCCACTGGATGGCACAATGACAGTGTGGAGGTGGCAGCAGCAAGAGGCCACAGAGTGGTACAATGATAGAATGTGGCTGTAGTGGTAGCAGCATCATCAAGAGGAGGCCACAGGGTGGCACAATGATAGTGTGGCGGTAGTAGCAGCAGCATCATGAGGAGACCACAGGGTGGAACAATAACATAGTGTGTAGGTGGCGGTAGCATCATCAAGAGGAGGCCACAGGGTTGCACAATGACAGTGTGGAGATGGCATCAGCAGCATCAGGGGCCACAGAGTGGCAAGGTAACATAGTGTTGAGGTAGCAGCAGCATCAGGAGACCACAGAGTGGCAAGGTGACATAGTGTGGAGGTGGCAGCAGCATCAGGAGACCACAGAGTGTCAAGGTGACATAGTGTGGAGGTGGCGGCAGCATCAGGATACCACAGAATGTTAAGATGATATAGTGTGGAGGTGGCAGCAGCATCAGGATACCACAGAGTGGTAAGGTGACATAGTGTGGAGGTGGCAGCAGAATCAGGAGACCACAGAGTAACAAGGTGCATAGTGTGGAGGTGGCAGCAGCATCAGGAGACCACAGAGTGGCAAGGTGACATAGTGTGGAGGTGGCAGCAGCATCAGTAGACCACAGAGTGACCCGATGACAGAGTGGGGAGGTGGGTGGCAGTACCAGTACCAGCTGAATATGGTGGGTGAAAGAATGAGCACTTGGCATCAGATTTTTGGCATCAGGCGGGTGGCAGTATCAGAATAGTAGCTAAGGCAGGTAGCCAGAAGAAACCGGTCTCTTTTGTCAAAGTGTTGGTGTGGCACCATGAATAATCTAGACTGATGCATCAGGCATTGGTGGGTGGAAATCCTGGCTGATCCACGCCTGATTCATCTTGTCTAAGGTCAGTCTCTCCACATTTTGGGTGGATAGGCTAGTTCTTCTTGGGGTAACTATGGCCCATGCCGCTCTAAACACCCGCTCTCATGCCACACTACTGGCTGGGCAGGACAGCTTTTCCAGGGCAAATTGTGTCAGTTGCGGCCACAAATCCAGTTTCGCTGCCCAATAGCCCAGCGGATCTTCAATGTTGGGTGGCGGGGTGCTCTACAAGTATGCCACCACCTGCTGGTTCAGGTCCTGCTTCAGGTCTAGCTGCTGCTGCTGGTGAGTACTTTCTTCACTATGCTGGTGAAGAAAGCTGCTCATCAGCGACTCTAGACTCAAGTTGCTGCTGATGGAGCTGGAACTGCTCCTAAACCCCCCTCTCGCACCACCTTGCCACAGCAGCCATGGCAGAGCAATGTGAGCGCAGACCCCCCAGGTCAGACCTGCGAGAGAATGGACGATGGCACAGATAGGCAGCGGCTAACTGACTACATAGGATGTCTATATAGTAGTCTCAGTTTGTCTTCCCTCTCAGCATGTGCAAAAAAGGCTCCCATCCTGGATCAGTAGCTAGGGTTCTGGTGGAGAGCCAGAAGTCATCCCTCTGACAAATTGTGTCAATTCGGCTGTCACTACGCAAGCAAGTGAGCATTCATTGGGCCATTTGTGCAAGTTACTCGGAGGGACTCCCTGGCTCCATCTCCACTGCATACTGCCACGGTGTGTCTAGGTCCTCTACCTCCTCTACCTCATCGCCCTGTAGCTCCTCTGGCTGCTCCTGCTCCTCCTCTCCTGTCACCTGTGCAGAAAAACCATTCATTTTGCTACACATTGCTTGTGCTCCAATGTCCTCCTCCTCCAGTTCAGCCCCCACAAGTCTCATGTGGCCTTGAGATCTAGGTGCCACGTCTCCAGTCCCCTGACCAGACAGATTTACCAGCATCTGTTCCAGGACATTAAGCAGTGGAATGATATTGTTCCTCCCGTAGTCCTGGCGACTGACAAATAACTTGACCTCCACAAAGGGCCTGAGCAAATGGCAGGTGTCACGCATGAGCTGCCATTGGCTGACATCGAAGTTATACAGTGGAGTACTCCAGTGGTGGGCTTAGGGTATTTGCAGGGCCGGTGCAAGGATTTTTGCCACTCTAGGCAAGATAAAAATTGCCGCCCCCCCTTATCAGATGATCTGCCCATATTGTGACATCTCATATGTTCCACCCCTTTCTCAGCATTTAAATTAAAAGAGAGTTATATGTTGCAATAAAGCCCACAATAAAAATGATGGAGAATAACTACCATAACTTAAGCCATAGCTAAAGAAACAAGCCTGTGTATTAGATTGTTCGCTTACTCGTAAATCGCACGATTTATGCCGTGCGCTTCATGCTGCCGCTACAGTACTGCAATACAATCGTATAGATCATACCAGTGTATTACAGTACTGTAGCAGCGGCACGAAGCGCACGGCGTCATAGCAACCAATGGCGCTGTGCGCTCCTGCTCGCTGCGGATTCCAGGCTAGGATACCACGGACCGCTCGCGGTCGTGTGCATCTGCGGCCTAACCCTCAGCATGCCCTGACAGCAACAGATTATAAGAAAATGCTGAGGATTGTAGTATCACAGGGATATAGCCTGCCCAGTGGCCCCAAATGGCCAGAATGACCTCATATAAGATCAGTGACTGCTCCATCTACCATGTTTACTGCTGCTATATCCCAGTGATACTACAATCCTCAGCATTCTCTTATAATCTGTTGCTGAGCCTGTCAGGGCATGTTGAGGGTTATAGCTTTGCAACTCTTTAGGTCCTGGCTAGGCAGCTAGGCCTAGGCTATATGCCTGCAACTTATATTGATGTATGTTGATGTATAATGATCCATCAGACAGACTCAACAACTAAGTAGTTCCAATCCTACCAGCTATCCTTGTCTTGTCCTGAGTTGCTGCTGGGCGGCTACTAGCTTCTACTTCTTCTCTCTCTGGCTGACTGCTGGGGAGTGTCAGAAAGTGAGATTGCATCGTCTCAGGCACTCTAGGCTAGCTGCCCCTGCTCTTCCCGATTCCCGCCGCTGTGCAGTCAAGCCCCCAGGCCCCAGCCGCCCTGAGCCCAGCCCATCATGTGACTTTCCGGGTCCAGCCGTGCTGCTGGGTCAGTGAGCGGCTGCCGGCTGGCGCACACGCACACACCAAGCGCAGCAGCCGGCCGCCGGGCGGGATTCTTAGAGCGGGGCGCATGAGAGCGGGGCGCCGCACCACCTTACAGGTGGCGCCGGCCCTGGGTGTTTGGCACCCGGGGTGAGTACATTCTCTGGCACCCCCCTTACCCCCGCCAAAACCATATGAAACTTTATTTTTTCATTTGAATATACAGAAATATTTATTTTGTTTAAAATAAAAAAATTATCATTAGTAGTCATGAGCGAGCACCTAAGTGTTGGGTGTTCGGGTACTCAGTCCAAACATATAGTCGAGCACCCGAGTGTAATGGAAGTCAATGGGAGACAACCAGGCACCCCCAGCTCTGAACAGGGGAGGGTGCCTGGTCCATTGGAAAAGGTCTGAAAGTGACAGAAACACCACCAAAATGGATCGGGGACAGCATGGGGATGATGTATGGATGCATCTTGGACTCCCAAGTCACTGCTGGGAACCATGTTGTCCTAGTTGTACGCCACTTTTACAGACTGACAAAAATACACACACCCCCCCCCAAATAAAAAAAAAAAAAAAAAAACTATTTCACAGGGAAAACTGTTAGGAAACATTGAAAGCATTATCTTCAGCAATCCAACTGACCACCTGTTTGCACTGGTCCGACTTGGACAGTGTTGTCCTGCACCGGCCAGCTAAGTTGGACCTAAAGCTGGGTAAGCTGGAATTTTTAGTTTTTTCTGGTGCACTGGCAGCAGGCACAGTTTAATTGCACCGAGGGCCACGGCCTCTGCTTGCACCATCAGCATCATGCCAACTTCCCTGTCCCTTTGTGCTAACCTTCTTCATATTACTGGTTTTGTCTGTAGATGTGGCACAGATAGTTTTCTGATGCAGGACAGTATTGGTTACAGAACAGATTGTGGACACTTTACTAGGCCCAGATTAATGGAAGTTGTAATATACACAGTGTTTTCAGATTCAGTTCAATATGGCATACAAAGAGCCACAGATTGTGGACACTTTACTAGGCCCAGATTAATAGAAGTTATAATATACACAGTGTTTTTAGATTCAGATCAGTATGGGATACAAAAACCCACAGATTGCGGACATTTTACTAGGCCCAGATTAATGGAAATTATAATATACACACTTTTTTCAGATTCAGTTTAGTATGGAATACAAAAACCCACAGATTGTGGACACTTTACTAGGCCCAGATTAATGGAAGTTGTAATATCCACAGTATTTTCAGATTCAGTTCAGTAGGGGATACAAAGTCCCACAGATTATGGACACTTTGCTAGGCCCAGATTAATGGTTATTGTAATATAAACAATTTTTTCAGATTCAGTTCAGTATGAAATACAAAAACCCACAGATTGTGGACACTTTACTAGGCCCAGATTAATGGAAGTTGTAATTTAAACAGTGCATTCAGATTCAGTTCAATATGGGATACAAAAACCCACAGATTGTGGACACTTTAGTACAAAAACCCACAGTTAGTGGATACTTTACTAGGCACATATTAATGGAAGTTGTAATATACACACTGTTTTCAGATTCAGTTCTGTATAGAAAACAAAAACCCACAGATTGCGGACACTTTACCAGGCCCAGATTATTGGAAGTTATAATATACACTGTGTTTTCAGATTCAGTTCAGTAAGGGATACAAAAAGCTACAGGTTGTGGACACTTTACTAGGCCCAGATTAATAGAAGTTGTAATATACACCGTGTTTTCAGATTCAGTTCAGTATTGGATATAAAACAGGGGTGTGGAAATTTTTAAAAAAAATACTTGTCGAAGGACTAAAGCGGGGGCTCGATCTACTTTTCCCTCATGACAATCTACTTGTCCTGATACAAAAAATAATTTAATAATAGAACTGTGACATGGAGGTGGAGAGATGTGACATGTAGGGGGAGAGATGTGACATGAAGGGGGAGAGATGTGACATGGAGGTGGAAAAATGTGACATGGAGGGTAAGAGATGTGACATGGAGGGGGAGAGAGATGTGACTTGGAAGGGGAGAGATTTGACATGGAGGGGGAGAGATTTGACATGAAGGGGAAGAGATTTGACATGGAGGGGGAAAGATGTGACATGGTGGGGGAGAGATGTGACATGGAGTGGGAGAAATGTCACATTTCTCTCCCCATGTCGCATCACTCCCCCATGTCACATCACTCCCCATGTCACATCTCTTCCCCCATGTCACATCTCTCCAACCATATCACATCACTCCCTCCATGTCACATCTCTCCCCCCATGTCACATCATTTCCCATGTCACATCTCTCCCCCATGTCACATCACTCCCCATGTCACATCTCTCCTCATGTCACATCTCTCCCCATGTCACATTTCTTCCCCATGTCACATCACTCCCCACCCTGTCACATCACTCTCCCACATTTTTCCCCCATGTCATATTTCTCCCCCATTTCACATGTCTCCCCTATGTCACATCACCCCCCCATGTCACATCACCCCCCCATGTCACATTTCACTCCCCATGTCACATCACTCCCTCCATGCCACATCACTCCCCCATGTCACATCTCTCCCCCCCGTGTCACATTTCTCACCCATGTCACATTTCTCCCCCTCCATGTCACATTTCACCCCTCTCCCCCCCCTCTATTAATGTGTAAATACCATTATGCTCACCTGGTCCCATCTGCAGCAACTCCCCTTCTCCTCTGTATTATCCTGGTATCTTGGACTCCCGACAAGTTGTTTGAGGGCCTGGGAAAACTCAGCCAATCAGTAGCCGCAGCTGTGTCATGTGTCAGGCCAGTGATTGGCTAAGCAGGAAATCACTGGCCTGACACGTGATACAGCTGCATCCACTGATTGGCCTAAGTGTTCCCAGGTCCACAAACAACTTGTCAGGAGCCCAAGATATTATGATTATACAGAGAAGTACAGGCCGGAGGCGCGCAAGTGATTTATTAAAATTTTTCCGCCCCCTCTTTTGGCTCTGCGTCTCTGCGCCCTAAGGCAGCCGCAATCAGCCCTGATACATGCCTGCAGCAGGGCTAAGCTACCGAACAAATTACCTGCCCGGCGCCCGGAACTGCATGTCCCGGGCGTTGGGCGATACAATTTCCACACCCCTGCAAAAAGCCACAAATTTTGGAAACTTTACTAGACCCAAATTAATGGAAGTTGTAATGTACACAGTGTTTTCAGATTCAGTTCAGAATGGGATACAAAAACCCACAGATTGTGGACACTTTAGTATGCACAGATTAATGGAAATTGTAATATACACACTTTTTTCAGTTTCAGTTCAGTATGGGATACAAAATCCCACAGATTGTGGACACTTTTCTAGGCCCAGATTAATGGAAGTTGTAATATACACTGTGTTTTCAGATTCAGTTCAGTATTGGATACAAAACAGGGGTGTGGATTTTTTTAAAAAAAACTACTTGTCGAAGGACTAAAGCGGGGGCTCGATCTACTTGTCCCTCATAACAATCTACTTGTCCTGATACAAAAAAATAATTTAATAATAGAACTGTGACATGGAGGTGGAGAGATGTGACATGTAGGGGGAGAGATATGACATGGAAGGGGAGAGATGTGACATGGAGGTGGAGAGATCTGACATGGAGGTGGGGAGATGTGATATAAAGGGTAAGAGATGTGACATGGAGGTGGAGAGAGATGTGACCTGGAGGGGGAGCGATGTGACATGGAGGGGGAGAGATCTGACATGGAGGTGGGGAGATGTGATATAAAGGGTAAGAGATGTGACATGGAGGGGGAGAGAGATGTGACATGGAGGGGGAGAGATGTGACATGGAGGGGGATAAATGTCACATTTCTCTCCCTCCATGTCACATCACTCCCTCCATGTCACAGCTCTCCCCCCATGTCTCATCACTCCCCGCATGTCACATCTCTCCCCCCATGTCACATCACTCCCTTCATGTCACATCTCTCCCCCCATGTCACATCGCTCCCCCCATGTCTCATCTCTCACCCATGTCACATCTCTCCCCCCATTTCACATCTCTCCCCCATGTCACATCACTCCCACCATGTCACATCACTCCCTCCATGTCACATCTCACTCCCCATGTCATATCACTCCCCCCATGTCACATCTCTCCCCCATGTCACATCTCTCCCCCCATGTCACCTCTCTCCCCCATGTTACATTACCCCCCCATGTCACATTTCACTCCTCATGTCATATCACCCCCCCATGTAACATTTCACCCCCCCATGTCACATTCCCCCCCATGTCACATTTCTCCCACTCCATGTCACATTTCACCACTCTCCCCCCCCCTCTATTAATGTGTAAATACTATTATGCTCACCTGGTCCCGTCTGCAGCAACTCCCCTTCTCCTCTGTATTATCCTGGTATCTTGGGCTCCCGACAAGTTGTTTGAGGACCTGGGAAAACTCAGCCAATCAGTGGCCGCAGCTGTGTCATGTGTCAGGCCAGTGATTGGCTAAGCAGGAAATCACTGGCCTGACACGTGATACAGCTGCATCCACTGATTGGCCTAAGTGTTCAAAGGTCCACAATTAACTTGTCAGGAGCCCTGTGTATTATAATCATACAGAGAAGAACAGGCCGCAAGTGATTTATTTACATTTTTCCGCCCCCTCCCTTGGCTCGGCGTCTCTGTGCCCTAAGGCATCCGCGATCAGCCCTGTACATGCCGCAACAGGGCTAAGCTACCGAACACTACCTGCCCGGCGCCCGGAACTGCATGTCCCGGGCGTCGGGCGATACAATTTCCACACCCCTGCAAAAAGCCACAAATTTTGGAAACTTTACTAGACCCAAATTAATGGAAGTTGTAATATACACAGTTTTTTCAGATTCAGTTCAGTATGGGATACAAAAAGCCACAGATTTTGAACACTTTACTAGGTCCAGATTAATGGAAGTTATAATATACACACTTTTTTCAGATTCAGTATTTTTCTGATTTTTTTCAGACTTTTTCAGATTTCAGTATGGAATACAAAAACCCAAGATTGTGGACACTTTACTAGGCCCAGATTAATGGAAGTTGCAATATACACAGTGTTTTCAGATTCAGTTCAGTATGAGATACAAATTTGTCCCAAACAAAATTTATTCTCTGCTGGACTACTGTATATATGGTTGCGGCATTAACACACAAACATTTGTGCCCAAAACTAGTTAAATTTGCCCAAAATATAAATAATTCTCTGCTGGAGTAATGAATGTAACGGTTGCGGAGTGAACTTACACACAGATGTGGCACAAATTAGGTTAATTTCCCCAGAAAGAAAAATGTCTCGGATGGCGCGGTGTAAATCTCACTAGCAGGCACCCTCTAGTAATTAAGCCTCTTTTTATAATATCTGCTAAACACACTGCTTTCTGATGGCGTACTGTAGATCTCACTTGCAGTCACACTCTAGTGAATAAGCCCCTTGTTATAATGTCTGCTTAACACAGTGCTTTCTGATGGCTTACTGTAGATCTCACTTGCAGACACACTCTAGTGAATAAGCCTCTTTTTATAATGTCTGCTAAACACACTGCTTTCTGATGGTGTACTGTACTATAGTGTTGTTGACCATTACCATCAGGTGTAATGGACAACTACACTATATACGAGGCATAGTTTTATTTAATATTTACCAGAAAAAAATAAACATGGGCACAATGCTAAAGATGGAACGTTTGGGGCAAGTGGACAGAGAAGGTACAAAATGGGTTAAAAGCCCCCGGCCACGCAGGGGCGGATTAAGTATATCATAGGCCGGGAGCTGTTTATTAGAGTTGAGCGAACCCGAACTGTATAGTTCAGGTTCGTACCAAATCTTGGGGTGTTTGGGACACGGACTCGGACCTGAACATTTTCAAAAAAGTTTGGGTTCGGGTCCATTGTTCGTCGATTTCTTCCCGCTTTCTGAAGGGCTGCACAGCAGCCACTCAGCTAGCGTTTTACATCTTGCCCTAAGAAGCCATCACAGCCATGCCTACTAATGGCATGGCTGTGATTGGCCAAGTGCAGCATGTGACCCAGCCTCTATTTAAGCTGGAGTCACATAGAGCCGCACGTCACACTGCTCTGATTAGTGTAGGGATAGGATGCAGCTGCTGTGAGGGCGAGATTAGGAAGGGAAAACTCAGCAAAAACACCTAATGAAGTGATTGATTTACCGCTGTGAATCATTTAACTTCTGCTAGTTAATTGCTCACTGGTTTTTAGGCTGCACAGAAAGTTTTTCTGTCACTTTTTTCTGGGGTGATCGGCGGCCATTTTGTGTCCTGTGGTGCACCAGCACAAGCTGCCACCAAGTACATCAATCCATCAATACTAGTTTTTTTTTTTTTTTGCTATATCCTACATCAGGGGCTTGCCTGTGCTTATTGTCACCCCTAGAAACTCAGGATAGAAACTTCTATATTTTATTGAGGGGTTAAATTCAATTGCCAAAATAGCAATCCCCTAAATCTGGTGTTCCAGCAGTGGCTAGCCAAGTGTAATACTGTCTGGCAAAGGATAGATATTATTTTTTCTGTGGTGAAATTCAATTGCCAAATTAGCAATACCGCAAGTCTGGTGTCTCAGCAGTGGCTAGCCAAGTGTAATACTGTCTGGCAAAAGATATATTTTTTTCTGGGGTGAAATTCAATTGCCAAAATAGAAATACCTTAAATCTGGTGTTCCAGCTGTGACTGGACAAGGTTTATAGTGTCCGTCAAAGGATATATTATTTTCTGGGCTAAAATTCAGTTGCAAAAATAGAAATACCGTAAATCTGGTGTTCCAGCTGTGACAGGACAAGTTTCATAGTGTCCGTCAAAGGATATATTAATTTCTGAGATGAAATTCAGTTGCAAAAATAGAAATACCGTAAATCTGGTGTTCCAGCTGTGACTGGACAAGTTTCATAGTGTCCGTCAAAGGATATATTATTTTCTGAGGTGAAATTCAGTTGCAAAAATAGAAATACCGTAAATCTGGTGTTCCAGCTGTGACTGAACAAGTTTCATAGTGTCCTGCAAAGGATATATTTTTTTATGGGGTGAAATTAAATTGCAAAAATAGAAATACCATAAATCTGGTGTCTCAGCAGTGGCTGGCCAAGTTTAATAGTGTCCGGCAAAGGATATATTTTGTTCTGGGGTGAAATTCAATTGCCAAAATAGAAATACCTTAAATCTGGTGTTCCAGCTGTGACTGGACAAGGTTCATAGTGTCCGTCAAAGGATATATTATTTTCTGGGGTGAAATTCAGTTGCAAAAATAGAAATACCGTAAATCTGGTGTTCCAGCTGTGACTGGACAAGTTTCATAGTGTCCGTCAAAGGATATATTAATTTCTGTGGTGAAATTCAGTAGCAAAAATAGAAATACCGTAAATCTGGTGTTCCAGCTGTGACTGAACAAGTTTCATAGTGTCCGTCAAAGGATATATTATTTTCTGGGGTGAAATTCAGTTGCAAAAATAGAAATACCATAAAGCTGGTGTCCCAGCAGTGGCTGGCCAAGTTTAATAGTGTCCTGCAAAGGATATATTTTTTTATGGGGTGAAATTCACTTGCAAAAATAGAAATACCGTAAATCTGGTGTTCCAGCTGTGACTGGACAAGTTTCATAGTGTCCCTCAAATGATATATTATTTTCTGGGGTGAAATTCAGTTGCAAAAATAGAAATACCGTAAATCTGGTGTTCCACATGTGACTGGACAAGTTTCATAGTTTCCGTCAAAGGATATTTTATTTTCTGGGGTGAAATTCAGTTGCAAAAACTAGAAATACAGTAAATCTGGTGTTCTAGCTGTGGCTGGACAAGTAGTTTAATAGTATCCGTCAAAGGATATATTTTGTTCTGGGGTGAAATTCAATTGCCAAAATAGCAATACCGTTAATCAGTGGTTCCAGCTGTGGCTGGCCAAGTTTAATATTGTCCGTCAAAGGATAGATTTTAAATTGTTGGGTGGAATATTACCATTTTTGCCAGGTACAAACCCCTCTTTTTAATAAACGAAAGCTTGCGCACATTGTCTGCGGACAGGCGGCTGCTCTTGTCTTGATAATGCCACCAGCCATGCTAAACACACGTTCAGACAATACAGTGGCTGCAGGGTAGGCCAGCACCTCCAAGGCGTAAAAGGCAACCTCAGGACATGTGCCCAATTTGATGACCCAGAAGTTGAATGGAGCAGACCCAGTGGCGTAGCTAGAAATGATTGGGCACCACAGAAATTTTTTGAATGGGGCCCCCCTCCCCCAGTAATTTTTTGTGCAAACCACTTCCTTTCATGCCGCAATGCCTGTGGCTACTAAAGATCGCTTTCTCAGACCAGGCCCAGCAGCTGTTCCATCGCTTTCTGCACTGTCTATACTGCCACTGTATATAATTTCATTGTATAATACTGTTAGTCCTCCTCCTCCTCCTCCTGGATGGGCCCTTTCTAGGTCACGGCCTGCATTGACAAATTCTTCCTCCTCCTCCTCTGCCTTCACCTTGTGCTTCCACTGAGTCTCCGGGGTCAGGTGTGAATGCCATCAGCAGCGTGTCTACTAGGTGGCTCATCTTCCTATTACACTCCAGTGAGGGAATTAAGGACGGCACGTTGTCCTTGTAACGGGGATGCAGCATGGTGGCCACTCAGTAATCAGCAAAAGTTAGAATGTGGCAGTAACTGGGCAGTCGTTGCGCAGGCACTGCAGCATGTAGTCGCTCATGTCTACCAGGCTGCCCAGAGGCAAGGACAAGCTATCCTCTTTGAGTGAGGTATATCGTCTGTGTCCTCTGTATCCCCCAGCGTTCCTCCTACTCCTGTTCCTCATCCTCCAGAACTGTGCCCTGGCTGGACAATTGTGTTCCAGGCCAGGGCCTATGTTGGTGCAGATACCCACCCTCTGAGCCACTTGTATTTGGTTGGCCTTAAGTTTAGGATAATACGTTTATATAGTTGTGTTTTTTTATATGGTTAGTTTAGCTGCCTTATAGTTATTTTAATATGGTTTTAAGTAAATTTGTAAATAGTTTGTTAATGGTTTGAGAGAAGGGGGGTTGTTAAGGAGGCTGTTTGGGTTTATTTTCCATCCGCTTTCTACACTGTCTATACTGCCACTGTATCTAATTTCATTGTATAATACTA
Source organism: Bufotes viridis (assembly GCA_033119425.1). Classification (NCBI taxonomy): domain Eukaryota; kingdom Metazoa; phylum Chordata; class Amphibia; order Anura; family Bufonidae; genus Bufotes; species Bufotes viridis. Next base: position 125,918,650 of record CM065593.1, on the reverse strand, counting down.
TTGAGGGGGCCCTGACAAATTTTTTAGTCCTCCTCCTCCTCCTGGATGGGCCCCTTCTAGGTCAGGGACCCAAAACAGTGTGCTTCCCATGCTTCCCTGTAGCTACGCCCCTGTGCAAACCCATCAGTCTTACGTGTACTCTTCCACCATGTTGCTGAAATGCTGCCTCCTGCTAAGACGTTCCAGATCTGCTGGTGGTGCAGGTTGTTGTGGCATGATGACCAAGCTTTTCCACATTTCGCCAATGCTAACCTAGCCTTCTGAGGTGCTGATGGTGACCCAGCTGCCCGTGAGCTGGCTTGGGTGCCACCCTGCTGAGAACAAGGTTCCTCCTCATCCTGCTTATCCTCCTCATCCTCCAGAACTGTGCCCTGGCTGGACAATTGTGTTCTAGGCCAGGGACTATGTTGGTGCAGAAACCCAGCCTTCGAGCCGCTTGGATGTCACTGGCCTTAAGTTAAGGATAAGGCGTGTATATAGTTTTGTTTGTTTATACAGTAAGTTTAGCTGCATTATAGTTATTTTAATATGTTTTTAAGAAAATTTTAAATAGTTTGTTAATGGTTTGAGTGAAAGAGGGTGTGGGGGTGTTGTGTGTGTTCGATTAACTGAATTAATTTTCACCGTCTGGTGTTTAGGAATTTCTGCACCCAAAATTCAGCTCATGTGGCAGACAGGGGATGTGTGTCAAACCGGCTAGGCCCAGACCTGCTAGTATATTTCGCCCATTAGCGCAGAACACCAGGCCAGGCTGGAGGCTTAGTGGCACCAACCAATGGTCGGTCTGTTGTTCCATGCCTGTCCACAGCTTTCTCCTAAGAGAATCACAGCTCTCCTTCCTTGCAGAGACATTGGGTTGGGCGCTGCTGCTCAGACAGCATCCCCCTGTATAGTTGACAGCCTGACACCAGTACCTGACACCAGTGGCGGACCCTCCCCCCTAGACGCGCCACTGGAGAACTACTGCCTGCTTGGATTATTAAGAAATTGTTTATGGCCTTTTTCTGTTCGTATAGTCAGTCCAACATATGGAGGTTGGAATTCCAACGGGTGGAAACGTCGCATATCAGCCTATTTTTGGGGATGCTGTTCTGCCACTGCAGCTCATGGAGGGTGTGCTTTGCGGTGTACGAGTGGCTGAAGTGCATGCAAAGTTTCCTGGACATTTTTAGGATGTCTTGCAGATGGGTGGAAGACTTGAAGAACCGCTTGACAACCAGATTGAACATGTGTGCCATGCAGGTCACGTGGCTCAGCCCTCCTTGATACAGTGCTGACACCATGTTCTTCCTGTTTGTTGGTCACCATGGTTCCGATTTAAAGTTGTCGCGGAGAAAGCCTGGATTTGATTTCTTGATGAAGAACACTGAGCAGTTCCTCCCCTGTGTGACTCCGTTCGCCCAGGCAAACGAGGTGCAGAAAAGAGTGACACCGCAGTGCTCTGTACATGTGGTATGCTGGAGGGGCACTGTGAATTGTCCCTGTAGTGAAGGCTGAGGACACGGTGGAGGATGAGGAGGTAGAGGCGGACATTGTCGCAGGACAAACTGCGTGAGAACGTGGAGGCGGAAGCGGTGTCACCTGGCCAAGTTTCTGGTATGGCTGTTCAGGAATCACATTCACCCTGTGGGTCGTAAAGGACATGTATTGTCCCTGACCGTAATTATAGCTCCACACATCGCCACTGCCGTGCACTTTGGCAGACACCTATAGGCTCAAGGACTGGCCCACCTTCTGTTCTACGTATGGGTGCAGGGCTGGTACTGCCTTTTTGGCAAAGAAATAATGGCTAGGGTCTCTCCACCTCGGCTCGGCACAAGCAATCAGTTCTCTGAAAGGTGCAGTGTCCACCACTTGGAAAGCGAGAGACTGCAGCACCAGCAATTTGTCCAGGAGCACATTCAGCTTCTGCGCTGTTGGATGAGGGCACGCATACTGTTGTCTCTTGGCAATTGCTTCGGTGATCGATTGCTGATGGAATGACTAACAAAGAGTAGGAGGAGAAGCAGGAGCATTCGGACCAGCCCATGATGGGAAGGACAGACAGCTTCCTTGGGCTGAGGTGGTAGAGCCTTGATTGCCTGAAATGGGGTGTGTTCCACAGGGTGATGCAGCGGTTGCCACGGCAGACTGGACCACCACACCAGATCCATGGTTCTCCCAGGCCACTTTATGGTGATGCTGCATATGTTGATGGAGGGCCGTGGTGCCAACATTGGCATCCTGGCCACGTTTCACCTTCTGCCCAAAGATTCGGCAAATGGCCATGTTCACCTCCTCCACACCGGTGAGTAGGTGATTTTACCCCCTACGTTCTGCAGTGACTGGCTACGACCACCGCTGCTTCCGTGAACCCATGCACCACTACTTTACGGGCAGGTAGGCTCCTGCAAGGCTCCTACAAAGCGGGTGGTCTACCCCGGGCATGACTTATCTCTCACTGCTACCACCCTGCTGACTCCTGGCCACACTAGCGACTTTGCTGGCTCTGCAGTTGCCTCACGGGCAAGCTGACACCCTTTCTCACGATGATCATGATGCCACTAATTTACCAGGCTCCCAAGTGCGATCAGCTACATCATCATCATTGAGTACTGTCTGCATGTCACTGATGTCTTCCTCAGCGGTCTCTGGGTCAGGAGACGGACCGATCACAACCCCAGCTCCTACGGCACTCTCCTCATCACTTCTTGCCCGCCTACCGGAGGAAGAGGCAGATGTCTCCTCCACATCTTGGCTAGCCAGTAGCTGCTGACTGTCCTCTAGTAGCTCGTCCTTGCTGTATAGTGGAGCTGAGCCCACAACTTATAATACTTCTCAGGCTGAGGGAACAGAAAAGGACAGAGGCAGGTTGAAGACAGGTGAGGGCACGGGGCCTGCTACTGGGCCATACCAACTAAGGGTTGTGTCTGACGAACCCACCGACTCTTGGCTGGAGGTGTCTGATGTCAATTGAGATGAAGTGGATGACCGAGTCAACCATTCAAGAACCGCTGGGTTGCTGGTCAAGACACGACCGCTAGATGACACCAGGAGCTGCTGCCATGCCCCCTTACTCTGCTGCTACCTGTGCCTGCGCAAGATACATTTAGGCCTCTGCCACTCCCCTGGGCCTGGCACTTACCTGTCTTACTGTTAAATCAAATAAATAAATAAATAAAAAAGAAATTAAAACACTCCCAAAAAGTCTGTAATTTTCTCACTTCACAACAGCTAATAAGCCTTTATTTTCTTCCACTGAAACATGTCAAAGAAGGCTTTAGAAAATATAACTGCACCATTGAACGGCAAATAGGCCCTTACTTTTTTCCACTTTACACGCCACAAAAGGCTTTAGCACATATAACTGCACCGCTAAACAGCAAATATATTTTTCTTTTGCCACTAATACACCCCAAAACTGGCTTAAGAACATATAACTGCACCGCTGAACAGCAAATAATATATATTTTTTTGCCACTAATACATGCCAAAAATTGTCTTTAGAACATAAAACAGCACAGCTGAACAGCAAATATATTTTTTTGCCACTAATACAACCCAAAAATGGCTTAAGAACATATAAATGGCCCGCTGAACAGCAAATATATATTTTTTTGCCACTAATACACACCAAAAAGGGATTTAGAACATATAACTGCACCGTTGAACGTCAAATATATATATTTTTTGCCACTAATACACGCCAAAAAGGGCTTTAGAACATACAACTGCACTGCTGAAGGGCAAATGTATATTTTTTGGCCACTAGTACACGCCAAAAAGCTGTAATTTTGTCACGTCACCACACGACAAATGCTTTTTTTTTGCCACTAATACACGTGAAAAAGGGCTTTAGAACATATAACTACACCGCTGAACGGCAAATAATAAATATTTTTGTGCGACTAACACACCCCAAAAAGGTCTTTAGAATAGATAACTACACCACTGAATGGCAAATAAAATATATTTTGTTGCCACTAATTCACGCCAAATAGGGCTTTAGAACATATAACTGCACCGCTGAACTGCAAATATATATATTTTTTGCAACTAATACATATCAAAAAGGGCTATCATTTTCTCACTTCACCACACAATGGTAAATACTTTTTTTTGTGCCACTAATAAATGCAAAAAAAGTGCTTTCGAACATATAACTGCACCGCTGAACGGCAAATAGGCCCTTATGTTTTTCCACTTATGCATGCCAAAAAAGGTTTTAGAACATAAAACTACAGCGCTGAACGGCAAATAATATATATATATATATATATATATATATATATTTATTTTTTTCTTATTCAAAAGTTAGACCTGCACTCTATATGTGTGTGAGCCTATAGATCACTTAATGGCCGAAATTGTCATAAAATATAAAATTTATTACACAGCAATTGATATAAATACGATGCCAATAAAAAGTAAAAAGTAATAGAGCGTAGATGACTATACTATCAGGTGTATTTGACTTATACACATGACATTTGATGGTACACAATAATTCATATATCAGAAGCAGCACATGTAGTTCACCAGCTAAAATCAAGGTTGAGCTTTGTGAGACATAATAGTAGTCTTCAACATATGTATCCTCGTCCACGACTACCCTATTAGTATTTAATGTGTCCAAAATACACACAATGATGTTTGGGTGTATCCAATGCAGTACGTCCGTAGTTCACTAACTGGTTAAAGTTAGACTATATACGACTTGATGAAAAACTGCAATATATACACCTGTAGCCACTTAGATGTTTCAATTGTGTCCACATTGTATTTACCAGTATTTGCAACATATGAATAAGGTCCACTTTTGTAGATTAATTTATAGTTCTATTGGTGTATATCTCTTTGGGCAGTCGTGGGCGAGGATACATATGTTGAAGACTACTATTATGTCTCACAAAGCTCAACCTTGATTTTAGCTGGTGAACTACATGTGCTGCTTCTGATATATGAATTATTGTGTACCATCAAATGTCATGTGTATAAGTTAAATACACCTGACAGTGTAGTCATCTACGCTCTATTACTTTTTACTTTTTATTGGCATCGTATTTATATCAATTGCTGTGTAATAAATTTTATATTTTATGACAATGTTGGCCATTAAGTGATCTATAGGCTCACACACATATAGAGTGCCGGTCTAACTTTTGAATATATTTTACCTTTGTTTCTGTGGGGGTGAAACAGCCTATAGACCTGAGCACCTTCCCCATAGACACTGGTGAGTGAGCTATTCCCATCTAGTGCAATTTTATATATATATTTTTTGCCACTAATACACCCCAAAAAGGGATTTAGAAAAATTAACTGCACCGCTGAACGTCAAATAATATGTATTTTTGCCACTAATTCACACCGAAAATGGCTTTAGAACATATAACTGCAGTGCTGAAGGGAAAATATAATTTTTTTTGCCACTAATACACACCAAAAGGGGCTTTGGAACATATAACTGCCACGCTGAACGGCAAAAATATATATTTTTGTCCACTAATACATGCCAAAAAGGGCTGTCATTTTTCACTTTAACACACAACGACAAAAACTTTTTTTTGCCACTAATACACGTCCCTGGGTGGGTGCCACGAAAAACACTAATACACGTGAAAAAGGGCTTTAGAACATAAAACTACACCACTGAACGACAATTAATTAAAAAATTTTGCCACTAATGCATGCCAAAAAGGGCTTTAGAACATATAACTGCACTGCTAAACGGCAAATAATATATATTTTTGTGCCAATAATACGTGCCAAAAAGGGCTTTAGAACATATAACTGCCCAGCTTAAAGGCAAAAAATATTATATTTGTTTTACCACTAATACACAGCCAAATATATATTTTTGTTCCACTAATGCACCCCAAAAAGGGATTTAGAACAGGTGACTGCACTGCTGAACGGCAAATATATACATTTTTGCCACTAATCCACGCCAAAAGGGCTTAAGAACAGATAACTGCAACGCTTAACGGCAAAAAAATATTTATTTTTGCAACTAATACATGCCAAAATTGGCTTTAGAACATTTAACTGCAACATTGAAGCGTAAATATATATTTTTTGCCACTAATACACTCCAAAAAGGGCTTTAGAACATATACTGCAACGCTGAACAGCAAATATATTTTTTTTGTCTACTAATACACGCCAAAAAGGGCTGTCATTTTCTCACTTCACCACAAAACGACAAATACTTTTTGTGCCACTAATGCACGCAAAAAAGTTCTGTAGAACATATAACTGCATTGCTGAACTGCAAATTTGTATTTTTTGCCACTAATACACACCAAAAAGGGCTGTAATTTTCTCACTTCACCACACAGCGGCACATTCTTTTTTTAATGCCTGCTAATACACATCAAAAAGGGCTTTAGAACATATAACTACACAGCTGAACGGCAAATAATATATATTTTTGTGCCAATAATACATAACAAAAAGGGCTTTAGAACATATAACTGCAGCACTTAAAGGCACAAAATAATATATATTTTTTTGTCACTGATACACGCCAAAAAGGGCTTTAGAACCTATAACTGAACAGCTGAACGGCAAATAATATATATTTCTTTGCCACTAATATACGCCAAAAAGGGCTTTAGAACAGATAACTACACCGCTGAACGGCAAATAATACATATTTTTGCCAATAATTCATGCCAAAAAGGGCTAAAATTTTCTCACTTCACCACACAATGGCAAATACTTTTTATGTGCCACTAATGCACGCAAAAAAAGTGCTTTAGAACATATAACTGCATCACTGAACGGAAAATATATATTTTTTGCCAGTAATACACAACAAAAAGGGCTTCAATTTTCTCCCTTCACCACACAACGGCACATGCTTTTTTTGTGCCGCTAATACAAACCAAAAAGGTCTTTAGAACATATAACTACACCACTGAACGCCAAATATAGATTTTTGTGCCAATAATGCATGCTAAAAAGGGCTTTATAAAATATAACTGCACCGCTTGAAGGCAAAAAATATAATATTTTTTGCCACTAATACACGTTAAAAAGGCTTTAGAACATATAACTGAACAGCTGAATGGCAAATAATATAAATTTTTTTGCAACTAATACATGCCAAAAAGGGCTTTAGAACATATAACTACACCGCTGAACGGCAAATAATATATATTTTTGTGCCAATAATACATGCTAAAAGGGGCTTTAGAACATATAACTGCACCGCTGAAAGGCAAATATATATATATATATATATATATATATATATATATTTTTACCACAAATACATGCCAAAACGGGCTATAATTTTCTCACTTCACCACACAATGGCAAATACTTTTTTTGTGCCATTGATACACGCAAAAAAGTGCTTCAGAACATATAACTGCATCGCTGAACAGCAAATATATATTTTTTCACACTAATACACACCAAAAAGGGCTGTAATCTTCTCACTTCACCACACAACGGCACATGCTTTATTTTGTGCCAATAATACACACCAAAAAGGACTTTAGAACATATAACTACACCACTGAACAGCAAATAATATTTTTTTTTGTCTTTAATGCCCGCCACAAAAGGTTTTAGAACACATAACTACACAGCTGAACAGCAAATAATATAAACTTTTTTTGCCACTAATACATGGTAAAAATGGCTTTAGAACATATGACTGCACCGCTGAACGGCAAATAATATATATCTTTTTGCCACTAATGCACCCCAAAAAGGGCTGTAATTTTCTCACTTCACCACAAAACGGCACACGCTTTTTTTTGTTCCACTCATGTACACCATAAAGGGCTTTAGAACATATAACTACACTGCCGAACGGCAAATTATATATATATTGTTTTATTAATGCATGTTAAAAAGGGCTTTAGAAAATATAACTGCACCGCTGATTTGCAAATAGGCCCTTATTTTTTTCCACTTATGCACGCCAAAAAAGGTTTTATAACATATAACTACACCACTGAACAGCAAATAATATATATTTTTTTGCCACTAATACACGCCACAAAGGGCTTTAGAACATATAACTACACCGCAGAACGGCAAATATATATTTTTTTGCCACTAATATACCAAAAAGGGCTTTAGAACAGATAACTACACCACTGAACGGCAAATATATATTTATATATATATATATATATATATATATATATATATTGCCACTAACACACGCCTTAAAGGGCTTTAATACATATAACTGTACCGCTGTACAGCAAATATATATTCTGTTGCCACTAATACTCTCCAAAAAGGGCTTTAGAACATATAACTGCACCGCTTAACGACAAATAATATATATTCTTGTGCCTCTAATACACGCGAAAAATCTGTTGAACTTGGTGGTGTTAACTCTTCAAACTATAGCAATTATTAAGGGTGCTATGCTACATATTTGTACCCAGCCCTGAGGCCAGTGATACTGCAAAATAACTTTTAATCCATCTGTTACTGAGGTGGGGCTCGGCAGCCATTTTAGCAACTGCAGTGTCCTTCGAACTGCATGTGACCTGTATGTGTGCCAGCCTGCCAGGGACATCGGTATAATTATTTTTTGGTAGCTCAGTGGAGTAAAAATTCAGTTTTTCTTGCAGGTCAAGTCCCCTACATTACCTATTTTATAATTTTGGGATGACATAGTGCATTTCTGTAGTTGCTGTAATAAACCCATACTGTCATACCATTGAGCACGTGTACATACACCGCTGAAAAAACAATTTTAAGATTTTGCAGTGACATTTCTGTAGTTGCTGTAATAAACCTGTACTGTTGTGCTATGGAGTAGTTTTGCATACAATGCCAGTTTTGCCATATACAAACCATTGCACTGCAAAGGTGACAGGGAGGTAAATTTCAAAAAATCATCTGTTACATTAGTGAGTGACATTTTGCCAGTTTTGCCATATACAAACCCCTGCTCTGCATAAGTGACAGAGAGATAAAGCTCTAAAAATCATCTGTTACACTGGTGGGTAGTGATGTCGCGAACATAAATTGTTCCGTTCACGAACGGCGAACGCGAACTTCCGCAAGTGTTCGCGAACATGCGAACAATGTGAACCGCAATAGACTTCAATAGACAGGCGAAATTTAAAATCCACAGGGACTCTTTCTGGCCACAATAGTGATGGAAAAGTTGTTTCAAGGGGACTAACACCTGGACTGTGGCATGCCGGAGGGGGATCCATGGCAAAACTCCCATGGAAAATTATGTAGTTGACGCAGAGTGTGGTAAGTTGTAATCGCAATGTGATTAATACAGGTTATATTAATCACATTGCGAATTCAACTTAGAGCTGGGTTCCTAATGGTTGTATTGCTAGAATATAACGAAGATAATGAATATAGCACTATATTCTCAATCTTTGTTATATTCTAGCAATACAACAACCATTAAGAACTCAGATCTAAGTTTAATCGCAATGCGATTAATATAACCTGCATTACGTTATATTCTAGCAATACAACCATTAGGAACTCAGCTCTAAGTTGTAATCATTCACAATACGAATAAAACTTACAATTATTAATCGCTTTCCGAATCCATTTGATGCCTCTATTTGATTGTATATGACAGTTGACTATGACTACCACCAACGTTCTGCTGCCTCCGAGGCAAGATATCTGAACCCCCCAGGGGCCATTTGGGCGTTTATGATAGAAAATGCATCAAAAATGCATCTGCGTTTTTATAATTTTTTTATTTTATTTTTTTGTGTATTTTGCCACATTTGGTTGCATATTTACATTTGGTATAGGCAAATATGGTAGTCTAGAATTCAGTGTTTCCCAACCAGTGTGCCTCCAGCTTTTGCAAAACTACAACTCCCAGTATGCCCGGACAGCCTTTGGCTGTGCAGGCATGCTGGGAGTTGTAGTTTCGCAACAGCTGGAGGCACACTGGTTGGGAAACACAGGTCTAGATCGTCACTCTGCCCAAATCTATATTCAGCTATATGGCTTAGAAAATATGCTGTCAAACAATGATCCTAGGTTTTGGTATATACACATGATCTAGTGCTATATTCGTTATCTTCATTATATTCTAGGAATACAACCATTAGGAACTCAGATCTAAGTTGTAATCGCAATGCGAATAATACAGGTTATATTAATCGCATTGCGATTTACAATTACTAACACTGCAGCTTCAGAATGAATCTAAGATGGATGCTGTCCTTGCGTTTAGATAGGAGGTGGGAGGGGGTCTGGGAGGGAGGGTATGCTGATTGGCTGGAATGTGTCTGCTGACTGTGAGGTACAGGGTCAAAGTTTACTCAATGATAAAGTATAGGGGCGAACGCAAACATCGAATATGTTCGCCCGCCATGGCAGACGCGAACAAACTATGTTCGCCGGCGAATAGTTCGGGCCATCTCTATTGGTGGGTAACATTTTGCCATATACAAACCCCTGCTCTGCATAAGTAACAGGGAGGTAAATCTCTAAATATCATCTGTTACATTGGTGGGTGACATTTTGCCAGTTTTGCCATATACAAACCCCTGCTCTGCATAAGTGACAGGGCGGTTAATTTAAAAAAAAATCATCTGTTACATTGGTGGGTGGCATTTTGCCAGTTTTTCGATATACAAAACCCTTCTATGCATGAGTGACAGGGAGGTAAATCTCTAAAAATCAACCATTACATTGGTGGGTGACATTTTGCCAGTGTTTCTGTATACAAACCCCTGCTTTGTATAAGTGACAGGGAGGTAAATCTCTAAAAATCATCTGTTACACTGGTGGGTGACATTTTGCCAGTTTTGCCGTATACAAACCCCTGCTCTGCATAAGTGACAGGGAAGTAAATCTCTAAAAATCATCTGTTACATTGGTGGGTGACATTTTGCCAGTGTTTCTGTATACAAACCCCTGCTCTGTATAAGTGACAGGGAGGTAAATCTCTAAAAATCATCTGTTACATTGGTGGGTGACATTTTGCCAGTGTTTCTGTAAACAAACCCCTGCTCTGCATAAATGACAGGTCGTTACATTTCAAAAAATAATCTGTTACATTGGTGGGTGACATTTTGCCAATTTTGCAGTATACAAACCCCTGCTCTGCATAAGTGACAGAGCCGTAAATTTCAAAAAATCGTATGTTACATTCTTGGGCCATAAACCACCCATACACTTCATACCTGACTTGGAAATATATTCTGTAAATTAGGTGATCTTCAGATTGTTAGGTGATCTGTACTACTTCTTTCTTTTAAAATATCCCTGCACTGCGTACCTGACTGGAATTATATTCTGTAATTTTGGCAGTGTTTACATTGTTGGGTGCTGTAGTTATATGATTTAAAATCTCCTTAATGTCTCAATGATAAATCTGCAGCGTGGGGGCCCATTGTGGCTTCTATAAACTTTTAAAATAATTCTTTAGCGTGGCAAATAGATGCCTGATGACGGTGACGCTACATGACCTCTATTTTCTTTCACATTACCCCTGCCCTGCATACCTGACTGGGAAATATATGCTGTACCCCTTCTTTCTTTCAAAGTATTCCTGCACTGCATAACAGACAGGGAACTAAGTTCATTACAATTGGCGGTTGCATTGTTGCCTGACACAAAGCTTTTTTTTTAGCTGCGAAGCCAAAGGTAGTCTAGTCGCCAACAACAATGTGTTTTGTTTTCTTTTTTTTTTAAATAAATTGGCGTAGACCCCAAAACATTGGGAAATATAAAAAAGAAAACAAAGAGTAAGTGTGCTGTAGTATAACAATGGTTGGGTGAGGCTGGTATACACGTCTATTCTGCATAAGGTACGAACAAGTCCTGTGGGATCCATGCCTGGTTCTTTTTAATGAATGTGAGATTGTCCAAGTTGGCTGTGGACAGGCAGCTGCGCTTGTCTGTGATAACGCCCCCAGCCATGCTAAACACACGTTCAGACAATAGACTGGCTGCAGGGCAGGCCAGCACCTCTAAGGTGTAAAAGTGAAGCTGAGGCCATGTCCTCAATTTGGAGACCCAGAAGTTAAATGCGGCAGACCCATTAGCATAGCTAGAAATGACTGAGCCCAACAGCAAATTTTTGAATGGGGCCCCCTCCCCTAGTATTTTTTTTCACAACCCCTTCCTTTCATTCTGCCCCCATTTCTGTGGCTACTAAAGATCGCTCTCTCAGACCAGGCAGCTGTTCCATCCATTTTCAACACTGTCTATACTGCCACTTTAAATAATTTAATTGTATAATCCTGTTGAGGGGGCCCTGACAAAGTATTTTAGTCCTCCTCCTCCAGGATCGACCCCTTCTTGGTCAGGGCCCCAAAGCAGCCACTTTATCTGCTTCCTCTGTAGATACGACCCTGGGCAGGCCCATCAGTCATTTCAGGCGTGTGCACAGATACTATTCCACCATTTTGCAGAAATGCTGCCTCTTGCTAAGACGTTCCATATCTGCTGGTGGTGCTGGTTGTTGTGGCGTGGTGACAAAGCTTTTCCACATTTCGGCCATGCTAACCCTGCCTTCTGAGGTGCGGTCGTTGACCCAGCTGCGTTGGCGACTTCTTCCTGCTCCTGCTCTGCTTTAGCCTTGTGCTTCCACTGAGCCCCCGGTGTCAGGTGTGAATGCCATCAGTAGCGCGTCTACCAGCATTGGCTTCTTCCGATCAGCTTCGGTGATGGAATTAACCACCTCAGCCCCCCTAGCTTAAACACCCTTAATGACCAGGCCACTTTTTACAATTCCGCACTACACTACTTTCAGCGTTTATTGCTCCGTCATGCAACTTACCACTCAAATGAATTTTACCTCCTTTTCTTCTCACTAATAGAGCTTTGATTTGGTGGTATTTCATTGTTGCTGACATTTTTACTTTTGCTATTAATAAAAATTTTATGACATTTCTGCAAAAAAAATGACATTTTTCACTTTCTGTTGTAAATTTTTTTTTAAAAAAACTACATTTCTATATAAATGTTTCTCTAAATTTATTGTTCTACATGTCTTTGATAAAAAAAAAAATCCAATAAGTGTATATTTATTGGTTTGGGTAAAAGTTATAGCGTTTACAAACTATGGTGCAAAAAAATGAATTTCCTAATTTTGAAGCAGCTCTGACTTTCTGAGCACCTGTCATGTTTCTTCAGGTGCTAGAATGTCAGGATATTATAAATACCCCCCAAATGACACCATTTTAGAAAGAAGACACCCCAAAGTATTCGCAGAGGGGCATGGTGAGTTCATGTATAATTTCATTTTTTTTCACAAGTTAGCGAAAAATGACACTTTCTGAGGAAAAAAATAATAATAAAGTTTCCATTTCTGCTAACTTCTGGCAAAAAAAAAAAAATCTCAGACAGACTCACTATGCCCCTCAGTGAATACCTTGGGGTGTCTACTTTCCGAAATGGGGTCATTTGTGGGGTGTGTTTACTGTTCTGGCATTTTGGGCAGGGCTAAATTGTGAGCAGCCATGTAAAACCTAAAGGTACTCGTTGGAATGTGGGCCCCTTTGCGCACCCAGACTGCAAAAAAGTGTCACTCATGTGGTATCGCCGTACTCAGGAGAAGTAGGGCAATGTGTTTTGGGGTGTATTTTTACATATACCCATGTTGGGTGAGAGAAATATCTCTGTAAATTGTCAACTTTGTATAAAAATTTTTTAAAAGTTGTCGTTTACAGAGATATTTCTCAGACAAAGTATGGGTATATATAAAAATACACCCCAAAACACATTGCCCTACTTCTCCTGAGTTTGGCGATACCACATGAGTGACACTTTTTTGCAGCCTGGGTGCGCAAAGGGGGCCCTAATTCCAATGAGTACCTTTAGGATTTCACAGGGCATTTTTACCCATTTGGATTCCAGACTTCTTCTCACGCTTTAGGGGCCCATAAAATGCCAGGACAGTATAAAACAGTATAAATACCCCACATGTGACCCCATTTTTGAAAGAAGACACCCCAAGGTATTCCATGAGGGGCATGACGAGTTCATAGAAGATTTTTTTTTTTGGCACAAGTTAGCGGAAATTGATTTTTTATTTTTTTTCTCACAAAGTCTCCCTTTCCGCTAACTTTTGACAAAAAGTTCAATTTTTAATGGACTCACTTATTTCCAAAATGGGGTCATTTGTGGGGTGTTTCTACTGTTCTGGCATTTTGGGTGGGGCTAAATTGTGAGCAGCCATGTAAAACCTAAAGGTACTCGTTGGAATTTGGGCACCTTTGCGCACCCAGGCTGCAAAAAAGTGTCACACATGTGGTATCGCCGTACTCATGAGAAGTAGGGCAATGTGTTTTGGGGTGTATTTTTACATATACACATGTTGAGTGAGATAAATATCTCTGTAAATTGAAAAGTTTGTATAATTTTTTTTTAAAACTTGTCGTTTACAGCGATATTTCTCACACAAAATATGGGTATATATAAAAATACACCCCAAAACTCATTGCCCTACTTCTCCTGAGTACGGCAATACCACATGTGTGCCACTTTTTTGCAGCCAAGATGCGCAAAGGGGCCCAAATTCCCATGAGTACCTTTAGGATTTCACAGGGCATTTTTACGCATTTGGATTCTCATGCTTTAGGACCCCTAAAATGCCAGGGCAGTATAAATACCCCACAAGTGACCCCATTTTGGAAAGATGACACCCCAAGGTATTCTGTGAGGGGCATGGCGAGTTCACAGAAAAAAAGTTTTTTGGCACAAGTTAGCGGAAATTGATATATATATATATATATATATATATATATATATATATTTTTTACAAAGTCTCATATTCCACTAACTTGTGACAAAAAATAAAATTTTACATGAACTCACCATACCCCTCACAGAATACCTTGGGGTGTCTTCTTTCTAAAATGGGGTCACATGTGAGGTTTTTGTACTGCCCTCGGATTTGAGGGTGTCCGCAATCATTACACGTATGGCCAGCATTAAGAGTTTCTGCTATTCTCCTTATATTGAGCATGCGGGTAATGAGATTTTTTTTTTTACGTTCAGCCTCTGGGCTATAAAAAAAAAAAAAAATGAACGGCACAGATTTTTTCATTCGCATCGATCAATGTGGATGAAAAAATGTCTGCTAAAATCAGTGACTGCGGTTCGGTGGGCTGGGCACTAACTAACTAACAAGTAGCTAACTAACTGGCGGTGATAAGGAACCCTTATGCCCCATTCACACGTCCGCAATTCTGTTTGGGACCCGCTTGGATCCGGAATTACAGATCCGTGCTTCCGGGTCTGCACTTCTGTTCTGCAAAAATATAGAACATGTCCTATTCTTGTCCGCAATTGTGGACAAAAAAAAAGCATTTTCTATATAGTTCTGGCAATGTGCGGATCTGCAAAATGCGGAAAGCACATTGCCGGTGTCCGTGTTTTGAGGATCTGCCAATCCGCGGATCCGTGGATCAGATCCACGGATCCGCAAAACACATATGGACGTCTGAATGGAGCCTTACAAGGGGTGTGATCAATGACAGGGGGGTCATCAGTGACAGGGGGGTGATCAGGGAATCTAGATGGGGTGATCAAGGGGCTAACAAGGGGTTAATAAGTGAGGGGGGGTTAGTGTAGTGTTTGGTGCAACTTTACATAGCTACCTGGTTATTGGTGGTCGATCCCAGCAAATGGGACCACCAGAGGACCAGGTAGCAGGTATATCAGACGCTGTTAACAAAACAGCGTCTGATATACCTGTTTGATGCAATTTATTTCGCATCTACAGCCTGTAGTACAACTTGTGAGGCGCACGGCACTGTGAACGCGCGCGTGCGTTCACAGGAAGTCTTGCGTCTCGCGAGATGACGCATCCGTGCGTTAGGTGGTCCTGTAGTGGTTAAGGACGGCACGTTGACCTTGTAAAGGGGATCCAGCAGGGTGGCCACCCAGTAATCTGCACAAGTTAGAATGTGGGCAAGTGATGGCCTTGAGCTGCTTTGGGTGCCACCCTACTGTGAACAAGGTTTCTTCTCCTCCTTCTCCAGAACTGTGCCCTGGCTGGACAATTGTGTACCTGGCCTATGTTGGTGCAGGAACCCACCCTCCAAGCCACTTGTATATGACTGGCCTTATAAGTTAAGGGTAAGGCATGTATATAGTTTTGTTTGTTTATTTTGTTTATCTGACTTATAGTTATGTAAATATGTTTATAAGTAAATTTGTAAATAGTTTGTGAATGGGTATTAATGAGTGGTTTGAGTGAAAGGAGGATGGGGTGTAGGGCGGGAGTCTGGTCAGGTTAATTTTCTATTTTTGAAATGTTCCGAAATGTTTTTGTTACGATTTATAATAAAAAGTCCTGATAACCGTGGAAATGTTACCCAACAATTTACCCAACAAATTTAATAAAGTTATTTACCTGTCACATCTGCGGTTCAGGCCGCAGGGTTCCTTGAGCACCAATAAAAGTGAATTTGTCCCACCAGAATCTAAGAGCTGGATTAACTGAATAGATTTTCACTGTCAGGTGTTCAGGAATTTCTGCACCACCAAATTCAGCACATGCGCCATAGCTGCTATGAGATTTCACGCTTTATCGCACACCACCAGGCCGGGCTTGGGGCTTAGTGACACCAACCACTCATCGGTCTGTTGTTCCATGCCTGTCCACAGCTCCTGCGCGGTGTGGGGTTTGTCTCCCAAACAGATGAGTTTCAGAACAGCCTGCTGTCGTTTCCCCCTGGTTGTGCTTATGTTGGTGGTGAAGGTGTTACACTGAAAGGATAAGGAGGTAGTAGAGGATTAGGAAGCAGAGTAGGAGGAGGAGGCAACAGGAGGCAAATAGAAATGCCCTGCAATCCTCAGGGGCGGAAGGACACGTGCCAAACTGCTATCCGCCTGGGGCCCAGGCGCCACTACATTTACCTAGTGTGCTGTTAGGGAGATATAACTTCCCTGCCCATGCTTACCGGTCCATGTATTGGTGGTTATGTGGACCTTGCCACAGATGGTGTTGCGCAGTGCACACCTGATTTTGTCCCCCACTTGGTTGTGCAGGGAAGGGATGGCTCGCCTGGAAAAGTAGTGGCAGCTGGGAACCACATACTGTGGGACAGCCACCGCCATAAGTTTTTTAAAAGTCTCCATCCATCTCCACCAGACAGAATGACAGCATTTCAAAGGACCAGGATTTTTGAAATCCTGGCATTCAGGGTCAGGGATCGCGGGTTGTTAGGGGGGTACTTCCTCTTTCTAATTGGGAGATGGACAGCTGACCGCTTCCATGGGATAGTGTGGAGATGCTTGGTGACGGTGAAAGATGTGGTGGCGTTGCTGCCACATCCTCTGTTTGTGAGGTGGCTGGTGCCACTGTCACTCACTTGTGCTCAGGTTTAGAAGATTTATTTTTAATTTTTATGTATTTTATGTTATTTTAAGTTATTTCCTTATCCAAATTTGTAGGGCACTTGCCCTACTCTTACCCCCATTTTGCCTCAATTTCCAGCCCTCTAGCCCTTTCCAGAACTTTTTTAGAGCCATTTTAGTGCCCCAAAGTTCGGGTCCCCATTGACTTCAATGCGGTTCGGGTTTGGGCTAAAGTTCGGGTCCCTAACCCTAACTTTTTTGTGAAGATCGGCTGAACCCGTTGAACCTGAAGTTCCAGGTGTCCGCTCAACTCTATGGATTGCAGCTAATGGAAACCCAAAAGTCAGTATCTCAGAAAATGACAATATTATTTAAAACCATTTTTTTCATTTTAATACAGAAATATAGGCATACTGAAAAGTATGTATGCTATATGCATCCAATACTTGGTGCCACTGTCACTCACTTGTGCTCAGGTTTAGAAGATTTATTTTTAATTTTTATGTATTTTATGTTATTTTAAGTTATTTCCTTATCCAAATTTATTTGCAGGGCACTTGACCTACTCTTACCCCCATTTTGCCTCAATTTCCAGCCCTTTAGCCCTTTCCAGAACTTTTTTAGAGCCATTTTAGTGCCCCAAAGTTCGGGTCCCCATTGACTTCAATGCGGTTCGGGTTTGGGCTAAAGTTCGGGTCCCTAACCCGAACTTTTTTGTGAAGTTCGGCTGAACCCGTTGAACCTGAACTTCCAGGTGTCCGCTCAACTCTATGGATTGCAGCTAATGGAAACCCAAAAGTCAGTATCTCAGAAAATTACAATATTATTTAAAACCAGTTTTTTTTTCATTTTAATACAGAAATATAGGCATACTAAAAAGTATGTATGCTATATGCATCCAATACTTGGTCGGGGATCCTTCTGCATGAATTACTGCATCAATGCGATGTAGCATGCAGATGATTAGCCTGTTGAACTGCTGAGGTGTAATGGAAGCCCAGATTGCTTTGGTAGTGGCCCATCTTTGCTCATCTGAATTGTTGGGACTGGTATCTCTGATATTCCTCTTAACAATACCCCATAAATCGTCTATAGGGTTTAGGTCAGTTTGCTAGCCAATCAAGCACAGTGATACTGTGGTTATTAAACCAGATATTGATACTTTTGGCAGTGTGGGCAGGTGCCAATTCCTGCTGGAAAAATGAAATCAGCATCTCCAAAAACTTATCGGCATATGGAAGCATGAAGTGCTCTAAATTTTCCTGGTGGATGACTGCACTGACTTTGGACTTGATATAACACAGTGGATAAACACTACCAGATGACATGGCTCCCCAAACCATCACTGACTGTGGAAATTTCACACTGGATCTCAAACAACATGGATTGTTTGCCTCTCCACTTTTCCACCAGACTCTGGAACCTTGATTTCCAAATTAAATGCAACATTTGCTTTTATCTGAAAACAGGACTGGACCACTGAGCAACAGTCCTGTCACGGTGGTGTCATGGTCTCTTGTAGTGGACCATCACACTTTTACTGTGCATGCTTGTTGCCGGTGGCAACGTGCTGTTGGTTAACCATGTGTGTGCACTTCCCCTTTAAAACTGTTTTCCTTCCCATTCTTGTGTGTTAAGGGTTAAGGTGTGAGCTAGTTGGAGCCTGGGTTGATTGGAAGTTCAGCTTTGGGAGCTGGAGTTATGCTGCCATACTGGACTTTTACACCTGTACAGCTTGAGGGCCTCCTTGTTGGACATAGTTTGTCCTCCCTTATGTATCCTCCATGTTCCCTTCCTTACCTGTGTTGATGTTTGGTGAGGGTTTTTGTTCAGTGTGTGATGTACGTCTTGTTTGTAGTTATATGTCTGATCTGTTGGTGTTGTTTGTCCCAGAATGTTTTCAAGGCGTTACCCTGTGTGTTGTGCCTCTGGTGAGGGGGCTTCTGTGTTCCTCGGAGGGGGAATAGTATTGCCCACCTGCCTACGGAAGTGGGCTCTATGGTTTCCCGGAGGGGTGAACCACAAGTCAGCAAGCTGTAGTTGTTTCACCTAGTTGTTGTCGCAGGTAAGTGCTGGTTGCACTGGGCTCTTACCTGCCATTATGTGTTTATGCTTGCTGTCTGTTCCTTCCTAGTTGCTAGGCCTGTGTGAGACTGTGGTTCATCCATGTCGTGGATGAACCAATCATCTCTTATTTATGACTCCTATTTTATGGATCGTTAGGGTCAGCAGGACTCAGGTTACGGAGTATGAGCCCCCCTACCATCAAGGCTGGCTTATACAGTTAGGAGCTCAGGGATAGATTGAGGGTGGCTTAGGAGGTGACCTGCTTCTTTTGCCTCAGTGTCCTGGCCTAGCTGCTTCTCCATTTTCCCATGCTATACGTTGGGGAGTTTCCCCCACTCCCCGCCGTGACAAGTCCAGATATTGTCTCAGGGTCATGAATTGCTTGACACAAGGAATGTGACAGTTGTACACCATGTCCGATAATATATCTGTGTGTGGTGGCTCTTGAAGCACTGGCTATAACTGCAGTCCCTTGTGAATCTTCCACAAATTCTTGAATCGTCTTTTCTTAACAATTTTTTTCAGGGATGAAGTTATCCTTGTTGCTTATGCATCTTTTTACTGCCACGCTTTTTCCCTCCACTCAATCTTCTATAAACATACTTAGATACAGCACTCCATGATCAGCTAGCTTCTTTAGTAATGACCTTTTGTGGCTTACCCTCCTTGTGGAGGGTCTCAATGACTGTCTTCTGGACGTCAAATCAGCAGTCTTCCCCATGATTGCGTACCTTACTGACCCAGTCTGAGGGACCATTTAAAAACATGGCAAACCTTTGCAGGTGTTTTGTGTTGATTAGCTGATTAGAGTGTGATACCATGAGTCTAAAATATTGAACCTTTTCACAATATTCTAATTATCTAAGACACCGACTTTTGGGTTTTCAATAGCTATAAGCCACACTTATCAACATTAAAATAAATAAATGCTTGAAATAGATCACTCTGTGTGCAATGAATCTATATGTTTTCACTTTTTTAAATGAATTACTAAAATAAATTAACTTTTTGATTATATTCTAAGTTATTGAGATGCAGTAGTATAAACCTTGTCTCGATTTTAATAAATGGTTGTATTACCTTTGTCAGTAATTATTCGAAACTAAACCCTTATATAAATTCATCCATTACTACTTAGGTGCTTTGAATTGCCCAATTCAAAACATTAGCTTTATGTCTCCTTTGTTATTCATATTAAAGGTGACATGAATGTCCATCGTTTGATCTTACATATTTTTTCTACATTGGTTTAAAATTCTGTGGATATATCTTTGTTGTTAGAACAACCTTTTTCTTCTGTAGAGTTCCAAATATCCTCCATACACAATACATACACAGCCATCCAGTCAAAATGTACTATCTAAATATATACTAGTATCCTCAAAATATCTTAAAATGTGTTAACCCAATACAGCAGCTTTGTTAGCTTTATGGCACAGAACCTTTGACTTTTTATTAGCGCAATCTGAACATGGCTTTCAAAGATCACTAGTTCAAGAAAAGTTTCTCAAACTTTCAACACATTTTCAGGCTTCTCCATTTTCTCCAGTTTATAACAGCATTTTGATATAATAGATGCATTAAAAGTAAAATGGATATCATGTACTACTGACACCAGACCTGAACTTTATCACAATTGTATTACACTGATTTTCGTCTTTCGATAAACTATTGGTAAAATGTCAGAGGGGATTCTAGATTCTAGAAAATATATATTGATAGCTGACATTATTTTTCGAAAGTGTTCCTTCACTATGGGACTGCTTTGGGAGATCTAAAAACAATATTCAATGTATAGGTGTGTAGCAAGGTATTTTGGTGGTTCTTTCCCCCTTTGCTCATTGCTTGTAATGTAGTTAGTAGTGTTGAGTGAGCGATGCTTGAGTCAGTGTATTTAAATCTAATTTAGCCTCTATTTTTATGAGGAAGATTGCTGTACAGTGAGGGAATCCCTCAATGTGAGTCCGCGGTTTATGAGTCCCTGCTGTGACTCCATATATAGCTATGTCCATATATGGAGTCAGTGCTCGGGGACACCTAGGTGTATTTAAATCTAATTCACCCTCAATTTCAGAAAAGTTTCTGCTGGGATTCGAACTTATGACCTTCGGCATTAAAGACAAGGCACTTAACCACTCAGCTATAATAGCTGCATAGCCAGTTACTTAAAAAAAAAAAAAAGAAAAAAAAAAAAAGAGACCTCTACTTTATAGGAATACTTACTAGTAGTAAGTATTCTTCTACAGTAGAAGTCTCTTATTTTTTTTTTTTCACTAACTAGGTGGTTACACTGCAGTGATGCAGAAGCTGTGAGTTAAAATGCCATCACAAACTTTTTCAGAAATAGAGCTTAAATTAGATTTTTATATTTTATATTTTTTTTTAGTAATTGTAAAAGATGTATGGCACAAAATAAATGTGTATTTACTATATATATATATATATATATATATATATATATATATATATAATCATACTTCTGATATATATGAATGCATAATATGTGGGAAACTACTACTGATGTTTTAGTCATAATATTTTTACATATATTATAATATATTATATATTCTAAGTATATAATAATATGTGTAAATATATATATTTTTTTAAAATTAAGTTTTGCCGCTATGTCTGAAAACGTTTGTGACGGGATTTGAACTCACAGACTCTGCATTACAGCCCAGAACTTTAACCAGTACATTATATAGCTAAAAAAAAATATATATATATGACTTCTACTGTATAGGAATACTTACTAGTTTTTTTCTTTTTAATTTACTGGCTACGCAGCTATTATAGCTGAGTGCTTAAGTGCCTTGCCTCTAATGCAGAAGGTCATGAGTTTGAATCTCAGCAGAAACATTTCTGAAATACAGGCTAAATTTGATTTAAATACACTGGGTGTCCTCAAGCACTGACTCCATATATGGACAAAGCTATATATGGAGTCAGAGAAGGGACTCCTGAGCCAAACTAGAGTCCTGACACCCTCCACTCTTCAGAGCAGGGGGGGCCTAGTTTAATGCTAGTGTTCTCCCATTGAATTCCATTGTGCTTGATAGAGTACCCGCAAAGTGTTCTATTTGAGCACACGAGCAACTTTGGTGCTCAATCAGCACTAGTAGTTAGTTAGTAGTACCTGGTACCTGTCCACTTTCCTGAGGTCTGAAGAAACTGTACATATATACTGCACACTGAAAACTAGGGTTGAGCGAACCCAAACTGCAAAGTTTGGGTTTGTACCGACCTTTGCGAGTTCAAGAACCTGGACTTTTTCACTGAGGTTCGGGTGATTTTGTTATTTTCCATTATAACATGGTTATAACTAGTGATGAGCGGCAGGTGCCATATTCGATTTCGACGAAATTCGCGAATATTCGAATGAATATTCGTTTCATATTCGTCGAAATCGAATATTCGTCATTTTTTCTAGTTATCGCGATTAACATGCGATTTAAATAATCGCATATTGCGATTTGTACTTAAGGCTACTTTCCTATTGGTTTCATATCTAGAATTAGCGAGGATGACGAATATGACGAATGTATTCGTCTATTCCTCAAAACGAAGATAACGAAGTATTCTACATCTTCGTTTTAGCTACCTATTCGTCAACTTCGCTAATTCTAGCAATCAAATAGGAAGGTTGACTATAGAGACAGCTGTGTTAAATTCGCTATGCGATTTTTTTTTTTTTAATAAATAGAATACTTATAATAATTTTATCAAGTAATATAAATATTGTATTAAAAAAAAAAATCGCATAGCGAATTTAACACAGCTGTCTGGCAAGTCAACCTTCCTATTTGATTGCTAGAATTAGCGAATAGCGAAGTTGACGATGACGAGACGAATAGGTAGCTAAAACGAAGATGTAGAATACTCGCTATCTTCGTTTTGAGGAATATGACGAATACATTCGTCATATTCGCTATTCGCTAATTCTACCAAGCCAACCATAACTTCTGTGCTCATGGAGCGTCCCCATCACCATGGGAACGTCTCCATATACTAAAATGTACTGTCGGATTTGAGGAATTACGTTGAAATCGCAATGCGATTAATTCAAGTTATATTAATCGCATTGCGATTTCAACTTAGAGCTGGGTTTATAATGGGTCAGCTTGCTAGAATTAACGAGTTAACGAATATGGAATATAGCAGCAGTGCTAAGTTGAAATCGCAATGCGATTAATTTAACTTAAAGTATTCGCATTGCGATTTCAACTTAGCACTGCTAGTGCATAGCTTTACTCCATATTCGTTAATTCTAGCCTATGTAAGATAGCAGTGCTAAGTTGTAATCGCAATGCGATTAATATAACTTGAATTAATCGCATTGCGATTTCAACGTAATTCCTCAAATCCGACAGTACATTTTAGTATATGGAGATTCTCCCATGGATGGGGACACTCCACATGAGCACGGAAGTCGGCAGAAGCGGCAACGGGCACTGACTAGAGCAGCCAGGAAGCCAGGAATCCTCAGGACAGGTAAGAACAACTTTTGGGAAGTAGGAAAGAAAAAAATATAACTAAAAAACAAAAAAAAAAAAAAAAAAACGAATATTCGAAATAGCGAATTTATAGCGCTATATTCGAAATATTCGCGAATTAGCGAAGTGCCGATATTCGCTAAAAAAATTCGCTTTTCGAATATTCGCGCTCAACACTAGTTATAACAGAAAATAATAGCATTCTTAAGACAGAATGCAAAATAAATTGGCCATTGAGGGATTAAAAATAATTAAAAAAAACTCACCTCATCCACTTGATCACGCAGCCGGTATCCTCTTCTTTCTGCAGGATCTGCAAAAGGACCTACGATGACGTCACCGCGCTCACCATGTAGACACGTCATCACACGTCCTGCTGAATGAAGATAGAAGGACCTGCGGTGACGTCATCACAGGTCCTTTTGCAGGTCCTGCAGAAAGAAGACAAAAGAGGATACTGGCTGTGCGATGGATGAGGTGAGTTTTTTTTATTATTTTTAACCCCTCAATGGCCATTTTATTTGGTATTCTGTCTTAAGAATGCTATTATTTTCTGTTATAGCCATGTTGTAACAAAAATAATACAGTGAAGATCGAGTTCCCATTGACTTAAATGGGGTTCGGGTTCATGGTCAAGTTCGGGTTCGCTCTTCCCTACTGAAGACCTTTAGGAGTGGATGAGGTGAGTTTTTTTATTATTTTTAACCCCTCAATGGCCATTTTATTTAGCATTCTGTCTTAAGAATGCTATTATTTTCTGTTATAGCCATGTTGTAACAAAAAATAATACAGTGAAGATCGAGTTCCCATTGACTTAAATGGGGTTCGGGTTCATGGTCAAGTTCAGGTTCGCTCTTCCCTACTGAAGACCTTTAGGAGGGGCTACTAGGGGCCAGGAAGCTTGATCTCTCTTTGTATAATGTGGTCATGGCCAAATGCCTTGTTGGGGACTGTGGAGCTGGCTCATTTTTTCATGGCTTTTATAACTGTTACTAAAGATCCCTTTAGGCAAGACAATACAGCAGGCGATTGTCAGGAAGGAAGTAATTCTTCCAATTGCCTGATTGTCAGCGGAGGATAATGCTGCATTTACATGCAGCAATCTCCTTTACAGTATAGGGAGGAGCAATCGCTAATGCCATCGCTCGTCCCCATAGAGACTTGTTGTTTGCCAGCAGTAGAGTGCTATTTACACAGCATGATCTGCCAGCAAACAATTTTTGTGACCACACAAATGATCTATTACCTGATAAGGGAGCGCTTCATTAGGTAATCGGCAGCACCTTTACACCTCCAGATGATCACTAATGAGCGCTCCTATGAATGCTTGTAATCTGGCAGATTATTTACTTTAGTCCTCTTTCACATGACCTTATGGCTTTTTCATTGTTTTTAGGGCCATTTTTATCGGATCCGTTTTTCAGTTTCTTGGTTTCCGTTGTGTTTCCGTTTCTGTTCCGTTTTTCTGTTCTGTTTTTCTATATGGCATATACAGTAATTACATAGAAAAAATTGGTCTGGGCATAACATTTTCAATAGATGGTTCTGCAAAAAACGGAAGACATATGGATACATTTCTATATGCGTTGTTTTTTTTTTTGGACCCATTGACTTGAATGGAGCGACGGATCGTGAATTTCAATTGGGTTCAGGTCTGGGCTACAGTTGAGCGGACACCTGGATGTTCGCGTTCGAGAAGTTAGGCTGAACTTCACGAAAATGTTCGGGTTCTGAACTTGACCCGAACTTGACCCAGAACCCAATTAAAGTCAATGGGGACCCGAACTTTTGGGCACTAAATTGACTGTAAAATAGCCTGCAAACAAATGGGAAATGACTTAAAATAAAATAAAATAAATAAAAATTAACCAATGTTAATTGGAAACTTTGAGGAGGAGGTGGAATACGAGGTTGGGGTGGCGTCAGGTGGGAATGCTATGGAAGTTGAAGTTCTCATCACAGCCAAGAAGGATTCATGTCTGCCAACAGGGCCACAGGCCTCATTCAAACATTTAGGCCCACAGGACCCACAAAGAGGAGAGTTAAAATCACGCCAAGACAGTATTGATTTAACCCTGCAATGCCACAGGCCTCATTCACAGATTTAGACCAATGGCACCCACAAAGAGGAGAGTTACAATCATGCCAAAACAGTATTGATTCCACCCAGTAGTGCCACAGGCCTCATTCACTAATTCAGGACCATGGCACCCGCAAAGAGGAGAGCGGTCCCGTAACAGCAACAAAGGGCTTCGGTCAACCTGCAATGGAACAGGCCATTATAATTTATGTAGGCCCCTGACACCCAGACAGAGGAAAGGTCATTTGACAGTAAAAAGAGGTTAACGTCTCCCACCAATACAGCAGGTGATGAAACAAAATATAGGACCCTGACAACCAGACAATGGGGAGGTCATTTGAGAGTATAAAGAGTTTAATGTCTCCCACCAAAGCAGCAAGTGATTAAACGAAATATAGGCCCCTGACAACCAGACAATCGGGCGGTCATTTGACAGTAAAAACAGGTTAATGTCTCCCACCAATACAGCAGGCGATAAAACAAAATATAGGCCCCTGACAACCAGACAATGTAGAGGTCATTTGACAGTATAAAGAGTTTAATGTCTCCCACCAATACAGCAAGCGATTAAATGAAATATAGGCCCCTGACAACCAGACAATGTAGAGGTCCTTTGACAGTATAAAGAGTTTAATGTCTCCCACCAATGCATGCAAGCGATTAAACCAAATATAGGCCCCTGACAACCAGACAATGTAGAGGTCATTTGACAGTATAAAGAGTTTAATGTCTCGCACCAATGAAGCAAGTGATTAAACAAAATATAGACCCCTGACGATCAGACAATGTAGAGGTCATTTGACAGTATAAAGAGTTTAATGTCTCCCACCAATGCAGCAAGCGATTAAACGAAATATAGACCCCTGACGACCAGACAATGTAGAGGTCATTTGACAGTATAAAGATTTTAATGTCTCCCACCAATGCAGCAAGCGATTAAACGAAATATAGGCCCCTGACAACCAGACAATGTAGAGGTAATTTGACAGTATAAAGAGGATAATGTCATCCACCAAAGCAACAGGTGATTATCTGAAATATAGGCCCCTGTCACCCACAAAGAGGAGAGAGGTCCCATAGCAGAAAATCAGGCTTCATGTCACCCAGCAATGGAAAATGCCACTTTCAGTTATTTAGGCCCCAGCAGCCAGACAGAAGAGAGAGGTCCCATAGGAGAAAATCAGGCTTGATGTCACCTGCCAAAGCAGCAGGCGATTAACAGAATTTTAGACCCCTGACACCCAGACAGTGGAGAGGTCATTTGACAGCAAAAAGAGGTTAATGTCAAGCACCAAAGCAGCAAGCGATTAGCTGAAATGTAGACCCCTGGCATCCAGGTACAATTAAAAAAAGAGGATTCAATAAAGAAGTGCTCTGGAACACAAAAATGTATGGTTGAGGGCGAGGCAGTTATAAATGTCTATTCTGCGCAAGGTATGAAAAAGTCCTGTGGGATCCATCTCTGGTTCATTTTAATGAATGTGAGCTTGTCCACGTTGGCTGTGAACAGACGGCAGTGTTTGTCTGTAATGACGCCCCCTGCCAATAACTCAATAAATCTGTTCGGCAACTGGTCAAATGGGGCTTTTAAATTGTTTCAAAGATCCAGGGTATACAAGCCCTCTGGAAAGGGGATTATGCACTTGATTTCCTGTGGGTGACTTTAGGAGCTCACAATGTCTCTATAGGGCTAGTCTTACTGCGCAATAATTAAAGGATGTTAAACATATCTCCTATGAATGGCCCTAGTATATGGAAAGGTGCAGTTTAGTAGCAGCCAGTAGATTCCAATATCGTATTGCGACTTGGATCCTGAGATTTCTATACAGTCCAGCTCTTGGTTGAAGACGTCCGGACTCTATTTAAAATCCTTGGCCACGCATAAAATGTGTAGACACGGCACACAACAATGTAGGTAGGTTTCTCTTACCTCCACTTGCCTTCAGATTGTTGTTTAACTACATACCCAGCGTTGTTTCTTCGCTTTTCTGCTCTGTCCGCTGTCCGGACACGGTCGCTGGTACAAATGCCAGCGTTTCACGTGATTTGCAACGGGATTTCAGTGTGGATCACGTGACGGGGTCTTGCGGGAGTTGATAACGTTAAGCTGTTAGAGGTTTTTGCGATGTCAGAAGCACTTGGGTTGTTAGGATATAGTCCAATTATAACTTTACAATCAGTCCGTTTGGAGGCCTCCTTCTGTTCTATAGTCCGATGGGAGTTAATAGCCTCACGCCAGACGCGTTTTGGGGACCTCTTTCCCCTTCATTAGTGGCAGCTATTCTCCCATATTTTTGGATATCCATTTATAGCCCATCCCAGTTGTACAGAAAGACTGGTTGGGATTGGTCTCCTTAAGGATTAGGATTTGTTTTCATCATATGCGGTTTCCATGCGATTTTGCTGCATTTTTTTGTCCACTTCTGCATTTTTTACATATGATGTGTGTCATAGTTGGTATTTGTTGTCCAAACGGATTATAAAAAAACACTGACATTTTATAACTCAGGACAAAACTATTGGAATGTTGACACCAATAAAACCTCAGATTACTTACACAAGAGCACCAAATCTAGGATTGCAAATATCACCGTCTATTAAAGAAAAAACTTAAAGATTCCCCCTCTGTCCAGAATTGGATGAGTTTGAAGGGGTTCTATAGATGCGGAAAATGTCAGGGATGTAAAACAACTAAATTTCCCAGAAAGACCATTAAGGCAACCTCAACTCAGAACAGCTTCTCTATGAACATCAAAAGTTTCTTAAACTGCAACACATCTAGTGTAATTTACTTAATCCAATGCCCCTGCCAAAGGCAATATATTGGCAGGGCAAGAAGACCACTAAAAGTAAGGATAACCGAACATCTGAGAAATATCAAAAATGGATATATGAAACATCCGCTATCAAAGCACTTTAAGGAAAGTCATAACCAAGATCCAAGAGGCTTGACCTTCATGGCGATACAGAAAATAGATAAACACTGGCGAGGTGGGAAACAT
This sequence comes from Bufotes viridis, assembly GCA_033119425.1. Classification (NCBI taxonomy): domain Eukaryota; kingdom Metazoa; phylum Chordata; class Amphibia; order Anura; family Bufonidae; genus Bufotes; species Bufotes viridis. The sequence continues at coordinate 125,889,740 of CM065593.1, read as the reverse complement.
ATAGAAAAAATGTCTAGAGTCGAATCAAGATTTATTTTTGATTTCGGAAGCCTTATTCCCATGGGCTTAAGTGCCGAATTAGAAATTTTCGGCTTCTTGTGAGTTCCTATATGGGTTGCATGCCTGCCGTCCAATGGGGAGTCATATGTCTGGCTGTCTATCAGCACTATCAATCTCACTTGGTGGCAGACATGCAGCCCCATACACCACAAAGCTACCTTCTCTACTTCTCAATGATGAAAAAAGGAGATATATATGCATTAGAATTTCTACACACTTTTAGGCATTATAAAGAGGAACTTTCAGCATATAGCCACCATATAAAATGGTATATGTTTTTATAGATATTGTATGTTTTTTATAATTTTGTTTTTAAAAAAACTGTATCTAGTGAATATAGTGGATTTAAGAGGATTATAGATGGCTCTACTAGTGCACCAAAAATTGGGGCGAGGTGCTGAATGCTGCTAAGAGCTGACTCACCCAGTCAATTTTGGAAATCACAGAATATGAAAAAAAAGATAGCAGACACTCTCTTATCTGGGGACAATATTATTTTTATTAGTATAAAATAAATATTAAAATATAGTAATAATAGGTGGGTGGGTGGGAGTTAATAATAGTTGGTTGAATAAATGTATAAAAAGTGGGAAAAATTGGTGGTGTCTAAAGGGTAATTTTTGAAATAATCTTTCAAAAATGGGGAGGTGTAGAAGTAGTCTTTTAGTGTTTAGAAAGATAGTCCTATGTTAAAAATAGTCCGTATTTATAGTTCCTCAGTGGGATAAAGGATAAGGGGTTAAATACAAAAGTAATCTAAAAATATAAAAAGTTGTTATTTTTCTTGTAAACTGTTTGCTTAAATCCTGTTGGAATAAATCTATTTGACTGTTTGTTGTTTGATTGTTCAGTCTATACTTTTTGCAGGGTAAAAATCAACTCCGTAGCATAGTAAGCAATATGGGAGAATTGGTGGTACTCATCAGCCTATGTGCGGCGTCCCACACTATCTCAGGCTGTGAGTACACTTACCCTTCTCTTCTCACGTCCTGTGGGTCCGGTTTCTGGTCAGCCGAGGTTGCGGTCCAAGTGAGTCGGGAAAGGCGTCCCTCGTGGTGGAAGTTGGCGCCCTCTGCTGTGGACGTCACTCGGTCACGTGATCGGAGTAGGTTCCGTAGCGCTGGGCGAAAAATTGCTTTTTCGGTGGGGCGCTTCTGTGTCGGATGTAATATTCCAAAGGATGATATAGATAGGTAAAGGATGCAATCCTCCACTGGCTCAAACGCGTTTCGGGACCAATTGTCCCTTCATCAGTAAGCGGGGGATTGCTGGGCTCCATGTTGTTTTATATTGTATGTTTCAATTAGGTCTTTCATTATTCAATTGATTATTCAAATTGGTTTAATTATGCAAATGTTGTTCTGATGGACAAATCAGTACGGGTGCGCTTGTTAATTGTGGATACAGGTGATTTAGAATGGAGACTATTAACCTTCAGAGGAATAGGATATTTTATATAGATATTGGTGCAATTAGCAAGTTTATGAATTATATGAGTGCTCTTATTGGGTTCGAAGTGATCTAGATGAAATACATGATAGGGATAGGGTGTTTTATAATGTTGTATTTTAGATTAATTGTAGTTTTAATATTTATAGTGATCTTGATGGTGTTGTTGTCTAGTGTGGTAATTTTTTTTATATGGTAATTTTTTTGGTATTGGTCAGTATAATCATATTCTTGAATATAGTAGGTAGTTATATTATTTGATATATTTTCATTGGTTCGTTGGGTGAAGGACAGTACGTTCTGGTGGTTGAAGGAAGGTATACATAACGTAGCACAAGATGTGTATATGGAACTTACAGACAATTGAGAGTCTTAATGTATATATTACCAGCTGGGATAAATTCTGATTTATCTCTCTGGTCCGTAGAGCAAAAGACCCAGAGGATATAATTTTTCCCATTTTTATCTGGTGGCCTGATATACATTCTATTGTCAGGCTAGTTTAGGTTGGCATAATATTAGATATAAGTAAAAACAAAAAGGGGGGGTTTCAGTCAGCACTCCCTGTATGCAGGTGCACGTAGGTTATGGCAATTATACATACAAACACAAAAATATAACAGCACTCAGCAACTAGAGCTCTGCCCAAGATGGGAGCTGTAAGAGGACATTAGTGATATCGCATGCAAACAGTGGAGACATTGGTTTACATTTTGATCAAAAGGTAGTAAGCCCACTCACCCCGACACGGTTGTCTCCTAGAGTGGGTACTAACGCTAAATCTGACCTACTATAGGCCATGACAGCCACATAAAATCCTCCTAACGCTAAGTCCTACCTGTTATGGGCCACGACAGCCACATAAAATCCAGGGAGTGTGAGCCCAGCATGCACGCTGGGATAGACCTTACTTATTAACCCCTTCTGGTGCTGCAACAGCCTCCATTAGATCCAGGGATGCAGGTACCAACATGCATGCCGAGCCCACTGTGCACTCCTCCTGGAGCCAGATGGCTACTAGCAGGCAATGTGAGTACACATTCAGCTTTATACTCACTCTGATTGAAAACCAGCATCTAGGGCAGAAACACTAGTCAGGTGTGCACGACTGAGAAGGAGGTCGCCACACCTCCAACATATACTAAGTAAAAACAAAAAGGGGGTTTCAGTCAGCACTCCCTGTATGCAGGTGCACGTAGGTTATGGCAATTATACATACAAACACAAAAATATAACAGCACTCAGCAACTAGAGCTCTGCCCAAGATGGGAGCTGTAAGAGGACATTAGTGATATCGCATGCAAACAGTGGAGACATTGGTTTACATTTTGATCAAAGGTAGTAAGCCCACTCACCCCGACACGGTTGTCTCCTAGAGTGGGTACTAACGCTAAATCTGACCTACTATAGGCCATGACAGCCACATAAAATCCTCCTAACGCTAAGTCCTACCTGTTATGGGCCACGACAGCCACATAAAATCCAGGGAGTGTGAGCCAAGCATGCACGCTGGGATAGACCTTACTTATTAACCCCTTCTGGTGCTGCAACAGCCTCCATTAGATCCAGGGATGCAGGTACCAACATGCATGCCGAGCCCACTGTGCACTCCTCCTGGAGCCAGATGGCTACTAGCAGGCAATGTGAGTACACATTCAGCTTTATACTCACTCTGATTGAAAACCAGCATCTAGGGCAGAAACACTAGTCAGGTGTGCACGACTGAGAAGGAGGTCGACACACCTCCAACATATACTAAGTAAAAACAAAAAGGGGGGGTTTCAGTCAGCACTCCCTATGTATATGTTGGAGGTGTGGCGACCTCCTTCTCAGTCGTGCACACCTGACTAGTGTTTCTGCCCTAGATGCTGGTTTTCAATCAGAGTGAGTATAAAGCTGAATGTGTACTCACATTGCCTGCTAGTAGCCATCTGGCTCCAGGAGGAGTGCACAGTGGGCTCGGCATGCATGTTGGTACCTGCATCCCTGGATCTAATGGAGGCTGTTGCAGCACCAGAAGGGGTTAATAAGTAAGGTCTATCCCAGCGTGCATGCTGGGCTCACACTCCCTGGATTTTATGTGGCTGTCGTGGCCCATAACAGGTAGGACTTAGCGTTAGGAGGATTTTATGTGGCTGTCATGGCCTATAGTAGGTCAGATTTAGCGTTAGTACCCACTCTAGGAGACAACCGTGTCGGGGTGAGTGGGCTTACTACCTTTTGATCAAAATGTAAACCAATGTCTCCACTGTTTGCATGCGATATCACTAATGTCCTCTTACAGCTCCCATCTTGGGCAGAGCTCTAGTTGCTGAGTGCTGTTATATTTTTGTGTTTGTATAATATTAGATATAACTTTGTTTGTTTGTTAAATAGTGGACAGTGGATTTGAGTGGTTTAAGGGGAATATAGGTTGTATATTGCAAAGTTTTATGGAGTGTGTGTATGAAACTTACAACTAGATGAATGCCTTATTGTTCATACTGGCAACTGGGACAAATTTTAATCTATCTCCCTGGTCCGTAAAGCAAAACACCCAGGGGATATATTATTTTCTCCCATTTTTGCTTAGTAGTTTGACATACATTTTGTTGGAGTTTTTATATGTGGGATTTGTGTGATGAAGTTTGTGTCACTAATGCGTAGTGCAGTGTATATGGCACTTACAACTACTGAAATATTTATGTTGGCTTATTTTCTTCCTGTTCATATGGTTGTCTAAAATGGCTAGTTGGTTGATGGTGGGCACACAAGGCACACAAGCAATCCATAAACAATTAACCACAGAAGCTAAACTTCCACCTGATCAGATAAAATTCATAACTGAAGGCATTGACTTTATACTCAACCACAATTACTTTTATTGGAACTCTGAATTCTTCCTACAAATCCAAGGTACAGCCATGGGCACCAGATTCGCCCCCAGCTATGCCAACCTATTTATGGCACAGTGGGAGGAGGAATTCTTTACACCTAGGCTGGGGACGGATCTGGTGCTCTGGCAAAGATACATAGATGACATCATATTCATATGGCAAAACAATGAGGAACATCTCCAGACTTTTCTAAAAGAAATCAATGAAAATCAGTATAATCTAATATTTACACCCATCATCAGTAGATCGAAAATTGAATTCCTAGACCTCCAGATCTCAGTAAACGGAAACAAACTACAATGTACCACATATCAAAAACCCACAGCCAAAAATAGCTTCATTCAATTCGACAGTTGCCACTTGCCAACTTGGCTTACAAATATACCACTTCAAATAGTTCCAGCTATAATGATTGTATCTCAATTAGGAGTATTATTTAACAAAAATTATTATTCAGCAATTGCTGGATAATTTCAAATATACCACAAGGACAATTCCATAGAATAAAGAGAAACTGCACATTAGAATCCCATTTTGAATCAGAATCTGAAAAAATGAAAAAACAATTCATTGATAAAAAAAATATCCAGCTTTCCTTATAGAAACATCACTCAACCAAGTTAAAAAGATGGAAAGGAAAGATTTTTTCAAGAAAAAACCATACCAAAAAAGAGCCAGAAGATATACCCATTAGACTCATACTTCCATATAACCCCCAATACAAAAAGATCAAAAACATAATAAAAAATCATTGGTACCATATAAAGCAAGACAAAATAATAGGATCCATTATTCTAGACAGTCCTCAGATCACCTTTACTAAAGCCCCAAACCTAGGCCTCAAAATCCCCCCTACAGTTAAACAAAAAATTTAAAATAGACAAAACATTCAGGAATGGGCAGACATCATAGGTTTTTACAGATGCGGAAAATGCAACAACTGCCAAATAACGTCATTCCCGAAAAAAACTCTTTGTAGTACATCCAAAGCAAACTCCCATAAACAAGAAATAAAAGAATTTCTAACATGTAGTTCTACAGGAGTCATATACGCCCTTGAATGTCCATGTCAAAAGCTATAAATCGGCCGTACCAAAAGGTCCCTCAAAAAACAAGTGTCAGAACACATCGCTAACATAAAAAAGGGCTATGATAAACATACGTTATCCAATCACTTCAAAACAGCCCACAATAAAGATCCATCTGGATTAAAGTATACAGCCCTAGAGAAAGTAAAAAAAGACTGGCGGGGAGGCAACTACATACAGAAAATGTCTAGGATTGAATCCAGAAGAATCTTCGAGTTCAACTCAGTTGTACCAAATGGGCTGAACGCAGAAATGGAGATCTTCGGTTTTCTATAGCATTGGGGGGCTGCTGCTCCCTGACGGGATACCAGTGTGAATGTTCCAATCCCCCTGTTTTCCCCTTGGTGTGCGGCCACTCCCTAACCCCACCATCAACCAACTAGCAATTTTAGACAACCATATGAACAGGAAGAAAATAAGCCAACATATATATTCCAGTAGTTGTAAGTGCCATATACACTGCACTACGCATTAGTGACACAAACTTCATCACACAAATCCCACATATAAAAACTCCAACAAAATGCATGTCAAACTACTAAACAAAAATGGGAGAAATTATATCCCCTGGGACTTTTGCTTTACGGACCAGGGAGATAGATTAAAATTTGTCCCAGTTGCCAGTATGAACAATAAGACATTCATCTAGTTGTAAGTTTCATACACACACTCCATAAAACTTTGCAATATACAACCTATATTCCCCTTAAACCACTCAAATCCACTGTCCACTATTTAACAAACAAACAAAGTTATATCTAATATTATACCAACCTAAACTAGCCTGACAATAGAATGTATATCAGGCCACCAGATAAAAATGGGAAAAATTATATCCTCTGGGTCTTTTGCTCTACGGACCAGAGAGATAAATCAGAATTTATCCCAGCTGGTAATATATACATTAAGACTCTCAATTGTCTGTAAGTTCCATATACACATCTTGTGCTACGTTATGTATACCTTCCTTCAACCACCAGAACGCACTGTCCTTCACCCAACGAACCAATAAAAATATATCAAATAATATAACTACCTACTATATTCAAGAATATGATTATACTGACCAATACCAAACAAATTACCATATTAAAAAATTACCACACTAGACAACAACACCATCAAGATCACTATAAATATTAAAACTACAATTAATCTAAAATACAACATTATAAAACACCCTATCCCTATCATGTATTTCATCTAGATCACTTTGAACCCAATAAGAGCACTCATATAATTCTTAAACTTGCTAATTGCACCAATATCTATATAAAATATCCTATTCCTCTGAAGGTTAATAGTCTCCATTCTAAATCACCTGTATCCACAATCAACAAGCGCACCCGTACTGATTTGTCCATCAGAACAACATTTGCATAATTAAACCAATTTGAATAATCAATTGAATAATGAAAGACCTAATTGAAACATACAATATAAAACAACATGGAGCCCAGCAATCCCCCGCTTACTGATGAAGGGACAATTGGTCCCGAAACGCGTTTGAGCCAGTGGAGGATTGCATCCTGTACCTATCTATATCATCCTTTGGAATATTACATCCGACACAGAAGCGCCCCACCGAAAAAGCAATTTTTCGCCCAGCGCTACGGAACCTACTCCGATCACGTGACCGAGTGACGTCCACAGCAGAGCGCGCCAACTTCCACCACGAGGGACGCCGTTCCCGACTCACTTGGACCGCAACCTCGGCTGACCAGAAACCGGACCCACAGGACGTGAGAAGAGAAGGGTAAGTGTATTCACAGCCTGAAATAGTGTGGGACGCCGCACTTAGGCTGATGAGTACCACCAATTCTCCCATATTGCTTACTATTAGTGATGAGCGGCAGGTGCCATATTCGATTTCGACGAAATTCGCGAATATTCGAAAGAATATTCGTTTCATATTCGTCGAAATCGAATATTCGTCATTATTCTAGTTATCGCGATTAATATTTTAACTTAGGCTAATTTCCTATTGATTTCATATCTAGAATTATAGCGAAGATGACGAATATGACAAATGTATTTGTCATATTCCTCAAAACGAAGATAACGAAGTATTCTCCATCTTCGTTTTAGCAACCTGTTTGTCAACTTCGCTAATTCTAGCAATCAAATAGGAGGGTTAAATGACTATAGAGACAGCTGTGTTTAATTCGCTATGCGATTATATTACTTAGCTTTTTTTAATAGAATAATTATATTACTTGATAATTATTATAATTATTCTATTTATAAAAAAAAAAATTTATATAATCGCATAGCGAATTAAACACAGCTGTCTCTATAGTCAACCCTATTTAATTGCTAGAATTAGCGAAGTTGACGAATAGGTTGCTAAAACGAAGATGGAGAATACTTCGTTATCTTCGTTTTGAGGAATATGACGAATACATTCGTCATATTCGCTAATTCTACCAAGCCAAGAACGTCTCCATACTAAAATGTACTGTCGGATTTGAGAATTACGTTGAAATCGCAATGCGATTAATATAACTTGAATTAATCGCATTGCGATTTCTACTTAGACATGGTTTACTATGGTTGGCTTGGTAGAATTAGCGAGTATGACGAATGTATTCGTCATATTCCTCAAAACGAAGATAACAAAGTATTCTCCATCTTCGTTTTAGCAACCATAGTAAACCATGTCTGTTGAAATCGCAATGCGATTAATTCAAGTTATATTAATTGCATTGCGATTTTAACTTAGAGCTGGGTTTATAATGGGTAAGCTTACTAGAATTAACGAAGTTAACGAATATGGAATAAATTATAGCAGTGCTAATTGAAATCGCAATGCGATTAATGCAACTTGGAGTAATCGCATTGCAATTTCTACTTAGTACTGCTGCTATATTCCATATTCGTTAATTCTAGCCTAATATATAAGATAGCAGTGCACTGCTAAGTTGTAATCGCAATGCGATTAATATAACTTGAATTAATCGCATTGCGATTTCAACTTAATTCTCAAATCCGACAGTACATTTTAGTATATGGAGAAGTTCCCATGGTGATGGGGACGCTCCATGAGCACGGAAGTCGGCAGAAGTGGCAACGGGCACTGACTGGAGCAGCCAGGAAGCCAGGAATCCTCAGGACAGGTAAGAACTACTTTTGGGAAGTGGGAAAGAAAAAAATATAACAAAAAAAATAAATAAATACGAATATTCGAAAATAGCGAATTTATAGCGCTATGTTCGAAATATTCGCGAATTAGCGAAGTGCCGATATTCGCTAAAAAAATTCGCTATTCGAATATTCGCGCTCAACACTACTTACTATGCTACGGAGTTGATTTTTACCCTGCAAAAAGTATAGACTGAACAATCAAACAACAAACAGTCAAATTTATTTATTCCAACAGGATTTAAGAAAACAGTTTACAAGAAAAATAACAACTTTTTAGATTTTTAGATTACTTTTGTTTTTAACCCCTTATCCTTTATCCCACTGAGGAACTATAAATACGGACTATTTTTAACATAGGACTATCTTTCTAAACACTAAAAGACTACTTCTACACCTCCCCATTTTTGAAAGATTATTTAAAAAATTACCCTTTAGACACCACCAATTTTTCCCACTTTTTATACATTTATTCAACCAACTATTATTAACTCCCACCCACCCACCTATTATTACTATATTTTAATATTTATTTTATACTAATAAAAATAATATTGTCCCCAGATAAGAGAGTGCCTGCTATCTTTTTTTCATATCTAGTGAATATGATGACCTATATCATACATAGTAGATAATAGAATAATAAAGATGAGTTCTGTGTATGTATGGCTATTTTTTCACTTTTTTTGCCACTGAGGAAGGGGAAAGAGGTCCCTGAAACACATCTGATTTGAAGCTATTAACTCCCATTGGACTATAGAACAGAAGGAGGCCTCCAAACGGACTGAATGTACAGTCATAATTGGACTATATCCTAACAACCCAAGCTCTTCTGACATCACAAAAACCTCTAACAGCTTAACGATATCAACTCCCGCGAGACCCCGTCACGTGATCCACACTGAGATCCCGTTGCAAATCACGTGACACGCCGGCGTTTGTACCAGCGAGCGTGTCAGGATAGCGGACGGAGCAGAAAAGCGAAGAAGCAATGCTGGGTATGTAGTTAAACAACCATCTGAAGGCAAGCGGCGGTAAGAGAAACCTACCTACATTGTTGTGTGCCATGTCTACACCTTTTATGCGCGGCTAAGGATTTGAAATAGAGTCCGGACCTTCAACCAAGAGCTGGACTATATAGAAATCCCAGGAACCAAGACGCAATAAAATAAAGGAATCCACTGGCTGCTACTAAACCATATGAGCTGCACCTTTCCATCTACTAGAGCCATTCATAGGAGATCTGTTTAACATCCTTTAATTACTGTGCAGTAAGACTAGCCCTATAGAGACATTGTGAGCTCTTAAAGTCACCCACAGGAAATCAAGTGCATAATCCCCTTTCCAGAGGTCTTGTATACCCTGGATCTTTGAAACAACTTCAAAGCACCATTTGACCAGTTGCCGAACAGATTTATTGAGTTATTATTTTCTTTTCATGTTTTTATTTAGATACAGGTCGTCAATTTGTATGAACACTGTTTTATATTGATTTTACCAATTCCATTTTATGTATTAATAAATGGTCAAGGATCACTTAATATAAAAATATGGTGGTAGCCTGTTAACCCAGAATATTTAATAACCTATCTATAACACACACTTAGAGTGCCAGTCCATAATTTTACATTCTTTTTCTATAATTCCCCCAATCTCAATTTCTTTCTATAACAATTTCCACTATTCCTGTGAGAGTAAAGACTTAATAGGTAAAAACTGTCCTGTTAATGTTCATCACTTGAATATTCGCATTAATCTATTAGCGCTTTGTATTCCCTTTCCTACCAAGCGTTAACAGGTTGTGTCAGACTCCAGTACGTTGCATGTATTGCGAAAATTCGTATATCTTTTCTCACCTTTCCATTCGCACAAATGACTTCCGCCATTTCAAGCTTTCAATACATGTAAAGCTGTTTAAACGTTATTAATAAAGAATAGATTCTTTGCGCGTGCGAATATTTAAAAAATGAATCGCAAGTCATGATATTGAATGCAAAATAACGAATATTGTGAAATCGCGAATATATGACATATGTGATGCAAATTAATTGTCAAATATCGGGTCCTAGAGCTCATCACTAACGATAATCTGTCCTCTGTAGGTAGTGTATCATCTGTGTCCTCCGTATCCCCCCAGCCACTCTCAAGTGATGGCCCTGAGCTGCGTAGAGTGCCACCATGCAGTGAAACCGGCTCCTCCTCCTCCTCCTTGTCCTCCAGAAGTGTGCCCTGGCTGTCCACATGTGTACCTGGCCTCTGCTGGTGCAGGAATCCACCCTCTGAGCCACTTCTGTATGACCTGCCTGAAACCCTGTGAAATGCCTCCTCTTCCTCCTTCTCCTGTGCCGCATCCTCTTCCATCATCGCAGTAATATTTTTTTCAAGGAGACATAGAAGGGGTATTGTAATGCTAACAATGGCATCATCAGCACTGGCCATGTTGGTAAAGTACTCCAAAGACCGCAACAAGGTACACAGGTCTAGCATGCAGGCCTAGTTACTGGTTGTAAAGTGGTGCTGATTCGCAGAGCGACTGATCCGTGCATACTGCATCTGAAACTCCACTATCGCCCGCTGCTGCTTGCACAGTCTCTCCAGCATATGTACGGTGGAGTTTCCCCTGGTGGGCATGTCGTATAAGAGGCGGTGAGCTGGAAGGCCAAAGTTACGCTGCAGCGCAGATAGGCAGGGTGAGAATGCTGAAAGTGCGCACATACGGACCGCACTTTCAGCAGCAGTTCTGACATGTCTGGGTAGTTTTTAAGAAACTTCTGCACCACCAGATTCAGCACATGCACCAGGCAAGGGATGTGCGTCAAACCGGCTTGTCCCAGAGCTGCAACGAGATTTCACCCATTATCGCACACCACCAGGCCGGGCTTGAGGCTCACCAGCAGCAACCACTCATCAGTCTACTGTTCTATGCCCCTCCTGTGCGGTGTGGGGTTTGTAACTAAAACACATGAGTTTTAAAATCACCTGTTGACGTTTACCCGGGGCTGTGCTGAAGTTGGGGGTGAGGTTCTTTCGATGACCGTATTTGGGGGTTGTAAAAGAGGAGTAGGAGGAGGATGATGCGGAGTAGGAAGCAATAGGAGGCAACGAATAATGCCCTGCGAACCTCGGTGGTGAAAGAACATGCGCCAAACTGCTATCCGCGTCGGGCCCAGCTGCCACTACGTTTACCCAGTGTGCATTTAGGGAGATATAGCGACCCTGGTTGTGCTTACTGGTCCATGTATCTGTGGTTATGTGGACCTTGCCACAGACGGCGTTGCGCAGCGCACACTTGATTTTATCCTCCACTTGGTTGTGCAGGAAAGGGACGGCTTGCCTGGAAAAGTAGTGGCGGCTGGGAACAACGTTCTGGGGGACAGCCACCGCCATCAGCTGTTTGAAACAGTCTGTCTCCACCTGACAGAATGACAGCATTTCAAAGGCCAGTAATTTTGAAATGCTGGCATTCAGGCCCAGGGCTCGATGCTGGGTAGCTGGGTATTTCCTTCTTCTCTCTAATGTTTGGGAGATGGACAGCTGAATGCTGCCATGTGACATGGTGGAGATGCTTGGCGATGGCGTTGTATGTGGTGGCGTTGGTGTAACATCCTCTGTTTGCTGGTCGCCAGGAGCTACGGTGACACCAGAGGTGGAGGGAGAGGCCGATCCAGCAGCAGAAGAGGGAGCAGGAGGAGCATGAGAGAGTTCCTTGTTTTTAAGGTGTTTACTCCACTGCAGTTCATGCTTTGCATGTAGATGCCTGGTCATGCAGGTTGTGCTCAGGTTAAGCACGTTTATGCCTCACTTCAGGCTCTGATGGCACAACCTGCAAACTACTCGTGTCTTGTCGTCAGGACATTGTGTGAAGAACTGCCATGCAAATGAACTCCTTGGAGCAGGCCTTGGTGGGCTCGGTGCCTGTGGTGCGGTGGACAGTAGCAGGCGTTCTGTCTCTAGAATGGCCGCTGCGCTTTTGCACCCTGCTCCCTCTTTTGCTGTGCTGTTGCCTCTGTGCAACCACTGCCTCTTCCTTAGAACTGCACGCCTCACTAACACGACCTTTATTCCAGTTTGGGTCTAAAACTTCATCATCCTCCACATCATCCAACACCCATTCATGACCCCTGCCCTCCTCGTCGGTCTGCACATTGCAGAAAGACACAGCAGTTGGCACCTGTGTTTCATCATCATCTAATACATTTTGTGGCGGTATTCCCATGTCCTCATCCTGCAACAAAAGTGGTTGAGCATCAGTGCATTCAAGGTCTTCTGGGGCAGGGCTAGGTGGATGGGCTGAGGAAACCCTGCCAACAGAGTCATCAAAAAGCATGAGACTTTCCTGCATGATTTGGGGCTCTGACTGCTTGACTGATTTGCAAGGTGGTGAGGTGTAAGACTGATGAGCATGGGCTGCAGGTGCCAACTCTGAGTTTTCTGCAGAGGACTCGGTGTAAGATACTGTGAAGGAACTGAAGGCACTGTCAGCCACCCAATCTACTATCGCCTGTACATGTTCTGGCTTCACCATACGTAGAGCGGCATTTGGGCCTATCAAATAACGCTGTAGATTCTGTCGCCTACTCGCACCAGAGGAAGGTGTTTGACTTGGAGCGGTAGTTGGCGCTGAACAGCCACGTCCTCTCCCAGCAACAGGAGCTCTACCAACACCACCACGACCATGCCCACGTCCCTTCTTTGATGTTCTCCTCATTATTTGCGTTCACCCAGCAAGCTAAACGATTGGTGTCTCGCCGGTGTCAAGTTACTTGCCACTAGTCGACAATTACGTTCGCTAAGGCAGTGCCCGTGTCATAAAAATGCTGTGTGGACCCAGAATAATGTTTTTGTGCCCAAAATACGCTGATTCTCAATTTCTATGCGGAAATGTAAAAAAAGATTTTGGGGACGCTGTATGCACAAGTGGTTTGTGGAACAAGAACAAGTATTTTTGTAATAAAATACAGAAAATTTGTAAAATTGAAATTAACTATTTATACGGCGGATGCACAACTGTTTTTTTGGCCTAAAACACAGCTTTTTTCAATAAAACCCCAAAATGCAGTTTTTAACTGCTGTACATTTAAATTAGATATTTATACCGTGTATGTACAACTGTTTTATGAAGCAAGAATATTGCATTTTTCCCACAAAAAAGAATAATGCACTATTTCTCAGCTGTAATGTGAAATCGGTATTTAAGCGGTGTATTTCAAGATGCTCTGTGGATCAGGATTTCCACTTTTTTGTCAAAAAACATACACTTATACTTTATTTCACAGTAGCAATTTAAAATTGGTGGTTGGAATGGGTATTTCAGACTGTTTGGTGGACCTTGAATAACGTTTTTTTTTCTATAGAAAACAAATAAGCACTATTTCCCTGTAGAAATATAAAATATGTTGTTTGACTGTGTATGCAGAACTGTTTTGTGGACAAGGAATACGTTTTTTCCCCCAAATTTACACGGATTCTCTATTTCACCGCAGAAATGTCAAATATATATTTTGGCGGTGTAAAATAGGCTTTGTGTATACACTGATGCACCATTTGATAACTGAAAATTGAATATATGGTTTAGTGCATAGTATACAAAAGTGCTCTGTGGCACCACAGAGCCCAGACTAGACAAATGGACTATGCCACGGCTTTTGTCACCAAAATTTAAAAATGCAGTTTTTCTCTTCTGTAAATTAAATGTAAGTATTTATACCGTGTATGTACAACTGCTTTGTGAGGCAGGAATTTTGCTTTTTTTCACTCAAAAAAAGAATAATGCACTATTTCTCAGCTGTAATGTGAAATCGATATTTAGGTGGTGTATTTCAAAATGCTTTGTGGATCAGGATTTCCACTTTTTTGTCAAAAAAATACATGTATGCTGTATTTCACAGCAGCAATGTAAAATAGATGGTTGTAATGGGTATTTCAGACTGTTTGGTGGACCTTGAATAACGTTTTTTTTCTATAAAAAAAACTAAGAAACACTATTTCCCTGCAGAAATTTAAAATATGTTGTTGGACGGTGTATGCAGAACTGTTTTGTGGACAAGGAATATGATTTTTCCCCAAAATTACACAGATTCTCAATTTCACTGCAGAAATGTCAAATATATATTTTGGCTGTGTAAAATAGGCTTGGTGGATCAGGGTTACCACTTTTTTTAACTAAAATACACTGATGCGCTATTTGATATCTCAAATGGAATACATGGTTTAGTGCATTGTATACACAAGTTCTCTGTGACACCACAGATCCCAGGCTAGACAAATGGACCATGTCACCCCTTAAACATACAAAAGGCAATATATGGGACTTGAGCAGCCAGAAAAAAAAGTTTTTTTTCCCTTCACTGAGCTACAAAATAGGATTAGGCTGATGTCCCTGGCTGGCTGGCACACATGCAGTACACTTCATTGGCTAATATGGCCGCCGAGCACCACCTCGGTAACAGATGGATTACAAAAATAGATTTCCTTTGCAGTGGCTGGGTACAGAAATGTTGGATTGCTGAAGCTCCCTCCCTCTCTTTGCTGTATCTTGTGGATTAAAGTAGCACAGGTTCTTCTTATTTCTGCCCTATTCTGTCCATGATCACAGCACCAACATACTTTCCTTAAGCTCAAATCAGCAGAGTGACGTGCGACAGTACGTGACTTCAGCTTATAAAGAAAGCCCTTCAGAAAGCGGGAAGAAATCGCCGAACAACGGACTCGAACCCAAACTTTTTTGAAAATGTTCGGGTTTGGGTCCAAGTCCTAAACACCCCAAAATTACTACATAGTTTGGGTTCGCTCAACTCTAGTCTGGGCCACTCCTGGACCTTAAAATGATTCTTACAGAGCCACTCCTTAGTTGCCCTGGCTGTTTGTTTCCAGTCATTGTAATGCTGAAAAACCCAGCCATGACCCATGTTCAATGCTCTTACTGAGGGAACGAGGTTGTTGACCAAAATCTCAAGATAGATCCTCCCTTGAAAGAAAAGGAAAAGCACTCGCAAAGTATGATATTTCCTACCACCATGCTTCACAATTTGGACAGTGTTCTTAGGCATGTACTCATCCTTCTTCTCCCTCCAAACACGGTGAGTGGAGTTGATACTAAAAAGTTCTATTTTGGTCTCATCTAACCAAATGACCTTCTCCCATACCCCCTCTAGATCATCCAGATGGTCATTGGTGAACTTCAAATGGTCCTGGACATGTGCTGGTGTGAGCAGGGGGACCGTTGCGTGCCCTGCAGGATTTTAATCCATTATATTGTAGTGTGTTAATAACTGTAATCTTTGAGACTGTGGTCCCAAGACTCTTCAGGTCATTGACCAGGTCCTCCCATGTATTGTAATTGCAAATTTTTATCGCTAATATCGGCACTTTAAGAATTCGCGAAAATCTGGAATATAGTGATATATATTCGGTACTCGCAAATATTCTAGTTTTTTTTCCATCAGTGCCCTCATTGCTTCTTGCTTATGGCCCAATGAAAACGCTGCAATATCTTTGTCAGAGCATAGCAACATCCCTAGCAACCAATAGGAAAGTTGCCTACCACTTTACTATATAAGAAACTCACCAGCAGCCATTTTCTGCAGTTTTTTACAGTTCTGAGAGAGCCAGCAGTGTCATTGCTGTGCTCTGTGCTTTGCAGACTCATCTGGATCCTTATTTAATTACATTACATTATGTAGTTATCTCATACATTTAATACAGATAGTTAGTGGGAGATAGTCAGTGAAGGTTTGTTAGTGATATAGTGTAGCTGATAGGTTACTGTGCAGGGTGTTAGGTAGTGTGATAGGAATTACTGTGCTGTGATTGGGATTAGTGTCTCTGTTAGACACAGTGCTGTGATGTCGCAACAATACTTAGTGCACCAATCAGTAATATATACTCAGACCTGATAAAATGTGAAGTTGCACGTATTGCGCAAAAAAATAATGCTCAACATTAGTGCTGATTTGTGAAAATAATAACTGGAGAGCATGAATTCTAGAATTTATTGTGAATATTATGCAAAAATTCGCTAAATATCGCAAAAACGAATATTGCCTATGCCGCTCATCACTACTCCCATGTAGTTCTGGGATGATTCCTGATCTTTCTCAGAATCATCCTTACCCCACGAGGTGAGATCTTGCATGGAGCCCTAGAGCGAGCAAGATTGACAGTCATCTTGTGTTGCTTTCATTTTCTAATAATTTCACCAACAGTTGTTGCCTTCTCACAAGGCTGCTTGCCTATTGTCCAGTAGCCCATCCCAGCTTTGTGGAGGTCTACAATTTTGTCCCTGCTGTCCTTTGGTCTACCAGCTCTTTGGTCTTGGCCATGGTGGAAAGGATGGAGTGTAATTGATTGTCTGGACAGATGTCTTTTATACAGGTAATGACTGAGTTCAAACAGGTGCTATGCGCTTCCTGTCCCGCTCAGTGGTCATGTGACCACTGAGGCCAGGTAAGTGCAGGAGCTGTCGGGTCTTTCACTGCAATGTATTAGACTGTACAGCCTCTCTAGGGGCTGTATTTCCCTTGTAACTGGAGCTACTATGTCAGCCCCAGTTACAGGAGAAATCAATAGTGGAAAAATAAAAGAAATTAAATGTCCCCCAACGGTCTTGTATGATATTATGGAGGACGCAAAGTGTAAAATAAAAAAATAAAGTGCTTTGTATGTTTCACATATAAAAAAAAAAATTGAGTAATTTAAAAAAAATGTTAAAAATAGAAAAAAAATCAAAATATTTGCTATTGCCGCGTTCGTAACATCCGTAACGACCGGCTATATAAATATATCATGATCCACCCCAACCAAAAAACACCATAAAAAAATAAAAATAAAAACTGTGTAAAAATAAGCCATTTTTGTCACCTTACATCACAAAAAGTGCAACACCAAGTGATCAAAAAGGTGTATGTACCACAAAACTGTACCAATAACACCGTCACCTCATCCCGCAAAAAATGAGCCCCTACATAAGAAAATTGCTCAAAAAAACAAACTATAGCTCTCAAAAAATAGAGATATTAAAACATAATTTTTTTGTTTCAAAAATTCTATTATTGTGCTAAAGTGAAATTTAAAATATATATATATATATATATATATATATATATATATTTGGTATTGCCATATTTGGATATCATGCAGATTGTCATTGGTGAACTTCAAATGGTCCTGGACATGTGCTGGTGTGAGCAGGGGGAC
This sequence comes from Bufotes viridis, assembly GCA_033119425.1. Classification (NCBI taxonomy): domain Eukaryota; kingdom Metazoa; phylum Chordata; class Amphibia; order Anura; family Bufonidae; genus Bufotes; species Bufotes viridis. The sequence goes on along the minus strand of CM065593.1, from coordinate 125,871,931 downwards.
CGTTGCGTGCCCTGCAGGATTTTAATCCATTACATTGTAGTGTGTTACTAACAGTAATCTTTGAGACTGTGGTCCCAAGTCTCTTCAGGTCATTGACCAGGTCCTCCCATGTATTGTAATTGCAATTTTTTATCGCTAATATCGGCACTTTAAGAATTCGCGAAAATCTGGAATATGGTGATATATATTCGTACTCACAAATATTCTAGTTTTTTTTTTTCATCAGTACCCTCACTGCTTCTTGCTTATGGGCCAATGAGAACGCTGCAATATATTTGTCATAGCATAGCAACAACCCTAACAACTAATAGGAAAGTTGCCTACCCCTTTACTATATAAGAAACTCACCAGCAGCCATTTTCTACAGTTTTTTTACAGTTCTGAGAGAGCCAGCAGTGTCATTGCTGTGCTCTGTGCTTTGCAGACTCATCTGGATCCTTATTTAATTACATTATATAGTTAGCTCATACATTTAATACAGATAGTTAGTGGGAGATAGTCAGTGAAGGTTACTGTGCAGGGTGTTAGATAGTGTGATAGGAATTACTGTGCTGTGATCTACCCTGTCAGATGAATGTTGTAAAAATAAGAAACATAAACAGTGCCAAAAAATACATTTTTTAGTTACCTTGCCGTAACGTAATATAGAAATTAAAAAATCATATGTACTCCAAGATAGTACCAATAAAACTGGCACCTTATCCCCTAGTTTACAATTTGGGAGTTTCTACTGTATGAGTGCATCAGGGGGGGTTCAATTGGGACATGGCATCTAAAAACCAGTTCAGCAAAATCTGCCTTCCACGCCCTTCCATGTGCCCTTACATCAGTTTACATCCACATGTGTGGTGTTTCTGTAAACCACAGAATCAGGGTAATAAATATTGAGTTTTGTTAGGCAGTTAACCCTTGATGTGTTAAAGAAAAAAATTGATTGAAATGAAAAATCTGCCAAAAAAGTGAAATTTAGAAATGTCATCTCCATTTTTCCTTAATTCTTGTGGAACACCTAAAGGGTTAACAAAGTTTGTAAATCAGTTTTGAGTAACTTGAGGGGTGTAGTTTCTAAAATTGGGTAATTTATGGGGGTTTTCCACTATGTAAGCCCCACAAAAGGACTTCAGACCTGAACTGCTCCTTAACCGCCTGCCGACCGCCTAAGGCAGGGATGCGTCCAGGCGGCGGCAGGCTTGTTCCTCTTTGACACAGTGGCGCATCATCTCGCGAGAGGCAAGATTTGCTGTAAACGCGTGCACGCTTGCGCGCGCGTTCACAGCAAGTCGCGGCTCAAAAGTTATACTACAGCCTGCCAGCGATGATCCATCCTTAAATAAAGAAAATAAAGAACAAAGAAAACTAAATGTGTTTGGTTTAAATGTGATTAAGGTTCTGGCCTCTATGAGTGTAGTGACAAACACATGATGTCTATGTGTTTGTGTAGAACATTTAGAGAACTTACTTGCTAAACTGTGCAAGTGTATGTCCAATGCTGCAGGCTGATGATATTCATGTAGAGATGTTACATGTTATCCTGGGCAGCACATGGCTAGCACTGCAGCATGGAGCTGTGCTGCAGCGCTGGCCATGTACTTCACAGTTTAACATGTAACTTCTCTAATATACACATACAGATGTAGCCTGCATCACTTTGAAACGAGCTGTGCCAGGATGTCACTTTAATGTGACTTGTATTACTGAAATTTGATTTTGTTGTGTTATTGTGTTAAGCCTGTCAAACAGATGTGGCTACATCTGCATATGATAGAACACTGAAATCTGCGTGTCTGTCACGTCACTTATTACTGATTATTACTGTGCTGCCCACAGAGAGGGCAGTATGAGTGATTTGATAAGTTTCCTATAATGTTCTGGACTTCTGCTGGATACATGGATAGCAGATGTTCAGTCTTTAAAAATGATGTGCCCACTCAAAAATGGTGTACCCCGCTAAGCGACCGGCGGAGCCATTTATTCTCTGTGGTAGCCTCAGATCTGCTGGAAGCTACCAGGCTTATCACAACAATGTTGCTATGAAAGGCAGGCAGGGCTCCACAGGAACGCATTGAAAGTCCATAAGCTGGTATGGTAAATCATGGCAGTCCCATGGTAAATCACGGGAGAGGCAATCTAACGACCACGTGTTCAAGTCCCCTAGGAAGACTTAAAAAATGTGCATGAATAAGTTTTAAAAAAAGGAAAAAAATGAAAAAAATATAGATATAAATATCTACCCCTCCCTTTGCCCAGTTTAAAATAAAATGAAAATGAATGATAAAAAAAGATTATAGACAACAGCGTGTCTCAAAACACCCATACTATAAAATATAAATGTATTTGTCACATGATGAACGTTGTAACAGAAAAAAAATTAAGATAGCTGACTTGCCGTTTTTTCACTACTTCATCTCTCAAAAAAAAAAAATGGAATCAAAGTGATAAAAAAGTTTAGGAGAACCACTGAACATATCCCAAGCATCCGTAGACAAGATATACGGACACAGAACATGCAAAAACGAAGAATTAATTAAACAATGGAACAAAACAAAACAGAATAAATTGGAAATTTGAGAAGGGAACAGTGCAGACTTAGTCTCACCTGACCACAGTCTCTACCAGGCAATCTGTTCTAAACTATAGCACCAAGTGGTTGACAGTTGCTATGCTGGCTAAGTTCCAAGACCTAGTCTAAGCACCCTCAGTAAGTACTGCAGTGACCTGTAAAGAAGCAGGCTGGGGTCACTTGCAAAAAATCTTTATTCCTGAAGAACCCCTTTAAGTATTTTTTTTTTAGATATTTACTTTATTCGCCATAATCATGGCATTATATAAGTACACATTACAGCACTTTAGCATGCGCATTATACACACACACAGCTCTGCAGAACGCATTTTATACATACACAGGCTGCAGTATGCACATTATATATGAACACACTTCTGCGATATATATTGTAACAATGTGTGTGGAAAGGTGCTGGAAGGGATGTATCTTTCACTGAGAGTCCTCAGCTGGGTGAGATAAATATCTCTAGTATTTGTTTCAGCAAAGTGTAGTTTGCTGGAGGTGTTTTATTCAGACTTTTGTTGTGGGCTGGATTTATTTAGAATGGTAGGTAGGTTTGGTAGAGGGACCTACCAGTCTACACCCTTACTCTAGAGCAGCTATTCACCCTAGCCTGATGAGATCCTAGGTGTACTGGGATTGTTACTGGGGAATAAATAGATGTTTATTTAATGTTTTTTTATTTTTTTATTTTATTTTTGGGTGTTGCGCTTTATGTGCTGTGGCTTCACCACAAGTGGCAGTTAACTTTGATGCTCTGTCTTGTGCTGGCTAAAAAATAGAGCAGCATTTTACCCCAGAGTCTGTCTTTGCCGATCCCACCGCAAGTACACAGTTCCCTATAGCATATTATACACACACAGTAGTATGTATCTATACACAGCTCTGCTGTATGCATACCTGACAAACACAGCTTTGCTACATTGATGAGATACACTGCCTGTCCCAAAAAAAAGTTGCCTCCAAAAAAAAAGTCGCACACTCTAATATTTTGTTGGACCGCCTTTAGCTTTGATTACGGCACGGATTCGCTGTGGCATTGTTTCAATAAGCTTCTGCAATGTCACAAGATTTATTTCCATCCAGTGTTGCATTCATTTTTCACCAAGATCTTGCATTGATGATGGTAGAGTCTGACTGCTGCACAAAGCCTTCTCCAGCACATCCCAAAGATTTTCAATGAGTTAAAGTCTGGACTCTATGGTGGCTAATTCATGTGTGGAAATGATGTCTTATGCTCCCTGAACCACTCTTTCACAATTTGAGCCCGATGAATACTGGCATTGTCATCTTGGAATATGCCCGTGCCATCAGGGAAGAAAAAAATCCATTGATGGAATAACCTGGTCATTCAGTGTGTTCAGGTAGTCAGCTGACCTTATTCTTTTAGCACATACTGTTGCTGAACCTAGACCTGACCAACTGCAGCAACCCCAGATCATAGCTCCGCCACCACAGGCTTGTACAGTAAGCACTAGTCATGATGGGTGCATCACTTAATCTGCCTCTCTTCTTACCCTGATGCGCCAATCACTCTGGAACAGGGTAAATCTAGACTCATCAGACCACATGACCTTCTTCCATTGTTCGAGTCCAATCTTTATGCTCCCTAGCAAATTGAAGCCTTTTTTTCTGGTTTGCCTCACTGATTAGTGTTTTTCTTACGGCTACACAACTGTTCAGTCCCAATCCCTTGAGTTCCCTTCGCACTGTGCGTGTGGAAATGCTCTTACTTTCACTATTAAACAAAGCCCTGAGTTTGACTGTTGTTTTTCTTTGATTTGATTTCACCAAACATTTAAGTGATCGCCGATCACAATCATTTAGGATTTTTTTCCAGCCACACTTCCTCGAATACGATGGGTCCCCACTATCCTTCCAGTTTTTAGTAATGCATTGGACAGTTCTTAACCCAGTTTTAGTAGTTTAGTAGTTTCATGCATGCCAATGATTTGATCCTTCTCTAACATACTAACATCTTTTCCATGACCATGAGATGTGTCTTTCAACATGGTTGCTTAAGAAATGAGAAGCAACTCATTCCACCAGTTGGGGTTAAATAACTTGTTGGTAGCTGAACAAGTGCAGTAATTATCAAATAGGAGGCTCATACCTATTTGCTTAGTTAAATCCAGGTGGCAACTTTTTTTTTTGACAGTCAGTGTATATATTCATACACAGCTTTGCTGCATACATAGCTCTCTCTCACACATATGCACATATATACACTAGTATCATTTATAAAAACTCAAATGCCTTTACACTTAAGGTCCTTTAGGTGCAGTTTGATCTAAGTTTTTTTTTTCCCTTTACTGCAGCGTGCTCCTTGTGCTTGACCATCGTTAATCCTCTTCTCTTGCCTGATTTCAGAGATTACTGTTGGGCAGGGGGAAAAAGAAGTGTACAGAGGTACACCTCTCTCATTTATTCAACAAAATGTTGTATGACAACTCTTCTGGATCAATAAGGAAGCAGTTAGGGAGGTCTGGCACTGCTGGACCATCCTGACTGCGAAATATAAGATTTCTTACTAAAAAGTGTGTCTTATAGTTCAAACAATATGGTAGATAAATTATTATTTCTTTATTCAGTTAGATGTTATTATAGTTATTATTACAGTTATCAATTATTCTTTAGATGAAAATCAAATATTGGTATGTCCACATACAAAAAATATACAATATATATATATATATATATATATATATATATATATATATATATATATATATATATATATATATATATATATATATAGACAAAAGCAAAAAGCACTCCTCAAATGTGTTTCAATGGTGCACGCGTCCACCCCTGGTCATGGGGTCTCTCTATAAGTCCAACAAATTGGAGCAGCACTCCTTTGGTAAAAGTGAACAAAATGTGTTTATTAACACATGTTAACACAGCAACGTTTCAGCCCTCTCACAGACCCATTTTCAAGCCAAGTGAATAATACATATCAACATTGTGGTTTTATACATAATTCATTATTAATCCCACATGTGTGTCATTAAATCCACGTGATAAATAACATAGAAAAAAGTTATTGTGCCAACAAGCTAGAAAATAGAATAGGAGAACAATGATTATGCAGATTAAAATTACCTTATCACCAATCACATGTAACTAGGGAAGATGGAGACTTCAGCGTACTCGGCGTACCTCTCGTTTTAGTGCGTATGCCCTAAATTCATCTTCCTTACTTCCTTATACCCAATATTAGGGACCCCCCTGGATGTCCCATTATCTCTGGGAGAGAATCTATATTCTCGAATATTGCGATTTTTTTGGATAAAGTTTTGAGACAGTATGCAACGGGCGCTAAATCATATATCAGAGATACAGGTGATTTTTTTAATAAGTTGGACAAGCTTAAATTAACAAAGAAATGTATCTTGGTATCGCTTGATCATACAAGGGGTTTGCAGGCATGAAAGAGGTACTGTGGGGTTTTCTATATTCGTACAGGACAAAAGAATTCCTGTTGGAACTATTGGAACTCACGTTATGTTGCAACTATTTTTGTTTCCAGCATAGATTCTATTTGCAGCGGGTGGGCGCGGTGATGGGGTCCAATGTCGCGCCTACTTATGCAAATATATTTGTGAGGTCACTTGAGGAGCGCCTTATCTATGTATCTCCCCACTACAGGCATGTATTGACGTGGTGGAGGTACATAGATGACGTGTTCCTCATCTGGACAGGAACCATGGAGGACTTGGAGGAATTCCATGTGTTCTTAAATTCTATGGATGAGGGTATCAGATTCACCCGGGTGGTATCAGAAAATAGGTTACAATTCCTTGATACAGTGGTATATATACAGGATGACTCTATGCACACGGATTTACACGTGAAACCAACGGACAAAAATACATTATTACATTTTACAAGTTGTCATCCCAGAAAAATGATAAATTCACTCCCATACAGTCAAATGATTAGTTAAACGAGTTATTGATGTAGATGAAAAAATAGAAGTGGCCCTGCAGACAATGAGTGAATCTTTTGTCCAAAGGGGGTATCCTAGGTCCCTATTGAATAGACAGATGAATAAGGTGAAAACTATTCCAAGGGAGGAATTAAAAAAGGGACAGACCATGCGAGGAATGGATAGGATCCCATTTGTGACTACATATAATGAATTCTCTCCAAAAATTTAACAAATTATTAGAAGGCATTGGGGCTCAATACAAAGTGAGTTCCCTCAAATAGAGACATTTAAGAAAGCTCCGGTTATGTCATATAAAAGAACTAAGCGTATTAAAGACCAATTAGTGAGAGCTACAATTCCTGTGAAAAAAGAAACAAAACAGGTATACTTTAAAACTAAGAGCAGTGGGAACTTCCCCTGCTTGAATTGTGTTAACTGTAAAAACATGCACAAAGGACAATATTTCATACACCCCAGGACACAGGAAAAATACAAGATTCACCAGTATTTGACCTGTTGTTCAGCATGGGTGTATGTATTATGGTGCCCGTGCAAACTACTATACGTTGGGGAAACAACTACAGAGATGAAAGTAAGTTTAAATAACCATCATCAAAGCATTAGGGACGGGAGGAAAGATCTCCCAGTCTCTAAACATTTTTTTGAAAAAAAACATAGAGTACAGGATCTGCGCTTTATGATCCTTGAACATATGTCAAAAAGAGGAAGCGATAGGGAGGCTCACCTCAAAAAATTTGAATTAAAGTGGATCTTTGGTCTCAACACGCTGAAACCTGTGGGTCTCAACGTGGATTTTAGGGTTACCACTGGTATGTTCAGTTAAAGATCTATCTGAGGTATCCGTGAAGCTCAGGGCCATGATTGCCTTTTGGTCTCTGGATGGTTGTAGCAGGTAAATTATGCAATTTTGTTATATAACTTTGGTCACCCAAAAATATTGGCGTAGACTGTATTTCTATAGAGAATTAAGAAAGTTTAGTAGGAGATAGAAACATAAGGTTGGAGTGTATATGGTTTTTATAATGATAATATATAGGCACAATCAATGTACGGGGAGATGTGACTTTATCTATTGAATTGTAGCTGACCCAGAAGGGGTGTACACATATAGGATTGAACCCATGAGGGGTGTAATATATATACATTTATACAGACACATGCATACAATATGATAGATTGGTCGGTACGCTATGTGGGACCACGTATGTGGATATTTTCCCGATCTCCTGCCCTTTAATAGCATGGATGTGTTCGCATAGGAATGAGTATGAGCAGGCGCAAGGAATTGGTGATCGCGCGCGCAGCTCATCCCACGATAGATGCCGTGGGTATAAGGAAGTAAGCCACGGGATGAATTTATGGCATGCGCACTAAAACGTGAGGTTACCCGAGTACGCTGAAGTCTCCATCTTCCCTAGTTACATGTGATTGGTGCCAAGGTAATTTTAATCTGCATAATCATTGTTCTCCTATTCGATTTTCTAGCATGTCCTGGGTATGATGCAAGCCAGGCCTCTTTTTGTTTTTATATATATGCACAAGAGCACTTTCACTTTTGTACTATGTACCTTATTATACACAGCCAGTTTGTACAGCGGAGTAGGACGAGGTGCTTCCTGGATGAACTTTGCGCAAGAGTGAATTGTTGGCACAAGAACTTTTTTCTATGTTATTTATCACGTGAATTTAATGACACACATGAGGGATTAATAATGAATTATGTATAAAAACACGATGTTGATATGTATTATTCACTTGGCTTGAAAATGGCTCTGTGAGAGGGCTGAAACGTTGCTGTGTTAACATGTGTTAATAAACACATTTTGTTCACTTTTACCAAAGGAGTGCTGCGCCAATTTGTTGGACATATGTATATATATATATATATATATATATTTTTTTTTTTTTTAATAACCTAATAACACAAATGTGGTCCCGACTATATTAAGATGTCACATTTTAATCACTTTTCAAAAGTTTTTCTTTGCCTGCTCTTTCTTTGTCAACTTATACCTTGACATCATTGAACATTTTGTAATGTGTGTTATATTTCTCGATAGTCTGTTAAAACCATGCCCTATAAATGTTAATGGAAGAAAAGATTAAGCACAAATAACAAAATTAGTTTATCATTTTAAAGTTATTCCTGAGTATTATATTTAATGTATTATACAGACAAGCTAAGTTTTAGGTCTTAATGTTCATTCTGCCGATCTTCTAAAGCCTACTCCTTGCCTGATTCAAACAGACATGAACAGATGTTGGTGCCTGAATGAGTGACATTCTTATGCACCTGCCTTTTGATACCTTTATTCTAAGCAAAAAATGAAGCATAATGTATGAGATGTCATTCATTCATGATGCATACAGAACAGAAGCAACAACTAAATCATTTCAATTCACTTAGGAAAAGTCTATACTGTAATAATTAAACAGCAAAACTGTAATAATTATAAGCTACAACTTTGCCATAGGAACATAAGAACAGAACACTGTGTAGGGCAGGATTATGCAGGAAATGCCCAAGATAGGTTTCTTTTTACAACAGATAAGGAAAATATTTATTTGTGTAGAGTTACGAAAGCATTTACCATATTTTTTGCTTCATAAGATGCAATTCCCCCCCCAAAAAAAAAGTGTTGGGGGGTGGAAATGGCAGTGTATCTTATAAAGTAAATACTAGTGAGTGCTTCCATTATGGTATGTAATAGGTAAAGGGAGCTGCTGAAGCACTGTGAGCACTGCTTGTACTCACCCTCCCTTGTCTTCTTCTCTGGGGGGGGGGGGGACTGCATTGCAGTTCCTGACCACCTACAGCGTCAGTATGTAGTGCCCACACTATGATCCGACACTACACACAGTCAGGTGACAATGCAGCGCAGGCCGGAGAAGACAAGGGAGTGTGACTGGTGGAGCGATTGCTGGACCTGGAGAGGAGCAGCGGAGGAGAAAAGATAAATGATGTTCTTTATTTTGTCTCTGATCTGAGGTTTGATGGGGTCTGGCGTGAAAGTCTGTCCTGAGATCTGATGAGGGTCTGACATGGAGGTCTGATGGTTATCTGACATTTAGGTCTGATGGGGGTCTGTCATGGCGGTTTGATGGGGTCTGGCACGGAGGTCTGATGGGAATTTGACATGAAGGTCTGATGGGGGTCTGATGTGAGTTCCTGATATGGGGGTCTGAACTGAGTTCCTGATTTCGGGGTCTCAACTGAGGATCTGATATAGGGGTCTGATTGGAAGATCTGAAGTGAGGTCTGATGAAAAATATTTTTTTCTTAATTTTCTCCTCTAAAACCTGGGTTGCGTCTTATCATCAGGTGTGTCTTAAAAAAGCAAAAAATACAGTACCATCTAGAAAAAAAAGACTTAAAACATTAACCTACAGAGTAATTGCTTTTAAATGGTAGAAAGGAAAGCTGAACAGTCCCATTGCCTTCACACTGGTGACCAGCAGTAGACCTTACAGTAATGCTCTCTTAGGAAGCAGTAAAGTTCATTACTTTCTGTCCAGATAAAATCTTATTTTTATATATATTCTAATAGGAATTCATGAGTTAAATGGAGAGCACCTATGAAGACCATTATTTTCGCTGTGGAGGACCCACCCAATGTGTATTAGAGATGAGTGAAGTTTTCAAAATTTGTGACAGGCAGGTCACAAATATGGTGTGCACATCATCATGCAGGCCACCAACATTCCCAGCTATCCCATAGATAAACAAAAAAAAGCATACAGCATCCTTCAGTAAAGGAAAAACAGGATGGAGGAAGCGCCAATAAAGTAGTGTTGTTACAGTGCAAACTATTAGGCTTAGATCACACTACACTTTGTTGTGGACTTAACCGCTCAGTGGCCCAAAATTCAATGAGTGGCCTCATGACAGTGGGGAGGGTGTCAGCAATAAAGCTGTCTTCACATCACTGTTTATTTTTCCGTTCTTATGATCTGTCAGAAGAACAGTCCAAAAAAGTGGATTCCGTAGTTTGAGCAACAATTCCAGTAGCTAGCTTCACACTTGGACCCCATGGTGCAGAGAGTACAGGTCACAATAGGGGCCCCGGAACAGAGAAGGGAGTGGGGTCTTTCCTGTAGTTTGAACATCGGTCTTCACACCATCATTATTTGGTCAGCATTTGATCAGTATTGGTAATGCAAAAACATGAGTGGGTCTAAAACAGAGATAACGTGTGATGGAAATATTTGCATGTCTACTGTCTTTTGCACCCACTCCTGCTTTTGACTTTCAAATCATAATCAAATCCTGATGCAAAATACTGACTGTTTGATAGGGACCCCATGGATGCTCAAAATACAGGACATGTTTTTTTTGCTATTTTTCTATTCTTCTGACGGATCAGAAGAACAGAAAAATAAACGGTGATGTCAGCAAGGCCAAACAGGATTACTAGTGTCCCTCTAACTGACTGGTGAGGGGGACAACAGCATGAACAGTCACAATAGTGGCACCAGAAAAGAGTGGTGAGAGTGGCTACAACATGAAGAGTCACAATAGTGGCCACAGAACAGAGTGGGGAGGGGGTGTAACATCAGGGGCAGTATCTGCCTTCACACCATCAGTATTTGGTCAGCATTCAATCAGTATTGGTAAGGCAAAAACAAGAGTGGGTCCAAAAGAGAGATAGCAAGTGATGGAAATATTTGCATGTCTTCTGTCTTTTATACCCACTCCTGCTTCCAAATCATAATCAAATCCTGATACAAAATACTGACCGTGTGATAGAGGCCTTCTGAACACTCAAATTACAGGCCCGTTTTTGTTTTTTTTTTTTCGGTTTTGATTCTGACGGATGAGAAGAACAGAAAAAGTGCCTATATTACACCGCCTATTGACAATGAGTCTGATGCATGGGACGTCTATGTATAACAGAACAGATGAAATTTTAACCCGTAGAGGACCCGCGCTGTACATGTATGGCGCAGATGTCCATAACTTAAGGACCAGCGCTGTACATGTACAGCGCTGTGATTGGGTGGGCGCAGGAGACGCGCCCGCCCGATCCGTGGCAGGGTTCCGGCAGTCACTGATAGCCGGACCCCTGCTGCATGCGCCGGCATTGGTGAAATCACTGATGCCGGTGCATTAACCCTTGATGTGCCACAGTCAGCGCTGACCGTGGCACGTGCGATGTTGGGCAGGGATCGGATCTGCCATCGGGTCCCTGTGCTGCTGTGACGGGGACCCAATAGCAGGAAAGGCAGCTCGAAGTCTTCCTTAGTAGGGATGAACGCAAAGACCCATATTCGATTTTGCAATATTTTACAAATATTTTGCATCATATTCATCATATATGCTCGATTACGCAATATTTGTTACTTCGCATTCAATATCATGACTTGTGATTCATTTTTCAAGTTATATTTGCGTGCGCAAATAATCTATTCGTTATTCGCGAATCTGCGACAACATTTTCGTATGCGCGTACGCACAGAAGGGTATGGCTTCTGCTGCAAGGCGGATCGCACAAGTTTGTAGGCCTGTGGATTGGAAGGAATCCAGCAAACAAAAAATGGTTGGAAACTTCAGCATGGCAGAGGAGGAAATCTTGATCAAAGTAAGTAATTATGGTAACATTACTGCTACTACATTCCTGTGTATAAGTATTTAGTAATGGAAAATAATTTAAAAACTTTTTGTTGGAATAAATGTTCGCACTTTCGAATATTACCAAAATAGTTATTCCCAGTACATATGCTGTAATTTTCAATCACACGATAAAATTATTCCAGCAAAACAAAGATTTTTCAAAACTGACTGTTAGCCAGCATATTAACTTTTACAGTTAATTCATAAGTCAATCAGTTACGCTGGAATATACCAATGTATATATTTTGAAATATCGATAAACGGCTGTTGTTACAGAATACCATTATGTCACTACAATGTGATGTATCTTTAGATGGTATCCATACATAATAGCGGCCTATATTAAGGGCCTCATGTATAGAGAGTAGACAAATATATATAAATTGTACATGTGAACTGATAATCCGCCTGACCCGATAGACCGACACTACATACCCACCCCTATATACTACAGGAACCCACGTCAAACGCACAACCCCCCCTTCTCCCCCCACCTCAGCCCAAAAACAACACACAGAGACAGACACACAGAGACAGTCACACACACAAAGACATAGGTTCTAGTAGGCATTTCCAAACAGCGGCCCTCCAACTGTTGTAAAAGAATCACTCTCATCATGCAGAAATGTATGATACACATTATTGCTTCAGCCAGAGATAGAATGATGGGAGTTTTATATTTGCTACAGCTGGAGGGCCTCAGTTTGCTGGAGGGACACACTTTGATGATGACTAGTCTATACATTCTAACTAGTTTCCTTGCGGTCAGAAGTAATCTTTGACATAGAGCATTTGCTGGTTCATTTAGCGTTACCCAGGGTGCACCACGGGAGGCAAACCAGTTTTACACCCCATAATGTCCCGTCACTCCTCTAGACAGGTTCACCACTCCTCAGATGTCTTGTTGCCAATAATGAATAATCTAAACACATAAATATTTTATACAATCCCAGATTTTATTGAAACTCAAAAGTAGATGACATTTAAAGTAGTGCATGGGGAGTACGTCTGACCATTCCAGGAAGTTGATGAACAGCCTGTCAGCTCCGTACTGCCGCTAGGTCAGCTAACCCCCCTGAATGACGCTTTGTCCCCATTGACTACAATTTAGATGTTGTCCGGTTTGGAGGCAGCAGGACGGCAGAACACGGTGAGAGAAAGTTTAATTAAAATTTCAGATTATCATTTTGTTTTATTCATGTTGAACCTCCCGCCGATTGCCTCCGTTCTGCTGCCTTGACTTTGCTATCGATACCTTTGTTTGAACGTTATTGCAATCGAATAATTTAATAATTATAAATCTTCAAAGAATACATATTAGATTTATTGTTACCGTTATAAGATCCCATCATATATTTGTTCTCGTGAACTACTTTGCATGTTGCAGTGTAATATTGTAATCAAGGTTAACGTTCTAACATCTGAATTTTTTTTTGTTTTGTTTATTTTTTATACAACAGTGTATGCTTCAGCAGGGGTATGAAAACATCCCCTCCCACGAGATGAAGAGGCGAGTGGTAAGGCAGATTGCCTATGAACTGTGGCAGGAGCATGATGTCCGTCATAAAAGGATGGCCATCCTTAAAGAGTGGTCCGATCAGAAGAGGAGGAATGCGGCGAGGATCAGACAAATAAGAACCAAGAATTCCAGGTATAATGATAATAGAGTGTTGGTGAAAGATACAAAAGTAATGTGGAGCATTTGTTGTAAACACTTGTACATCAAAGAATTGAACATGTTATTTTCATTTCACCATCTTAGATGTACCGTTGCCCTCGTTGAGGCGTAGGTCTCCAGCAACAGAGGTGTGGCATGCCTCGGATGAAGAGGATGAGGAAGCCAGGCCATCCGGTTAGCCATCTGCCCCTATCCCCCGATGGGAGGCTGAGGCTGTGGAGGAACCTGAGGGTGGACGCGCACCCCTAACAGATTCCGCCCCACAAGAGTTCCACCACCCCCCATAAGAAGGGTAAATATTTACCCTTCTTGGCTGCATTTAACCCCTTAAGGACCCAGCCATTTTTCACCTTAAGGACCAGCCCATTTTCAGCAAATCACTATACATGTATCACTATATGTAGGCCAGGCCATTCTGAGACTGTTTTCTTGTCACATATTGTACTTCATGACAGTGGTAAAACTGAGTCAAAAATTTAATTTTTATTTATTAAAAATACCAAATTTACCAAAAATTAGAAAAAAAAATTCAAATTTGCAAATGTCAATTTCTCTACTTTTATAATAGAGAGTAATAGCTCCAAAAATAGTTATTACTTTACATTCCCCATATGTCTACTTCATGTTTGGATCGTATTGGGAATGCTATTTTATTTTTTGGGGACGTTAGAAGGCTTAGAAGTTTAGAAGCAAATCTTGAAATTTTTCTGAAAATTTCCAAAACCCACTTTTTAAGGATCAGTTCAGGTCTGAAGTCACTTTGTGGAGCTTACATAATAGAAACCACCCACAATTGACCCCATTTTATAAACTACACCCAACAAGGTATTCAAAACTCATTTTACAAGCTTCGTTAACCCTTTAGGTGTTCCAGAAGAATTAATGGAAAATGGAGATGACATTTCTGAATTTCACTTTTTGTCAGATTTTACATTTTAATAAAAAAAATTTCAGTAACAAAGCAAAGGTTAATAGCCAAACATAACTAAATATTTATTGCCCTGATTCTGTAGTTTACAGAAACACCCTATATGTGATCGTAAACTGCTGTACGGGAACATGGCAGGGCACAGAAGAAAAGGAATGCCATACAGTTTTTGAAGGCATATTTTGCTGGATAGTTTTTTTTAACACCATGTCCCATTTCAAGCCCCCCTGATGCACCCCTAGCGTAGAAACTCCAAAAAAAGACCCCATTTTGGAATCTACGTGATAAGGTGGCAGTTTTGTTGCTACTATTTTAGGGTACATATGATTTTTGGTTGCTCTGTATTACACTTTTTTTGAGGCAAGGTAACAAAAAATAGCTGTTTTGGCACCATTTTTAGTTTTTGTTATTTACAGTGTTCATCTGACAGGTTAGATCATGTAGTATTTTTATAGAGCAGGTTGTTGCGGACGCAACAATACCAAATGTGTGTACTTTCTTTGGTTGTTTGTTTCAGTTTTACATAATAAAGCATTTCTGTAAAAAAAAATCATGTTTTAGTGTCTCCATAATCTGAGAGCCATAGTTTTTCTACTTTTTGGGTGATTGTCTTAGTTAGGGTCTTATTTTTTGCGGAATGAGATGTCGGTTTCATTAGTATGATATTGGGGTGCGTATGACTTTTTGATGGCTTGGTATTACACTTTTTGTGATGTAAGGTGACAAAAAATGGCTTTTTTCACTTTTTTTTTTTTTTTTTTACGGTGTTCACCTGAGAGGTTAGTTCATGCGATATTTTTATACAGTCTGTTCTTACAAATGTGTCGATTCCTAATATGTCTACTTTCTTTTTATTTATTTACGTTTTACACAATAACATCACTCTTAAAACAAAAAAATCATATTTTAGTGTCTCCATAGTCTTTATTTTTTGAGCGATTATCTAGTGTAGTGGCTAATTTTTTGCGGGATGAGGTGACGGTTAGATTGGTACTATTGGGGGGCATACATATTTTTGATCGCTTGGTGTTGCACTTTTAGTGATGTAAGGTCACAAAAAAATGGCTTTTTTTACATGGTTTTTATTTTTTACAGTGTTTACCTGAGGGGTTAGGTCATGTGACATTTTTATAGGGCCTGTCGATACGGAGGCGGCGATACCTAATATGTCTACTTTTCTTTTTCTTCCCTATTTTTTACAATTTTTTTTAACTTTATTTTGGGAAATGGGCGCTTTTTTTTTACGTGAAACTTAATTTTTTTTTTTTTTACTTAATTTTTTTAACATGTTTTTTCACTTTATGTTTTGTCCCACTATAGGACTTCAAGATTTCAGGGTCTGATCCCTGTTTTAATGCAGCACAATACATCTTTATTGTGCTGTATTGAACTTTTAGTATCTTACACTGTAAGACACTAACAGGGGCTGGATCTCTTGGGCTTCCGTAGTTTGTAGTCCCGATGCCTGTTCAAGGCATCGGGGCTGCCATAGCAACCATCGGGTTCCCGTCACCACAGCACCGATGGGGATGTATAAACTGCCGCAAACTCCCTGTATGCCGTGGTCAGCGCGACCGCGGCATACAGGGGTTAATCCGCTGGCATCGGTGTTTTCATCGATGCTGGCAGATACAGCAGGGGTCCGGCTGTCAGTATCAGCTGGACCCCTGCTGCTGATAGCGGCAGGAGGTGGGGGGCAGCCGGTTAACCCTAGGACGAGAATGCTCGTCCTAGTGCCTTATGTAGCCACAAGTTAGAACGAGCATTCTCGTCCTAGGTCTTTGAGGGGTTAATCATTCGATTTTCCCAAACACAAATGTAAACAAACTCTAAATAATATAAGAACAAAAATCCAAAACCCTAATATTAACTATAATTTTTTCCTAATTTGGTGAAATGAAAACATAATTATAAATGCAAAATAAAAAAAAGTACAATTAAATTATTGAACAATAGTTGAACCTAAAAACTATGTACAAGTGATAAAAATACAAACAGAAACACATATCCTCAGAACCGCCATTAACTGAAATACATTTTTAAAAAAATTAATAAGACTTAGGCATAATGAACATCTATATTTTTAAACCAAGATTAACAAACTTGGTTGATACATATACCCAAGAAAGCTCTATCTACTCTAAGATTTGATATCAAGAATTCCACTGTGATAACCATGTTTACAAAATAGCCAACCATATATGTCTCATCATGCCAGTGTACCAATTGTGGACTTTCTACAATACAGAAAAATGTCTCTAATATTATAATTTGGTGCTACCACTGTAGTAGGTTGTCACTATCCAAGAATGGTGTAACTTAATTACAGAGCACTATTATATTAGTAACAAATATCTAAATACCGCCATATGGATTTACAAAAACAATAGAAAAATATAGATTTTGACAATGTTTCACAAGGTGAACAAATTGCTAAGTTTTGTTCAGGATTATTGATTAACTCTTATTATTGTTAATAACTGGTATATCCGCGCAGGCACTTGACTTCAGGCAATGTATAATTCACTCCTTACAAGTTCCCTTCAATCCACATATATTGTGCATAGGTCTCTTACCTCACAACGCTGTGGTAGCTGGATCCTGTGTCTAAGTATGCGCTGGGAGCTTGTAGCAGAAAGTTGCGGTCTTCAGCTCTACTGCTTAATTCGCATGCCGCCCCGGCCGGTAGCAGAAGCGCGCAGGAGCCGCTGTGTGCATGGGAATAGTGTGACGTCACACTTCCTTTGACTGGTGCCGCCGTGGGACAGATCTTTCCCTACGCTTTTCGGGGCCTGCGGGCTCCTTCGTCAGGGATGTTCGGCACCCTTGTCCTACGGGATGTATAAGCGTCCTATTCCTATGGCAAACACATAGTATGATATCACTCTACTTGCGCTCTTTTATTCAAAGTCCATTCAATCCGTCTCATATATAAGTCTCTTGATCTGGAGTCCATTCTCCTTTCTTGCCTTTATTACAATTTAAAATACAAACAATTCAATTTCTTGGTTTAACCCTTTTGGAGCCAAACTGTTTAATTTATAGATCCATTTGCTCTCACTTCTAGACATTTGTTTTATAAAATCCCCACCTCTCATACTGTTCTTAACCTTTTCTATACCACCAAATAATGACCCTACAAAATTCCTTTCAGGACACTCAGCATAGTGTCGCGATAGCAGGTGATCATTATATTTTTTATGGATATTATTAATATGTTCATTGATGCAAATTTTTAGTAGGCGCTTGGTTTTCCCCACGTAAATTTTTTCACATGGGCACTTGATGAAATAAATCACACCCCTTGTATTGCATGTAATGAAATCCTCTATAGTATACTTCTCTCTGTCACCTTGTATTTCCAATATCGGATTTCTTTTTTGATTTTTCATATTTTTGCAATTTTTACATATCTTACAGGGAAAGAAACCTCTTTTTTATTTAAATCCTTTTCATTTCGGTGTTTTTTTTTTAATTATTTATAGACGGTGCTATTAGATTACCAAGATTTTGTGCCTTTCTAAATATAAAAGTGGGATGTATGGGAATTTTCTCTCCAATTAATTTGTCCTGCCTCAATATATCCCAATGGCTTTTCACTATTTTTTTCACTTGGCCCACCCCTTCACTGTACTTAGTGATTATTTGAATTTTTATGGAGTCGTTGCTATTAGATTGGTTCATCTCCATATCTTCTTTGTGATCTTTTTTATCTATTAGCAGTTCGTTCCGATCCATCCCTTTTACTTTCTTTACTATTGGTGTTAGATCCTTTAGTTTATAACCTTTCTCCAAAAATGTCTTATTTAATCCCACCGTCTCTGCTTCAAATTGTGCTATGCTGCTACAGTTTCTCTGAATTCTTATATATTGACTTCGGGGTATATTGGTTAACCATGTAGATAAGTGACAGCTGTCTAATGGTATATAGCTGTTACTATCTGTGGGTTTATGGTATGTCTTCGTCTGAATGTTCCCATTTTTAATAAATATGGTCAAATCTAAAAAATGTATTTCTTTTTTGCTCCACTCACAAGTAAAATTCAAATAAAAATCATTTTTATTTAATGTGTATAAAAACTGAATCAGTGTTGTTTCCCCTCGCTTCCAAATAAAAACAATATCGTCTATAAATCTCCGCCAGAGGACCAGATCCTCACTGAGCTCGCCAGATGGGAATATCATGGACTCCTCCCATCTTCCAACATACAGGTTTGCGAAACTCGGTGCTAATTGGGTCCCCATGGCGGTCCCTCACGTCTGGAGGTAAAAGTCATTTTTGTATTTAAAATAGTTGTGTGTTAAAATGAATGTTATACATTGTCCAATAAAATCAATTTGTGCCTAAGGGAGGGCCCCTTCCTTTCTGAGGAAGTATTCGGTGGCCTCCCGCCCTTTGGTGTTCTCAATAACCATGTACAATGATGTTACATCCAGTGTTCCTATTATATATCCTTCCTTCTATTGTATTTTTTCTAGTAATTGAAGGATGTGTTTAGTGTCCTTTATGTACACTGGTAGTTTTAATACGCACTTTTGGAGGAGGACATCCACATATTTAGAGAGGTTTGCTGTTAGGCCTTCTATTCCTGAGACTATAGGCCTCCCTGGGGGGTTGGTGCGACATTTGTGAATCTTAGGGAGATAGTAAAACATTGGTATTCTTGGATTTTGGTTATTTTTATTTTATAAATGTAGATTCTTCACAGGACAAGATTCCACTTTTTTTTTCCTTTTCTCACCAATATAGCTAGTTTGTCTTTATAGCACGTTGCTGGATTAAGGCTCAGTTTTTTATAAGTTTTTTGTCATTGAGAAATCTCATGGTCTCCTGATGGTAAGCTTCTTGGTCCAAAATTACTATGCCCCCCCCCCTTATCTGCAGGTCTGATCACAATTTCATTATTTTTTTGGAGTGTGGCAATAACTATTTTCTCTTTTTTCGTTAGATTTTGTTTGCCCCTTTTCCTTTTCGGATTTATTTTCCTTAGATCCCGTAAGACTAGTGTCTGAAAAGTAATAAGGGCATCTGAATATTCCCTTGTGGGATTAAAGTGAGATTTCGG
The DNA here is from genome assembly GCA_033119425.1 of Bufotes viridis. Classification (NCBI taxonomy): domain Eukaryota; kingdom Metazoa; phylum Chordata; class Amphibia; order Anura; family Bufonidae; genus Bufotes; species Bufotes viridis. Next base: position 125,852,130 of record CM065593.1, on the reverse strand, counting down.
TTTCAAAGAGGTATGGGCATAATTCTGTATTTTTTTTTATCTATCTCTCTCTTTGATTCATTTTGTTTCACGCCTGTCTCATTCTCTGTTGGCCCTCTGTTTTTTTGTGTTTTCTTTGTTCTCTCCTTTTTGTGTTCCTTCTTTAGAAAGTGCTTTTTAAAAGCTAATTTGCGGCTGAATTGTTTTATGTCTATGAAGGCGTTAAAAGGACAGAATTTTGATGTCGGGACAAATTTTAGACCTTTGTCCAGTTTTGGCTGGAAAAAATCCTATTTTACTGTCTTTTTAATTATTGGTTTATTGCTGTTTTTTTTCTGTTAGTTGTTTGGTCCCTTTTTCAGTAATATTAGGTTTCCCTCTTGATTCTTCATTCACAGGGTTAGTATTATTTCTTGTAACTGAACTGTAACTGGTCCTGTTTTTTCCTCTTTTTGATGGCTTTCTTGATATGTCCAGTGTTTCCATCTCGTTTTCCCTATTTCTCACAATCTCCATATCCTCCTCTATTGCGTTATTTTCGATTTGTTCTGATTCCTCCCGAGTAGTAGTTTCCTCATCAAGCGAATGTAGCACTTCATATCTATTATTAGTTATAATGCTCGCATTTCTTTGAATATGTATTAGGGGTGATACTGGTATTAGATTGTGTTTGTTTCTAGTAGGGGTTTCTATTGTTGTCCCTTCATTACTCTCCTCATAAATCAATATTTCCAATGTCCCCACACCTTCTTCCCCACATGAGGTGTCATCTATAGTTGCATCTTGACTCTCATGAATTCTAGCTGTTACTTCCTGGTCCTGTGGGCTCTGGTTTGTTTCTGTATGAATTAATCCTTTTAGTGTGTTCTGGTCTCTCTCAAATTTCCTGTTTTTAGTACCCCTTATTTAATCCTCCTTTATTCTGATTCTTCTTTTTATTCAATGAGAAATTTTGGTTACTTCCGGATGGTCTTTATATGGGCGTATAATCTGAAACAATCTCATAATTTCTATATTATTTTTTCTGATCACACTTTTACGTTTGTCTATTATAAATTGAACAGTCTTTCTGGAAAATTTGTGAAATAAGTCTTCCCATTCCTTTAAAGTCTCTGTGTCTCCAAGATCACTAGCTAGTGCTTTGGAGACTATTAGGCCTTTTGGTAATATATCATTAATGAGATATCTTTCTAGTGTTACTACCTCCGATAAATCCCGCATTTCTGTGATAAGTAGTCTTTCTAGCTTTTTAATATGTCCTATAATTTCTGTCATTTCTCTTTCAGGTATATTTTCTGTGACTATTATTTCATCTTTCCTGCGGGTAATTGATTCAATATATTCAATACGGGCCTTTGTGTCTCCCCATAGTTCACTCATTGTGATTGATTGTGAATAATCTACACCTTTTAAGTAATTGGTGGGAATTATCGTTATCTCGGGCACTAATAAGAAAGCCAGGTCTACCTGTAGTTATTCCCACTTCTTTTGGGTGTGCTGCAGTGTGTAAATGTTAAGGGAGGTTTAATTCAGTATATATACTATATTTGTATTAGCACTCTGCGCTTCCCTGTGTGTGAATCCCCAAGTTCTCCTGTCAGTATATGACAGGATGCCGCTGCTGGATATGGATGCTTGTCAGCGGCTATCGCGACACTATGCGGAGTGTCATAAAGGGTCATTATTTGGTGGTATAGAAAAGGTTAAGAATGGTATGAGAGGTGGGGATTTCATGAAACAAATGTATAGAAGTGGGAGCAAATGGATCTATACATTAAACAGCTTGGCTCTAAAAGGATTTAACCAAGAAATGGAATTGTTTGCATTTTAAAGTGTAATAAAGGCAAGAAAGGAGAATGGACTCCAGATTAAGACTTATATATGAGATGGATTGGATGGACTTTGAATAGAAGAGCGCAAGGAATGCGATAACATACTACGCTGTTGCCATTGGAATAGGATGCCTATATATCCCGTAGGACAAGGATGCTGAACATCCCTGATTAAGGAGCCCACAGGCCCCAAAACGCGTAGGAAAAGAATTGTCCCACGGCGGCACCAGTGAAAGCAAATGTGACGTCACAGCGGCTCCTGCACGAGCGTCTGCTACCGGCCGGGGCGGCACGCGAATTAAGCAGTAGAGCTGAAGACCGCAGTTTTCTGTCACAAGCTCCCGGCGCATACTTAGACACAGGATCCAGCTACCACAGCGTTGTGAGGTAAGAGACCTATACACAGTATATGCGGATTGAAGGGAACTTGTAAGGAGTGAATAATACATTATTGATTAACTAACTATAGTACATACTTATTTACAAAGGTATGTAAATGAACACAATTTAAGGAAACATAATCATTTAATAGTGTCAATTTTATTTACAAATCATATAATGCAAGTCCGGCCCTATAAATGTTTCCAATGTACACACAACTACAGTCTAGTTTCTAATCACAATCGGGGTTGAGATTTTTTCCAAAATGAAGAGAACAATGAACAAACCTCAAAAGAAATGCTTTGTCAATAATAATCCATACTAATATCATTGTTAATGACCAAAAAATGGCGAAATACAAAAAAAAAGCAATTAACATTTTTACTTTTTTTAACAGTTTTTAAAGAACTGAAGAAAGTTACGCAAGCTCAAGCTCCAGTTTGCACATCACCTGTGCCTACTGGAAGAGCGAAACAATAAGGCCGTCGATGCTCTTCTAAAACTACATGACAATCTTTATGCCCAACCTTAAAGGCTTATTTTGTCTGTTTGGACATGTTAAATTGTTATTAATATTTATATATCTATATTTTTACAATGTTATAAAAGTTATTTAAATATTTTGTTACAGTTTTCTTTTAACACAAAAAAAGGGATTGACTCTAATAAAAAAAAAAATGTCTTGAAACACTTGATTATTGGGACTGTGTTACTGATTACAGTTTACAATGTTTAGAGTTTTTTCATCAAGGAAAAAAAAACGTTATGGTAAACTATACTGCCATGTTATTAATTTATTTAAACACACTGAACCCAATTGTTGTGGTTACATAAGGTATCACAGAATTTGATAAAAAAAAAAAAAAAAAAATCCAGAGGTTAAAAAACAGTAAAACAAACAATAATATTGTATTATAGATTTGTATTACTATAAGTTCATGATATAACTTGTTAAAATTTTTTATTGTCCAGTCAACACCCAAAAAAAGGGAAATAATATTAGCGGCTTGAAATAAAATTTCAACATTTATGTGGCCCGATTGGTGGATTACAATCAAAGTGTAATTTTTACAATACTGGATAACACTACAGTTGACGGGCAAAACTGTGCTAGTCTGCCCCTCCATGTTTTTGTAGAAGTCTGCCCCTGGCTGTCTGTCGAAATTCACTCTTATGTTGTCAAGTAACAATGCGGAATGCTTATTTGGGCACATGAACGGCAAAAGCATAACCATGCTGCACATCTTAGCCAGCCTTAGAGGTCCACAACAGTGGACAAGGAACATGACAGAGTCATGAGTCAGTTGGAGATGAAATAACCACTGCAGCAGAACCAGTGACACTAACACACCCGGCACAGAGCCACCAACTTCTCTACTGCCTTCTGAGCTCATTCAACCATAGGAGGATGTGATTGTGCCTGTGTCTTAAGCCCTGAGAGTGTGCATAGATTATCATGTATGCGTGGTGCGAGCGGGGGTACACATGACTTCTCAGAGACAAATGGAGGACAACAGAGCCGCAGCTAAACCCTGCCAGTCCTTTTGTAGTCTGGGCTGGAGAAATCAACAAACACCAAGTAATGCTACGTTCAAAATGAGATCTGCGTTCACTTTCTATTATTCACTATTGTGAAAATGTGCAATAAAACCAACAATGTTTAACATGACATATATATATATATATATCTAAAATCATTTTCATGTTCCCATGTTTTTAAAATAAATGCGTTGTTAAGTTATGTTGGTTGGTGATATTAACTTCCTGTTTGTGGCACATTAGTATATGTGAGGGGGGAAACTTTTCAAGATGGGTGGTGACCATGGCGGCCATTTTAAATTCGGCCATTTTGAATCCAACTTTTGTTTTTTCAATAGGAAGCGGGTCATGTGACACATCAAACAATGATGCGCTTGGTTTTAAAGTAACTTTATTCTTTCATGAGTTATTTACAAGTTTCTGACCACTTATAAAATGTGTTCAATGTGCTGCCCATTGTGTTGGATTGTCAATACAACCCTCTTCTCCCACTCTTCACACACTGATAGCATCACCGCAGGAGAAATGCTAGCACAGGCTTCCAGTATCCGTAGTTTCAGGTGCTGCACATCTCGTATCTTTACAGCATAGACAATTGCCTTCAGATGACCCCATAGATAAAAGTCTAAGGGGGTCAGATCGGGAGACCTTGGGGGCCATTCAACTGGCCAACGATGACCAATCCACTTTCCAGGAAACTGTTCATCTAGGAATGCTCGGACCTGACACCCATAATGTGGTGGTGCACCATCTTGCTGGAAAAACTCAGGGAACGTGCCAGCTTCTGTGCATAAAGAGGGAAACACATCATCATGGAGCAATTTCGCATATCCAGTGGCCTTAAGGTTTCCATTGATGAAGAATGGCCCTACTATGTTTGTACCCCATACCATCAATTTTTTTGTTCCAACAGTCTTGGAGGGATCTATCCAATGTAGGTTAGTGTCAGACCAATAGCGGTGGTTTTGTTTGTTAACTTCACCATTCACATAAAAGTTTGCCTCATCACTGAACAAAATCTTCTGCGTAAACTGAGGGTCCTGTTCCAATTTTTGTTTTGCCCATTCTGAAAATTCAGTGTGCCAATCTGGGTCATCCTCGTTGAGATGCTGCAGTAGCTAGAGTTTGTAAGGGTGCCATTTGTGAGTAGCTAATATCCGCCGAAGGGATGTTCGACTAATGCCACTCTCCAGTGACATGCGGCGAGTGCTACGCTGTGGGCTCTTGCTGAATGAAGCTAGGACAGCCACTGATGTTTCTTCATTAGTGACAGATTTCATGCGTCCACATTTTGGCAAATCCAACACTGAACCAGTTTCATGAAACTTAGCAAGCAGTTTGCTAACTGTAGCATAGGAGATGAGTGGTCTCGTGGGGTGTCTTGCATTGAAATCTGCTGCAATGACTCGGTTACTGCGTTCACCAGATATCAACACAATTTCTATCCGTTCCTCACGTGTTAACCTCGGCGACATGTCAATGGCTGTAAACAAAGAGAAAGTTGTAAATAACTCATGAAATAATAAAGTTACGTTAAAACCAAGCACACCATTGTTTTCTTGTGAAATTCCCAATAATTTTGATGTGTCACATGACCTTCCTTCTATTGAAGAAACTAAAGTTGGATTCAAAATGGCCGACTTCAAAATGGCCCCCATGGTCACCACCCATTTTGAAAAGTTTCCCCCCTCACATATACTAATGTGCCACAAACAGGAAGTTAATATCACCAACTATTCCCATTTTATTAAGGTGTATCCATATAAATGGCCCACCCTGTATTTTATCGTGATTTCCAAATTCATTTTTTTATGTATACCCATAATTTAATAAATGTAATATAGGATAAAATTCATACACGTGATTAAAAATATAAATTCATGACAGTGGCACTGCCTTAATAAATAAATATATAATTTCATTCATACACACATTTAAAAAATTTAAACTAAATACATATAAAAAATACTATACAAATACAATTCATGGTTAAAAAAACAACGGTTTTTCAGAGGGAGAGCGAAGGAGAGGGGTGGACAAGGGACCCTTCAGCGCCCAGAACCGACAGCGGGGGCCAGGAAGTTGCTGCCGATCCAGGACTCATTCATCTTGTTAAATGTGAGTCTGTCTACGGAGTCAGTGGACAGACGTGTCCTCTTGTTCGTGACCTTGTTCGTGATCACATGCCACTCTGAATGCCCGCTCAGACAGTACACTGGAAGGGGGGCAGGCAAGTAGCTCCAGTGCATACTGCGCTAGCTCGTGGCAGGTGTGCAGTCTGGCGACCCAGTACTCCATGGGGTCGTCGGTGCTCATGCTGTCGGAAGCACCGACCGACCACATGTAGTCATCCACCATGCGGGCCAGCCGCTGGTGGTGAATAATACTGCTGTCACCGCTGCAGCTGCTTGCGGTACTTGGTCGCGCAGACTGGTAGAAGACCAGGGTGAGACGGGTGGGGAAACTGGAGCTGAAGGGCGAGGGTTTGCATCCTCCAGCCGGTGGATCAGACAGGCCCGCAATTTGGCAATACGGGCTTGCCTCCGGCTGGCTGGGATGGACTGCTCCAGTTTCCTCTTACAACGCGGGTCTAAAAGAGTGGCCAGCCAAAAGTCATCCCTCTCCTTCATTTTCTTTATCTGGGGTCCCTCCGGAGGCAATTCAATATATGGGCAGCAATTGGGAAAAGCTCAATCTGCTGAGACTCCTCATGACTGCCTGTTCCCATGACCTCCTGGTTCTCCTGCTGATGCTGCTCAGGTTCTGAGATGCCCCACCCCCGGACTAACGGTGCCCCCATCACCGGCTCTCCCTCTTGACCAGGCCCAGACTCCTGGACGTCCTCAGAGTCATCATCCTCTTCATCATCCTCCTCGTCCTGGTCCTGGGGGAGCATGGATGACTCATCATGCTCCACCAAGGCACTCTCCCCAGCCTCGAGCAGGCGATCTAGTGTCCTGTCCAGCAGGAACACTAGGGGGAGCACGTCGTTGAGGCCAACATGCTCCCCACTGACCATCTTTGTTGCCTGCTCGAAAGGGCCCACTCCACATTGGTGATGTATGGAAGTGAGTGTGATGTCCCTGGAGTGCCTAGGTCCAGCAGCTACTCCCTCACTGCCCGTTTCTGCTCCCACAACCTCTCCAGCATGTGGAGGGTGGAGTTCCACCGCATCACACTGTCAACAATCAGCCTGTGGGGTGTCCCGCTGCAGTTTGGACAGGGACGCGGCGGCTGTTGGGGAGCATCGGAAGTGGCTGTAAATCCTACGTACTCTCAGCACAATGTCACTCAACCATGGGTACGTACGGAGGACCTTCTGTACCACTAGGTTAAGTACATGTGCCATGCAGGCCACGTGGGTCAGACTGCAAGCCTGAAGGGCAGCAAGTAGGTTGCTGCCGTTGTCACAGACAACCATACCTGCCTGGAGCCTATGGGGTCAGCCACTTATGGACCTGATTCTGTAGAGCAGCCAGAACATCAGGTCCAGTGTGTCTCCAGTCTCCCAAGCTCACAAGCTGGAGCACGGCCTAGCAGCGGACGTGCCCCACACTTACATAGCTACGGGGATGCTTGCTGGGGGGCTCAGCAGCAGTGGAGACAGTGGCTTGAGCAGCACTTCTCCCATGGACACCCCACGGCGGCACCACAAACTCTGATGCCGCCAATCCCTCCCCAGCGCCTCGGAGGGACACTCAATGGGCTGTGAAACTTATGTAGCTATCCTGCCCATGTCTGCTGATCCAAGCATCCATTGTGAGATGTACCCTGTCGCTGAGAGCATGATCCAGCGACAGGCATACATTCTCCACAAGGTGCTGGTGTAGGGCAGGGACGCCAGTCCTGGCAAAGTATTGGCGGCTGGGGACATGCCATCTGGGTTGTGCCTGCTCCAACATCTGCCTAAATGGATTGCTGTCCACCAGATTATATGGAAGCAGATGTTGGGCATAACCTTTGCCAGGAACCCATTGAGTGAACGCACGCATCGATCCTCGGGGGCGTAGGGCGCAGTGCGTTCAAATGCCTCAGCCACTGATGGCTGATGTCGCCGGATGGCAGTAGACTAGGAGGAGGAAAGAGAGGAGGGTGCACTTGTTGCAGAGGCATGGCTGGAGGGAGCTAGGGAGTGGGACTCTGCAGCTGCCTGGGGATGTGATGGCATATGGACAGTGGCAGGAGCTGCAGTCCTCTGCACACCGCTGGTGGCGCTGCTGCTACGACCACCCTTGACCTGATCCTATTCCCGCCAGTGGCTCAGTCGCATGTGCTGGTTGAGGGCTGTAGTACCCAGACGAGCCACTGACCTCCCTCTCCTCACCCTGGCATGGCAGAGGTTACACCTGGCAACTATAACATCATCCGTTGCCAGGATGAAGAAAGCCCAAACAGACGACTTGCGCACCAACCTCCTGTCCAATGGGTTGGTGCTAGCTTGCGCCTGTTGGGCAGCGATGCGCAAAGGTGGAGCTGTCTGCGGTTGCTGCTGCTGCCGCCAGCTCCTGCTGCTATCATCACCAGTAGAGCCCCTGCCACTGGGCTCCCTGGTGGTGCCCTTGCGCACCGTTTTCCTGGGGTGCCTACCTTCTTCAGTGCTGCTCTGACCTGCCAAAGTAGGTGGCACCCATTCGGCTGCACCCTCCTCTTCTTTGTCAGACCCAGTGTCAAAAATTGGTGGACTGAGGGGAACAGTGAGCATGGAGCCCCTGCCTGAGCTCTGCTGCCCCCTCAATGACGCTTGGGTCTGAATAGATGCAGGTGTTGTCTGGCCTACAACACCCGCACCAGTTGGAAGGGATTTAGAGGGGGTATGGTATGGCGTTACCACCCCCTCCTCATCCTCCTCCTCATTATCCCCCATCCCTTCCAACAAGTCCTGCCCATCTGGTGGGCTGAACTCTAACTCTGCCTCCTGCAAAGTCTCCCCCAGAATGTCCAGCTCACTGTCCCCATGTTCGAACATGTCCGGGGACAATTCTGAGGGAGTGGCGGTTGCTTCAACAGGAGGCGGAGATCTGCTGCTGCTCTGGACCGGGGCTGATGACTCTGTGGCACTGGAGTCGGCCACAAGAGTCATCACAGCCTTTGCGTCCTGGGAAGTGATGGGCCTTGGTCGACTGCCCATTTGGAAGAAGTCACGGATCAGACAGACGCCCCTGCCACCTGCGCCTGCCTGTCCGTGACTGGAGGAGCGGCTCCTTGCTGGCTGCGGTCCAGCTGCGGAACCGACTCCTCGACTGCTCCTACCACGGCTGGCTAGACGGCCTGTGCCGCTCATATTTCCTGCCTATCGGTTTAAACTGTACAATTAAATAAACAATAAATAATAAAATGAATTTAAAATGAAAAAAATAACAAAAAAAATGAAAAAAATAACCAAAACAGGGTGATAGGGCAAACTTTATTGGGGTGGGGAAGGTGTGTGGTGAAATGTAAAACGAAAAATTAAAATAAAACTAAAATTAAGGGACCAAAAGCCCTAAACTAAAATAACAAAAACTATAAACTAAATTATTATTTTTTTTTGTTGTTTTTTTCTACTGAAAACAGACACTAACACAAAAAGACTCAGACAATCAGAAACGGACAAGACAGACAGATACTAACAATAAGCAGAAAACTGTAAATCACAACTGTTTTTTTTATTACACTAACACAAAGACAATGAGACGCAGAAACTACACTAAATAAAGTTGTAACAAAGGAGAACAAGAAAACTAAACAGATAACAGTAAAGTTTTTTTTTTTCCTTTTTAATAAACTACACTAACGCAAAAAAACGCAGACAGTAAGACACAGACAAGACAGCTAAAACTAAACAGATAACAGTAAAGTATTTTTTTCCCCTTATTAATAAACTACTACACTAACACAAAAAACGCAGACAGTAAGACAGACAAGACAGCTAAAACTAAACAGATAACAGTTAAGATTTTTATTTTTTTATTTTTTTAAATTACACTAAAAACACTAAGGGACAAAGACAATAAGACGCGGACAGTACAAATAAAACTAACAGTTAACACTCGATTAACTTTGTCTGTAATTTAGTTTAAAAAAAAAGAGAGACAAGACAGACTAAGACGACAAAGAAAAACAGACAGACTATTAACTAAGACCCTAAATCCCTGACTAACCGAACGCTAACTATCTAAGATGAGAAATTGACAGCCCTACCACTAACCTACACTAATATTCTATCTCTGTAATTGGTATTCCCTAACACTAAAGCCCAACACTGATCCCTGCTCTAAACATATCAGCCCTAATTAACTCTATCTTTCACCTAACTAAAGTAACTTTTTACTAATAATTTTGACCCTAACAGCTAATCCCTAAACCCTATCTAACACTAACTAGCTAATAATATAAATTTAGAGATGAATTGCACCAACAACACCACAGCTCCTCTCTCTGCCACAAATACAACACCACAAAATGGCTGCCGGGTGTTCCTTCATTTATATAGTATATGTAAGATAAAAAAGATGTGTGGTGTTGCTTGAAATGGTAACAATAATATAAATAATGTAGTAGGCTTACCAGATGCTGTTGTGAGAAAGTCACAACAGCTGTATAGGCTCCTGCTGGTATTTACGACCCGACCAGCGTACGGGGGCTTGGCTGCAGCCTAGAAAGAACATCTGAAGAGTGTCCCAAAATACCCAAATGAACAACATTACATCAACTTCATTATCCAATATAGCACGTTGAATAAATATGTTCAGACTACTCTTAAAAAATATTGGTATTTACTACTACTAACATCCAAAGACTGTACTCTAAACATAGCCTATCCAGACACTGCGGTACAACAAAAGAAAAAAGAAAAACATTGCTTCAAAGTGACACCCATAGAACAAATTCCAGATAACCCGTACAACAGATTTGATAATCTACAGAAAAGAGAGGTGTTTTGGATTTACCAGCTGGACACATTAACCCCTCATGGACTAAATGAAATGAACGAGACTATATTATAATGTATTTCCCATACGGGACTTTTCTTCCCTTGCTCTGTGAATATACATTAAACCAATACTACCTATATGGGCATCAAATATATGCTACATCGCGCTATAGGACATCTGATGTATATTTTATACCAATTAAGTGCCAACTACTGTTTTTATTACTTATTTCTATTTTTATTGTTTATTTTAAAAATCTATATTTTTTTTATTTCCATTTTTTGATATATGTATCAATCTCAATAGTTGGTCCATATACTTTTTAAAATGTGTCATATTCACGTATAATTAATAATGTCCTACTATTATATTATGTATTGTGTCTTTGTTCCCCTGAACACATTTAAATCTCAAACCCCTTGAACACATAATCCCGTAATTGTATCCCAGATATTCTACATCTCTATACCCATCTGATACACTCTCAATAGTATATCTAGACTGAAAAAAAGTAGTACCATGCGGATCATCCATCTGGATATCCAAATTATATGGTCACATATATGCAGTCACCCAAAATATCTTGTTCCCCTCTGTCGATTTGATACCCAACACTATTGCTGCAGGCATGACGTCATGCACATGCGACAATAGCAGAATGAGGGCATCGCTCCATAACAAGAGCGCGATCGTCCCCCCGACATACCATGCTGCAATAGCAGCATGATGATTTCGCTCCACACTCGGAGTGCGACTGTCCCCTGGCATGCCGCAATTGCGGGATGGCGATATCACTCCACAGCAGGAGCGCAATTGTCCCCTGACATGCCGTAACAGCAAGATGACGATATTGCTCCACAACAGGAGTGCGATTGTCCCTGTACCCCAGGACACTCTCCTCTCCCTCAACCTGACAGCTAACCGAACTCGTCGAATCACATTGCGACCTGTAGAAACACCGGCCCACTTCTTACTCCCCTTAACGGAGCATGACCAATCACACTTCTATGTGGGCGGATACATAACCCTCACCCCTCCTACTGGCTTGTCATCGCTGAATAGCGAATAGCAAGCCACACACTCATTCAACAGATGGATATAGTAAAATTCTAACGGCAACCCCGACATGGCACCTGTGAGGCTCCCCCTAGACACACCCCCAGGAATCCCCCCCCCCATTTTTTTTATTGTTTTTGGCGCCAATACTCACGGTATATGGCTATATAAATGTTTGTAATGTGCTTCTTTATGTAATATTGTCCTGAAGAAGGGGGTACTTCACCCCTGAAACGCGTAGACAAATAAATACTGTACAAGCAGACATCCAACCGTCTTGCGGTCCTTTGCAGCGCCGATGGAATAGGTTCCGATTTCCCTTTTAACCCATGATTTTCATTTATATAGTGAGAGGGTAGGTTTCTTTATGATTGGTTGCTAGGTTTGTTGCTAGGCATTCTCATTGGCTAATCTTGGTAAAGTAGGCAGGGTTTAGGATCAAGTCACCTAGAAAGGTAAAAAAAAGATGAATATTGGAACTGCGAATATGTAATTATATTCGAGATATTCGGCTATTCTTCTAGTACTTCAAATAACACAAGGTCCAAATGCTGTATCGGGTATAGAATGCTGCAATTAGACTTGGGAGTCAATTTTCTATGTTTAACCATTTGACGACCGCCCATAGACTATAAACGTCCTATGGGCGGCTGTCTATCTCTGAATGGAAGTTTTAGAATGTCCATTCAGAGACGGCATGTTCATGCTAATCGTGCAAAGGCTAAGCGGGTTGCCTGCTGTCAGTGACAGCAGGGCAACCCAGAGAGAAGGCAGGGATAGTGCCCAAGTGTCCCTGCCTTCTAAATCGCCACAGACACAGCGCTTCCTGCTCCGGCCTGGTGGTCATGTGACCACCGGGGCCGGCAGTGTGCAGGAGCTGTCGGGTCTCTCACAGACCAAAGGTGAAATACGTACCAATTAGACTACTAACAGTCAAAATTATACTGTGAATACCATCTGAACATACCAACTAAAGTCAAATATAAAACAGCTTACTACCTGCACTGTTTCGGCCGTATATTAACAATTTACCGGTGAAAAATAAGTTTATATATAAATAAAATCTTCGGACCCAAAAGAGGTGTGGACTGGAAAAATCTTATAAGAAGATTACTGAACATTATTGGGCACATCCTACAGTGGCATTCGGGGACATACAGGTGATAGGGGTGCCGGCTGGTTCTATTGGTTATAGGCTACAGTCAATATTATCAAATACCTGATATCCAATAGAACTACCAGACACACCAACCTGCTGCCACATTTATATATCATATTTTATATCGATCTATATTTTATATTGATTATTTTTGTTTTTTGTATGCATGATTCATGTGAATTGTATGAATAGATTTTATGTGACATATGGGAATTTTTAATGCATGTGTATTTTATGAATAAATTAGAATGAGACCAATAGGATCCAATTGAGTCCATTTGTTGGAGTGCCCCACTGTACCAAATACAGACTATATAACATAAAAATGGTGCCATAACAGCTATTTTTTGGCCAATTTTCCATTTAAATAAATTTTCCCCAGTAACAAAGCAAGGGTTAACAGTCAAACAAAACTCAATATTTATTGCCCTGATACTGTAGTTTACATAAACACCCTGTTTATGGTGGTAAACTGCTGTATGACCACACAGCAAGGCGCAAAAGGAAAGAAATGCCATATAGTTTTTGGAAGGCAGATTTTGCTGGACTGGATTTTTGACACCATGTCCCATTTGAAGCCCCCCTGATACACCCCTAGAGTAGAAACTCTAAAAAAGTGACCCCATTTAAGAAACTACACCCCTCAAAAGTGTTTTTACTCTAGTGGTGCATCAGGGGGGCTTCAAATGGGATATGGTGTCAAAAAACCAGTCCAGCAAAATCTGCCTTCCAAAAACCATATGGCATTCCTTTCCTTCTGCGCCCTGCCGTGTGTCCATACGGCAATTTACAGCCACATATGGGGTGTTTCTGTAATCAACAGAATCAGTGCAATAAATATTGAGTTTTGTTTGGCTGTTAACCCTTGCTTTGTTAGCGGAAAAAAATGATTAAAATGGAAAATCTGCCAAAAAAATAAACTTCTGAAATCTCATCTCCATTTTTCATAAATTCTTGTGGAACACCTAAAGGGTTAACGTTTGTAAAATCAGTTTTGAATACCTTGAGGGGTGTACTTTTTAAAATGGGGTCATTTTTGGGTGGTTTCTATTAAGTAAGCCTCATAAAGTAAAAAATGGAGTAATGTTTCAGGTGGCTCAATCAGGATCTCATGGAAAAGGTGCTCTCACTCTGAATGGCCACCTCGCAAAAGGCCAAAAAACTGAGAAATGCGTATGTAAGTAGGTTACAGAGTGGGCACTCAGTATCAGGACAGGATGCAAGGAAACGCAAATAGTAAAGTAAAAGTTATTTTAATAAAATGACAGAAAATCTACAACATACTGAAATATAAACAATCAACAGAAGATCCACGTAAGATAGTTCGCCCAACGCTGCCCAACCATACGCGTTTCGGAGGTCCTCCTTCTTCCTCAGTGGTATAAGAAGGAGGAGGACCTCTGAAACGCGTATGGTTGGGCAGCATTGGGCAAACTATCTTACGTGGATCTTCTGTTGATTTCTACATATTTTGTGCGGATACATCATTATCCAGTCAAGGATTCAAAGGCTCCACAAAATTCCCTATACAGGGTGGACTTTAGGACCTGGTCTCCACTCAGAGAACACTTCACCTGGTCGAATGACACGTCATGTGGGACGCTGCATGCAACTGTGTCTGAAGCATTACAGGAAAGTAGATGCCATTTATAGCTACATGTGGAGACCTAGCTTCCATCTGCAACATTTACCACTGGAGCGGTAATGTTTTTTCTGCACATTAGTACCACTACTACTCTATTCACCCCTTTTTTATACTGTGTGACTCTAGCATATTCTCCAAGTGAGAACTTGGGGGTTATTGGACCTCAGCAAACACCATTACAGCAATTTAAATCCACTGAGGAGACTCTATTGCTGTTTATGTCAGTATTTTTATTCTGTTACTCCATGAATGTTACATCCGCATTTTTACGCCATCTACTGGTAAAGTTTTAGCGTGGGGTTCATGTTTATATTTCAGTATGTTGTAGATTTTCTGTCATTTTATTAAAATAACTTTTACTTTACTATTTGCGTTTCCTTGCATCCTGTCCTGATACTGAGTGCCCACTCTGTAACCTACTTACATACGCAAGACTCACAAAGTGACTTCAGACCTAAACTGGTCCCTCAAAAAAAGTGTAATACAGAGCAACCAAAAATCATAATTACCCTAAAATAGTACAAACAAAACTGCCACCTCATCCCGTAGTTTCCAAAATGGGGTCACTTTTTTGGAGTGTCTACTGTAGGGGTGCACATCAGGGAGGCTTCAACTGGGACATAGTGTCAAAAAACCAGTCCAGAAAAATCTGCCTTCCAAAAACCAGATGACGTTCCCTTCCTTCTATGCCCTGCCATTTGGCCACACAGCAGTTTACGACCACATATGGGGTGTTTCTGCAAACTACAGAATCAGGGTAATAAATATTTAGTTTTGTTTGGCTGTTAACCCTTGCTTTGTTACTGGAAAAATGGATTAAAATGCACAATTGCAAAAAAATAGTAGTTTTGGGACCGTTTTTATTTTTTGTCATTTGCATAGTTGATCTGACAGGTTAGATCGAGTGCTATTTCTATAGAGGTTTCTATAGAGGTTTCTATTGGGGTTTTCTTGTTTCAGTTTTTCATAACAAAGCATTTTTAAAAAAAGTTTTTTTTAGTGTCTCCACATTTTGAAAGCCATATTTTATTTTTATTTTTTGGGTAACTGTGTTATGTAGGGGCTCATTTTTTGCGGGATGAGATGACGGTTTGATTGGCACTATCTTGGAGTGCATATGACACTTTAGACGCTTGCTATTATACTTTTTGTGATGTAACATGACAAAAATTGCTTTTGATACGGTATATATATTTTTTTTTTGCTGTGTTCACCTGAGGGGTTAGATCATGTATTAGTTTTATAGAGCAGGTTGTTACGGACGCGGCGATACAAATATGTATACTTTTTATTTATTTATTTAACACAATAATATGATTTTTGAAACAAAAAAAAAATCATGTTTTAATGTCTCCATAGTCTGAGAGCCATATTTTTTAATTTTTGTGGGGATTGTCCTATGTGGGGTATCATTTTTTGTGGGATGAGATAGCGGTTTGATTGACACTATTTTTGAGTGCTGTGGGGAGTCGCTCTGGTAGACAGCGGTGCGGGTGCAGTTTAGAGGCAAAACCAGGAGTCCAGATTGTGCAACAAACAGTGTTTTATTCACACTTGCACACAAAATGAAAAACAGTCTCTTGGTGACAGTTCACACACAACGGAAATAAACGTAGCCAAACAAAACAGTCCAACACAGGTTCAGTCACCTGGGAGGTGTAGGTGCAGGTTCGCACCACGCTGTCGGCCCAGCCGCAGGAGAATCCAGCTTCAGGTAGCCAGGAACACAACACCTCCTTGCTGAGCTCTTTCCTCCTGGACAGAGAACTCCCAGCCCTGCCAGCAGCTCCAGGATAATCACACTCCCCAGACACAGCTGCTGGCTGCGTTTTATATCCAGCCCAAAACATGGACTGGACCGTGGGAGCAGCCACCCACCCTACTCTTTAGCTGCTCCCAGTAAGAGCCGGCCCGGATTGGCTTTGCAGCCAAACTAACTATAAATGTCAAGCAGCACTAGCTGCTGCTGACACATAAAAAATCCGGCTCTTACCTCACCGAGGCCAGGAACCTCGGTGACACGTACCTGCCGTCGACCACAGTACCTTGCACCTTACCACATACCCCCCTTTGTTCAACCCTGAGGGGTGAACACATGTGAGGCAGTGGACGCGGGACAGGGCATCTGCGTTACCCTGCAAGCGGCCTGCCCTGTGTTCCACGGAGAACTTGAAGTTCTGTAGGGATAGGAACCACCTGGTGACCCGAGCATTCCTCTCCTTGGCCTGGCTCATCCACTTGAGAGGGGAATGGTCGGTCACCAGACGGAACCTCCTCCCTAACAGGTAGTAGCGGAGAGATTCAAGTGCCCACTTGATAGCCAGGCACTCCCTCTCCACTATGCTATACCTGGTCTCGGCGGGACTGAGCTTACGGCTCAGGAAGACAACGGGATGTTCTTCCCCGTTGACCTCCTGAGACAGTACAGCACCGAGGCCTACCTCCGAGGCGTCGGTCTGTACGACGAACTCCCTGTTGAAGTCGGGTGTCACCAAAACCGGGGACCCACACAGGGCCGACTTCAACGCGGAGAAAGCCTCCTCCGCCTTCTCACTCCAGCTAACCCTCCCAGACTTTCGCCCCTTCAACAGGTCTGTCAATGGCGCTGCTATTGTGGCAAAGTGGGGCACAAACCTCATGTAGTAACCTACAATCCCCAGGAACGACTTTACCTGCCTGGTGGTGACCGGTCGGGGCCAGTTACGAATGGCCTCTACCTTAGTTACCTGAGGTTTGATGACTCCCGCCCAATTATATATCCCAGATATTTTGTCTCCTCTAACCCTATGGAGCACTTCTTTGGGTTAGCGGTCAGTCCGGCTTTCCTCAGGGCATCCACTACCGCCTGCACCTTGGGTAAATGGCTTTCCCAGTCGGTGCTGTGGATGACTACATCATCTAAGTAGGCCGAGGCGTACCGGCGATGTGGTCGCAGCACTATGTCCATTAACCTTTGGAAAGTGGCGGGGCGCCATGCAGGCCAAAGGGTAACACCTTGTAGTGATACAGGCCCTGCGAGGTAACAAATGCGGTTTTTCCTTAGCCGACTCCGTTAAGGGTACCTGCCAGTACCCTTTAGTGAGGTCCAGCACAGAAAAATAACGGGCTTGTCCTAAACTTTCAACCAGCTCGTCTACTCGGGGCATGGGATACGCGTCAAACTTGGACACTTCATTTAATTTGCGAAAATCGTTGCAGAACCGTAACGTCCCATCCGGCTTGGGTATCAGGACTATGGGACTGGCCCACTCACTTTTCGACTCCTCAATGACATCGAGCTTCAACATTAACTGTACTTCCTCCGCGATGGCCCGTCGCCGAGCCTCGGGTACCCGGTATGGTTTTAACCGGATCTTGGCCTGAGGCTCAGTGGCGATGTCATGTCGGATGAGAGACGTGCGGCCAGGGAGGTCCGAGAACACATCCGTGTTCCGACTGATGAACTCCTGACTTCCTGAACTTGTTTGGAAGACAGGCTGTCTGCAATTTTACCGTGGTTACTGCTTCACAGGCCTCGAACTGTGGGGCTGGACCCTTTTCACCTAGAAGCCCTGGCCGGGGGCTGTGGTCGTCGGCTGTGTCCCTATCTTTCCACGGCTTAAGTAAATTCACGTGGTACACCTGCTCCGGCTTGCGCCGCCTGGCTGGTGTACTTTGTAATTTACTTCCCTACCTTCTCGATCACCTCATAGGGGCCCTGCCACCTAGCTAGGAACTTGCTGTCAAGGGTGGGCACCAGAACCAAAACCCGATCTCCCGGATGGAAGCCCCGTACCCGAGCCTGACGATTATACACCCTACTCTGGGCTTGTTGCGCTGCCTCCATATGCTCCCGGACCAGCGGCAACACCCTTTCTATCCGTTCCTGCATCTGGGTGACATACTCAATGACACTTTTGTGGGGGACAGGCTGTTGTTCCCATGCTTCCTTGGCGATATCCAACAGGCCCCGAGGGTGTCTGCCATAAAGCAGTTCGAAGGGCGAGAACCCAGTAGAGGCCTGGGGCACCTCTCGCACTGCGGAACATGAGATAGGGCAGAAGCAGATCCCAGTCCTTCCCATCTCTAGACACCACCCTCTTTAACATATTTTTTAGAGTTTGGTTAAACCTCTCCACAAGACCGTCTGTTTGCGGATGGTAAGCGGACGTCCGTAACTGCTTTATACGCAACAATTTACACAGTTCCCTCATTACTTTGGACATAAAAGGGGTCCCTTGGTCTGTCAGAACCTCTTTTGGCAGGCCCACACGGAAAACATCTCCATTAACTCTTTGGCAATGAGCTTAGCTGAGGTATGTCGCAGAGGCACCGCCTCCGGATACCGAGTGGCATAGTCGAGAATCACCAGGATATGTTGGTGACCCCTAGCAGACTTCGGTGCGGGTCCGACCAGATCCATGGCAATGCGCTCGAATGGGACCTCAATTATTGGGAGAGGGACCAGGGGACTTCGATAATGCGGCTGGGGGCTATTTACCTGACAGGTCGGACAGGACTTACAGAATTCCTCTACTTCCTTAAAGAAACCGGGCCAGTAAAATCGCTGTAGTATGCGGTCCTGCGTTTTCTGCCACCCCATGTGTCCCCCAAGAACATGTTGGTGGGCAAGCTCCATAACAAGCTTGCGATATGCGGTGGGCACCACCAACTGTTCAACTGGCTCACCTCGGACTTGGTTCACCCGATACAACATATCCTGAAGGACAATAAATCGTGGAAACATTAATTCAGCCCCAGGTTTCTGGGGTTTACCATCAATCATTACAACACTTTCCCAGGCCCTGGTTAGGGTTTGGTCCCGGTGTTGTGCGGTCCCAAAATTTTCCCCTGAGACATTGAGGTCTGCCAACTCAGGTCCCGGTGGCAAGTCCTCCGTGTCTCCCACCATTACACTTAGTGGGGTTGTCTCCCCCTCTACCGCTGGAGCAGTGGTCACCCCTACTGCTGGCCCTTCAGACTCGGGCTCCCAGGGTTCTGGCCTTCCAGTGGTACCAGGCCACTCTCCTAGGGTTACCCCTGTCTCGGGTCCATCAGACAGTTTTATCGCCGGCCACAGTGCCGGGAAACCTGGGAAGTCCCTCCCAAGTATCAGTTCATGTGGGAGTTTAGCAGCGACAGCCACCTCGTGGGTCCACTTACCAGCCGCTGTGGACAAAGTCACTAGTGCAGTGGGGTAATCTTTTAGGTCTCCGTGGATGCACAGGACCCGATTTTACGGCCGGTATACTCCGCAGGCCGTACTAGGGCAGCTCTTACCAGGAGACTAGACTCCCGGAGTCCAGCAGGGCCACCGCCAGAGACTCTCCCACCTCTACCTGACACAGGTGGTTATTGTCCTGCCCCTCACGGGTGCCAGTTGCGCACAGCTTCCGTGCATACAGGGAGTGGCGCCCCCATAGTTCACATCCATCGGCTCATCCCGATGCGGACAGTCGGCCCTGATGTGGCCTGGCTCCTGACACCTCCAGCATACCCGGGAGGCGGATCCGCAGGGGGTACATTCGGGCAGGCCTCTCTGTCGCGAGCGTCGGAACTGGGGCGGAGGCCTCCGGGGTTTGACTGACCCCTTCCCAGCAAGACTCCCCTGCAGGTTTCTGGTGGCCTCGTAGCGCTCCACCAGGTCGACCATCTCCAGGGCATTAGTGGGGATACCTGGCCAATCCAGTGCTGAAGGGGGTAAGGCAGGGCCCTCCAGAACATGTCGGCCAGCAGACGGTCCAGCATAGCAGTCGGACTTAGAACATCAGGCTGCAGCCACTTTTGCAACCGATGCAGCAACTCATAGTACTGCGGCCTGGCGGGTTCAGCCGTTTTATAGTCCCACTGGTGGACCCGCTGAGCCCGGACCAACACGTTTACCCCCAATCTGGCCAGGATCTCCCCCTTCACCGTGGGGTAATCAGCAGCCTGGGCATCTGCCAAGTCAAAAAAAAACTTGCTGGGGCCGGATGCCAGGAACGGAGCGACCACCTCGGCCCACTGGTCACGGGGTAACTTTTCCCTCACGGCTACCTTCTCAAAGACCGCCAGATATGTCTCAACGTCGTCCGAGGGTCATCTTTGGGATCGCCGCACGGACCGCTTTCCGGGCATCATGGTCGTGGTGGGACGCTCCTGCAGCTTGTAACGCCATTACGTGCTGTAACAGTAGCTGGTTGGTCTCCCGCTGCTGCACGTTAGCCTCTATGAGAGCTTTCACAGCCGCCTCCATGTTGCCAGTAATTCCTACTTGTAGCTTTGCTGGCTTAATATATGCCATGCACTTGTGCCCAGCAAAACAAACAAACTTCGGCGGTCACGCCAGCCTCACTGCGCATGCCCGCATCCTCCACCAAATGTGGGGAGTCGCTCTGGTAGACAGCGGTGCGGGTGCAGTTTAGAGGCAAAACCAGGAGTCCAGATTGTGCAACAAACAGTGTTTTATTCACACTTGCACACAAAATGAAAAACAGTCTCTTGGTGACAGTTCACACACAACGGAAATAAACGTAGCCAAACAAAACAGTCCAACACAGGTTCAGTCACCTGGGAGGTGTAGGTGCAGGTTCGCACCACGCTGTCGGCCCAGCCGCAGGAGAATCCAGCTTCAGGTAGCCAGGAACACAACACCTCCTTGCTGAGCTCTTTCCTCCTGGACAGAGAACTCCCAGCCCTGCCAGCAGCTCCAGGATAATCACACTCCCCAGACACAGCTGCTGGCTGCGTTTTATATCCAGCCCAAAACATGGACTGGACCGTGGGGAGCAGCCACCCACCCTACTCTTTAGCTGCTCCCAGTAAGAGCCGGCCCGGATTGGCTTTGCAGCCAAACTAACTATAAATGTCAAGCAGCACTAGCTGCTGCTGACACATAAAAAATCCGGCTCTTACCTCACCGAGGCCAGGAACCTCGGTGACACGTACCTGCCGTCGACCACAGTACCTTGCACCTTACCACAGTGCATATAACTTTTTTATCGCTTGCTATTACAGTTTTTGTAATTGAGGTGACAAAAATGTTTTTCTTTTACATTGTTTTTATTTGTTTTTTTATGGTGTTTACCTGAGGGGTTAGATCATGTGATCATGTTTTTACGGATGCGGTGATACCTAATATGTGTAGTGTATTTTATTTTTTTAATTTTTATTCAGTGATATGTGTTTTTTTTTAACTTTTTTTACATTTTTGTTTACCCAGACCCACTTGGTTCTTAAAGATCCAGTGGGTCTGATGTCAGTATAATACAGTATATTACACTATATATACTGTATGGTATTTTTTTTTTTACTTTACATAGTCTTATCAGACTTCTGCCTTTAGCAGAAGTCAGATCAGACTTACATTACCGTGGCAAGCAGGACACCTCTGAAAGCGTCCTACTGCCATGGTAACCATCACCCGCTGCCAGAACAGAGCAGACAGCGACATTGAAGGGGTTAAACGCCTGACATCACTGCACAGATGTCAGCCGTTTATAGCAGAGTGTCAGTAATGTGCTGACACTCGCTATCTACCCACTATAATATGATTGTTAATTTAACACTTTGGGCACATCTGACCGCGGAGATCAGAGATCACAGAAAGCGCTCCAAGCTGCTACAAACATGCGCGGTCCCCGCTCCCATTCATTTCTATGGGGCTAATGGCCCAAAGAAAAGGAATGGAGGGCAGCTGCGTATGTGCAGTGAGCCTTCCTTCACTTGCAGGGCTCTTTTCTCGATATAGGCGCAGGTCCCAGCGGTGGGACCCGCACCTATAAGACAATGGGGGAATATCCTAGCGATATTCCCCCATTATCCATGATGAGACAATCCCTTTAAGCAATAAAACCATGTACAAACAACCATATACTGTAAATACCCAAAACGGGGATTTCCAACTAAAAATACACCCAGCTATCAATATGTATTGAGCGATATACAAAAATGGTGAAACCACACCCGATAAAATATCAATATTATGTAAAAAGGGTGACACTGTAAGAGTAGCCATTAACATTAAACAGTACATGAGCTCCATCTGCTGGGGAATCATAAATTGGAGCCAAATGTCATATGTTCATCTCACTAGTACAATGATCTCATACCATGTTGAGCACAGCATACTCCATGTTTCACTTCAACTAGTACTGTACATAGTCTTTAAACTTTCACTTTCATCTGAGCATGCTCAGGTCCTCCTGTGTACAGTACCAGTATTCTGCCACAGATGTATGTTAGAGAAATCCCCTGATTGGTTGTGAGTGATAGTCCCTGTGCAAGCAATGGTAGATAGCTTAACTCACTAATATCTCCAGATATAGGCACACCAGTTGCATGTGATAATCCAGTGAGGAGAATACAATGGTGAAGCTTTGATAATTTATTGATTTGCCTTTGAGAAAACAAATGCAGGGAATCAGGGTATGCTAGAGAATTGTAGAGGTCAAAAAGAAAAGCTCTCACCAGCTTGAAGTCTGCAGCAAAGAGGAAAGACGAAGGACCTTCCTGAGGATGTGATGTCACAAAAGAGGGAGGAGAGCATTGCAATGGAAACTTACATAACACACAATAAAATGTATTATAAAAAAAAAAACACAGGGTGGCAGCGTTACACAACATGGTGATGGTAGATAATGTGAACACAGCAATTACAATAAAATAGAAGAATAAAAGCTGGAACAGCACAACCAGTCAAAAGTTTGGAGGCATCTTTTCATTCCATGGTTTTGTTTTTATTTTATACATTGTAGATTCATATTGAAGATATGAAACGATGAAGGAACATATGATATAAGTACTATAGGAAAAAAAAGTGCTTTGATGACAGCTTTGGATATTCTTGGCATTCTCTCAGTCAGCTTCATGAGGTTAGTCCAATGGAATGGGTTTCCAACAATCTTAAAGGAGTTCCCATAATTGCCAAGCACTTTTTGGCCACTTTTCCGTTAGTCTGTGGTCTAAGTCAACCAAAACCATCTCAATTGGGTTAAGGTCTGGTGACTGTGGAGGCCATGTCACGCGATAAAGAACTCCATCACTCTCCTTCTTGGTAGCATGTTGCTGCAAAGTGTTTTGGAATCCGTTCTGATTAATTGTGCCTTGAATTTTGAATAATTCACCAACAGTGTCACTTGCAAATTGACTAATTTTAATGTATTAAAGTAATAATAGGCTGTTATTTCTGTTTACTTAGGCAAGTGGTCCTTCCCATAATGTGGATTAGAAAAGTAGTAGAACAGTCTAAAGGCTATATAAAACTATGTAAGAATCCTAACTTTAAAAAAACAGTTGATGTTTCCCCCAAAAAAATTAAGACATTCCACAAATGAATTCTTGACAAGGCATACCTGTTAATTGAAAACCATTCCAGGTCACTACCTCATGAAGTTGACTGAGGAAATGCAAAAAATGTGCTAAGCATGTAATATGAAGTGATGTACAAGCCCGTCCACCAGTAACCTTTCTTGAATTGCATCAAGTTATACAAAATGCCAATATACAATACCAATTCAATAGAGCCTTACCTCGTACAGTAAAATACGTTGTATTCAACATCACTCATACGTAGATCATATATGTTTCGTATGTACTTTTTATTTTTTATTTTGCAAGTTAAAGGGTTTTTCCAGTTTATTTTTTATCAAGTGCCCTCAGCATGCTCTCTGAAACAAAAGATTCATATTTACCAGATCCAGGCAGTTCAGGTCCTCCACTCTGCAACTGCTTTCTCCATCTTCTGCGCTGTTTACATCTGGCTGGCCATGCGCATGGTCATTTGCACCACATGAGTCAATGACCGGCTTCAACAGTGATGTAGCAACAAGCAACACATCACCATTTAACCCAGTCATTGGCTGGAGTGCCGCATGTGACGATGTGACCAGTGCCGCATGTGACCATGACCAGCTGGACATAAACGTAAAAGTGCGAGGGTAGTTCGGGTAACCGGAGCGGTGTGGAGCAGGTAAGTTTGAATCTTCTGTTTCAAAGAGCATGCTGCTGACACTTAAAAAAAAATTATTACTGAAAAACCCCAATAAGGAAAGATACATCTATATTTGCTCTGGACGTAAGAGCATCATATTCCAAATCAGGAAATATTATTCTGATATCTTGAGCTATTGCTAGCCATACCTATTAGATAATTGTCATTGACACCTACAGATTTCAGCTGGGCTCTCCAACAGTCTAATGTGTATGAGGGAAGACCAACATAGTTACATAGTTAATACGGTTGGAAAAAGACATAAATTCATCAAAGAAGAAAAGTGAAACATAGATTTCAACATGATTGGTAATCTCTTTACTCAGGAAAATGGAAGTTCATCTGACACCAAGATATCTCACAACAGCCATCTTATGTGAAGCCTTGTGAGGAACTACTAGCTCATTAACACCATTACCCCTTGTATTAGTATTTAAATGCTTCCTGCATGCCAGATTTAGCAAATATACTATAGCTTTTTATCAAATGTCTTTTGAAAGTCAGTTTGTTTTAACCCCTTCCCGACCAGTGCCGTAATAGTACGGCGTAGAGGGACGTGACTTGTCGCCCAGCGCCGTAGTATTACGGTGCGCTGATCAAGTGGGTGCTGGAGCTGCGCCCGCCCGATCACCTGCAGGAGACTGGCTGTTCTGGTTAGCTGGACCTCTGATGTATGCGCCTTGATCAGTGAAAACATTGATGCCGGCGCATTAACCCCAACTATGCCACGGTCAGCGCTAACCACGACATAGAGAATGCCATACAGAGGCTGCCCAATGCCTTGCACGGCATTGGGACCTGCCTTCTACGGGTGCCCAAAAGATCCAGCATCATGCTGGGTCTCCTATGCAACCTGTTAGTGTATGACTCAGTGTCATAGACTAACAGGCAATGCATTACACTACAGATATATTGTAATGCATTGCAGAGGGGATCAAACCCCCAAAAGTTAAAATCAGAAATAAAGTAAAAGAATAAAAAAGTAAAAAAAAGTGTTTTTAATGAAAAATAAAGTTTCAAGTGAAAAAAGAAAAAACGCCCCTTTCCCCTGATTTTATAATAAAAAATAGACATAAAAAGAAAATACACACATATTAAGTATCGCCGCGTCCGTAACGACAGGCTCTATACATATATCACATGATCCACCCCGTCTGATAAACATCATAAAAAATAATAATAAAAACTGTGTAACAGTCAGTTTTGAACCAACGTGTAAATCACATGACACTGCATTACTTCCGCCCTATAAGACGCACCTAGTGTTTTGGGGATGGAAAATAAGAAAAACATATTGTTAGCAAAAGGTGGGATTTTGGTGGGATTTGGAACTATTATGTGGTATCTGTGGATGATACTATTATTGGGGATCTGGGATGACATTACATTTATGGGGGATCTGTGAATGGCACTGTTATGGGGATCTGTGGATGGCATTTAGGGGATCTGTGGAGGCAGTTGATCTGTGGATGGCACCATTATATATATGCTCATCCACAGATCCCCACCCTATAATAGGTGCCATCCACAGACCCCCGCCAACCCCCCACCCCTTAACAGTGCCATCCACAGATGCCCCACATAAAAGTGTCATCCATAGATCCCCCCTGCCGCTCCAGTTCTGCCTTATGCAACATAAAGTCTCATTACTGTGATTAAACGATTAAACATGCCCCACACTTGTAATATTACTGAAACAGAAGCCGTTACTATGTTCGGCAATATTACAAGTGAGGGGCATGTTTAATCGCTTAATCACCTTTAATTTGATGAGACATTTTATATTTGCATAAGGGAGCACTGAAGCTCCCCGCCAGCATTCACCCCATAAGACGCTGGGCATTTCCCCATTTTTTTTTGGGGGGGAAAGTGTGTCTTATGGGTCGAAAAATACTGTATGTCCCACAAAATTATACAAATGAATCCGTCACCTCATCCCACAAAAAATTTGCCCCTACTTAAGAAAATCGCTCAAAAAATAAAATTATAGCTCTCAGAACATGGATACACTAAAACATCCTTTTTTTGTTTCAAATATGCTATTATTGTGTTAAAGTGAAATAAATAACAAAAGTATACATATTGTGTATCGACACGTCCGTAACAACCAGCTCTATTAATAATATCACATGACCTAACCGCTCAGGTGAACACCACAAAAACTGTATAAAAAAGCCATTTTTGTCACCTTACATCACAGAAATTGCAACAGCAAGCAATCAAAAAGGCATATGCCCACCAAAATAGTACCAATCAAACCGTCACCTCATCCCACAAAAAATGAGACCCTACCTAAGACAATCGGTCGAAAAATAAAAAGCTATTATTCTCAGACAATGGAAACACTAATATATGATTTTTTTTTGCTTCAAAAATGCTATTATTGTGCTAAAGTCAAATAAATTTAAAAAGTAGACATATTACATATTGCCGTGTCCGTAATAGCCTGCTCTATAAAAATATCACATGACCATACCACTCAGGTGAATACCTTAAAAAAATACAAATAAAAACCGTGCCAAAAAAGCAATTTTTTGTCACCTTACATCACAAAAATTGCAACACCAAGCAATCAAAAAGGCTTATGCCCCCAAAATAGTACCAATCAAACCATCACCTCATCCCACAAAAAAATGACCCTACCTAAGACAAACGGTCAAAAAATAAAACAGCTATGGCTCTCAGACTATGGAGACACTAAAACATCATTTTTTTGATTTAGAAAATGCTATTATTGTGTAAAACTTAAATAAATAAGAAAAATTAAACATATTAGGTATTGCCACGTCTGTTACGATCTGCTCTATAAAAATGTGACATGATCTAACCCCCCGGGTCAACGCTGTAAAAATAAATAAATAAAAACTGTGCCAAAATTACCAATTTTTTGATCACCTTGCCCCATAAAGTTTAATAATGAATGATCAAAAATCATATGTACACAAAAATGGTACCAATAAAAATGTCAACTCTTCCTGCAAAAAAGAGCCCCTGCACAAAACAATCGGCAGAAAAATAAAAAAAGGTGTTCAGAAAATAGAGACACAAACTGAAACAAACAAACAAAGAAAGTAGACATATTTGATATCATTGCATCCGTAACAATCTGCTCTATAAATATAGCACATGATCTACCCTGTCAGGTAAATGTTGTAAAAAATTAAAACTGTAGTACATATGTACTCCAAAAAAGTAACAATAAAACTGGCACCTTATCCCCTAGTTTCCAAAATGGGGTCACTTATTGAGAGTTCCTACTGTAAGGTGCATCAGGGGGGTTTCAAATGGGACATGGCATCTAAAAACCAGGTCAGCAAAATCTGCCTTCCAAAAACCATATGGCGCTTCTTTTCTGCGCCCTGCTGTGTGCCCTTACATCAGTTTACGAACACATGTGGGGTGTTTATGTAAACCGTAGAATCAGGGTAATAAACATTGAGTTTTGTTTGGCTGTTAACCCTCGATGTGTTAAAGAAAAAAATCGATTAAAATGGAAAATCTACCAAAAAAGTGAAATTTTGAAATTTCATCTCCCTTTTCCATTAATTCTTGTGGAACACCTAAGGGGTTAACAAAGTTTGTAAAATCAGTTTTGAGTAGCTTGAGGGGTGTAGTTTCTACAGTGGGGTAATTTATGGGGACTTTCCACTATGTAAGGACTCATGCCCACGGCTGTGTGCCGGCCGGGCCTGTGCTGCGGACCACAAATTGCAGTCCGCAATGCTCTGGCACGACCATGGGCCAGCCGCATGTGGATCGCGGACCCATTCACTTAAATGGGGTCCACGATCTGCATCGATTGTCTGCACCGCAGAAGCATTCTGCGGAACGGAAGCACGGAACGGAACACCATGGAAACATTCCATAGTGCTTCCGTTCTGTGGTTCAGTTACATTCCACACCGCATCTCCGGATTTGCGGACCCATTCAAGTAAATTGCGTGTATTGCGGACCAGCTGTATGCTGTCCTACAAAGTGACTTCAGACCTGAACTGGTCCTTAAAAAGTGGATTTTGGAAATGTTCTTAAAAATGTTAAAAATTGCTTCTAAACTTCTAAGCATTCTAACATCCTAAAAAAATAAAATGACTTTTAAAAAATGATGCCACCATAAATTTAACATATGGGGAATGTTAAGTATCACTTTCTGTTTTAAAAGCAGAGAAATTGAAATCTGTAAAATTGCTAGTTTTTAAAAATTTTGGGATAAATTTGTGATTTTTTCAAAAATAAAGGTCAAATATATTGACTCAAATTTATGACTATCATGAAGTACAATATGTCACGAGAAAACAATCTCAGAATGGCTTGGATAAATTAAACTGTTTCAAAGTTATTACCACATAAAGTGACACATGTCAGATTTGTAAAAAAAATGGCCTGGGCAAGAATGTGAAAATTGGCCCGGGGTTGAAAGGGTTAAATATACTTTAACTGGTTTGTTTTGCTTTGTGTCAAGCATATGGTAGCAGTTTATAAATTCAAGAGCCATAATAGTATAACAGTAATTCTGTGTCTTCGTTATAGCAGAATTTCTGTGTATAATTTTAATATTACAAGACATTTACTGGAAATAACACCGCAAAATCTATATAAATAAGACATAAATGTGAATTTTTGTCAATCTACCTCCATCTGAAGCTAAGTTAATGGTACAGTAGTGAGTGTGGAACCACTGTGTCAACCAACAGATTTTGATTAATTCTAAAGGCATTATCCTGACAGTTCCCTGGTTTTCACCCTTTACCACCTGTACAGGGATCTGGACATCACTGCAGGGGAACCACCAGACTGACACCTCCAATAGCTGTAAGTGTGACTGATAGCTAACCCACATAGGACAGAGACACTGATGCAGTGCACTGAGAGATCAGGCAGAATCATAGTTAAAGAGGACCTTTCACTAGTTTAAAAACTAAAAACTAGCTATATCTGTGGGCAGAGCCGCGCCCAGGGGTCCCCCTGCACTTACTAGTATGTCTGGGCGCCGCTCCGTTCGCCCGGGATAGGCTCCGGTATGTGCAGCTCCCTCTGTTGTACTGGGCGGAGTTTTTGTATTAGGCGTGTCCCTTGCTGAATAGCAAAAGGTTGTTTTCCAGCTCACCTTCCAATTTTTATAGCTCCATGCACTGAGTTGGTCGAGTCAGTCCATGCACTAGTTGTAGCAAATTGAAGGAAATTATACTCCAGCACGGTTCCAATGTATTAGTAGTTGCACTTTATTTTTCAATTCTCCAAACAGCGGTAGCAAGTACAGACAAAAAAGTCCACCTCCACCACAACAGTGACGTCGTTCTTTTTCAAAACTAAAGTGCATACTGAACACAGCCTTTAAAAAGGGTTGTGAGAGATGAAGAAATTGAAATCCCCCCTCCCTCCGCTCTGCAAAGCATGTTGGTTAATTAGCCTTGCTCTGCACAGACTGCACAAAATCATTATTAACCAATGAGTTGCTGGATCACAAACATAAATGAAACTAACTTTTAAAAACAGCAATGGTGATGGTTGTTCACACTGTGCATAAACCTCTTAGTTAAATGCATGTTATCTTGAGTTCCCTCCATTTGGTTGTTGCTGTTGCTGAAAAGATATATCACTTATCAGACTTTTGCAAAAAATGTACAGAGTGAACACCAACCTAAACTACCATTGTAATATTTGCTGCAAATAAACAATTCATGATTATGCATTGCAAAATGAGTAAAATCAGTGACAATACTTATATGTTGGGTACAGATCGGTTGTCTTAGTAGAAATACATAAGCTTCCTTTTCATGTTTAATCCTTTAGGGAATCTTGTATTTACACAGAATATCCAGAAAGCCTCCCGTAATAAAATACCTTTTTTTTTTGCTGAATATCCAGAGTCCTAAATTTGTAGAAGGGCATCATGGGGGTGGTCACTTGCACCAACAGACATAGTCACTAAAATAAATGATCAATTGGTCTTAACTATCTGAATAATTTCCCTGTAGCTGGCTCCAGTGTCTTTTTACAGATCAGGGAGAAGAATCCTGATCCCTGTGTAATCTCCTCCACCATTACCTCGTCTGCCACATTCAGAGCATCCCCCCTAATTGTGAGCAGCGATCGTTTGAGTAGACACAGCAGTGGGATGGTTACACTGATAATAGCATTATTGCCACTAACCATCTTTGTGGATTCAGGATTTTTTAAAACCTCACAGATGTCTGACATCAATGCCCACTCCTCGCTTGTGAATAGTGGCTTTTGACTCGAAAGGCGACAACCATGATGCAGCTGGTATTCCATAACTGCCCTCTGCTCCTCACAAAGCCTGGCCAACATGTAGAACATAGAGTTGCAGCGTGTGCTCACTTCGCACAGCAGTCGGTGAGCTGGAAGCCGCAAGCACTACTGCAGCGTTGACAGACCGACTGAAGCTGTGGACGACTTTCAGAAATGGGCACACAAGCGGTGCGCCTTCACAAGTAGCTCTTGCAAATTTGGGAAGGTTTTGATAATCTGTTGAACCACTAATTTTAAGACGTGGAATGTGTGTCAGGTTGCCGAGCTCCAAAGCCGCCACCAAGTTACAGCCATCGTCAGACACAACCATGCCTGGTTGTAGGTTGAGTGGCTAGAGCCACAGCTCGGTCTGGTCCCTTATACCCTGCCATAGCTCTGTGGTGGTGTGCTGTTTCTCCCCTATGCAGATCAGCTTCAGCACGGCCTGTTGATGCTTACCCACAGCAGTGCTACACTGCTTTCAGTTAGCGACTGATGGCAGACTGCTGTTGTAGGTGAAAGTGGAGGAGGAGGCGGCAGAGTACGAGAAGTGGGGGTTGGAGACAGTAACATAGCTGCTGGCCGAGACCCTGATGGATGGAGGGCCTGCAATCCTGGGCGTCCGCACTTTCCTCAAAAAAGCATCATAGTGCGGAATAGGCAAGGGAGATTTCCGCAAGGGGGTGCGTCGGAGAACAGTTGTGAGCCTGTTTGGTGTGGCCCGCCTTCTACCTTTTGCCACCCCACTGCCTCTTCCAGCCTGTTTTGGTGCTGCAGATCCCCCTCTGTACTGCTGTCCTCGCTTGGCTTGACACCTTTCCAGGTTGGATAAGTGATGTCATTGTCCCCCATCGCCTCTTCCACTTCCTCACTCTGTTCATTCTCCTGACTTGTTGACCTAACCATAACCTCAGTGATTGACAACTGTGTCTCATGTGTGTCTAATTGTCATTCCCCACTGTCATCTTCTTGTCACTGTGGATGCTCAAGAAATTGGGAATCAGACAAAGATCTGTCCCTCGTCAAGGGTGCTTGGTGAGAGGGCCAAATGAAGGAGTGTGAGATCACTTGTTTGGGCAGACTCTCCATGGTGGGAGGAAGGTGGATCAGAGTGAGGATTGTGTTGACCAGACTCCTGGCTACTGAGACTGGACTTGGTGGAAGACAGGGTGGTGCTTAACCGACTGGAAGCATTATCTGCTGTTATCCAACCGACCACCTTGTCGCACTGGTCTGACTTCAAGAGTGGTGTCCTGCGCTGCCCTGCAAACTGGGACCTGAAGCTTGGTATAGTGGATGCTTGTTTTTCTTGTGCTCTGGCAGCAGGCACAGTTTCACAGCACCCAGGGCCACAGCCTCTGCCTGCACCATCAGCATCATGGCCACTTCCCCGTCCCTTACTGCTCTCCTTCTTTATTTTAATGTTATATGTGCTTGAAAGTATGTGACACGTACAGTAACGTAAGATTTGGAAGTGTATGTGCAAAAAACATTTAAAAAGCTATTTGGGATGTGGAAACTTCACACAGGAGATATCCCGCAGATCATGTCAATGCTGTTACCATCGGCATTAAAAAAAAATACAGTGAATGTCACAGATATTTGGGATGAGGAAACAATATATTGGAGAGATACCACAGGTAATGTCACTGTTCGCAGCATCTACGTATGTCACAGATAAAAAATTTAAACTCACACGTTACACTTTAGATGTGGCGCTGGTAATGTCACTCTCAGAAGCGGAAACCGTCTACAGAAAAAGTACACTGTATGTCACAGATACAATTTTCAAAGGTTCATGTTACACTTTAGATGTGGCCTTGGTAATGTCACTCTCAGAAGCGTAAACCATCTACTGAAAAAGTACACTGTATGTCACAGATACATTTTTTAAATGCACACGTTACACTGGAGATACCGTTTCCCGCAGATAATGTCAATGTGTCACCAGCGGCTAATAAAAATTTACAGGGAATGTCACAGATATTTAGGATGAGGAAACAATATATTGGAGAGGTACCACGGGTAATGTCACTTTTTTCAGCGTCTACGGAAAAAGTACACTGTAAATTTTAAATGCACAGGTTACACTTTAGATGTAGCCCGCGTAATGTCACTTCTGTGAAGCCGGACACCGGCTATTGAAAAAGTACACTGGATGTCACTGATATTTTAGGGATGCACACGCTTTACACAGGAGATGTGGCAGGATGCGCTAAAAATATATATTGCTGCTGCCCTCCATTTTTTTTTTGCGGATCCATTGTAACAAGGCCTAAAACAGACAAGAATAGGACATGTTATATTTCTTTTGCAGGGCTAAAGAACGGACATACGGATGCGCACGGTGTGCTGTCCACATTTTTTGCGGACCCATTGAAATGAATGGGTCAACATCCTTTCCGCAAAAAAAAAAAAAGATGGAACAGACACGGAAACAAAATACGTTTGTGTGCATGAGGCCTAACACTCCCTACACTGTCTGTCCCTTCTGCATCGATTGTCTGCACCGCAGAAGCATTCTGCGGAACGGAAGCACGGAACGGAACACCGCGGAAGCATTCCATAGTGCTTCCGTTCTGTGGTTCAGTTACATTCCACACCGCATCTCCGGATTTGCGGACCCATTCAAGTAAATTGCGTGTATTGCGGACCAGCTGTATGCTGTCCTACAAAGTGACTTCAGACCTGAACTGGTCCTTAAAAAGTGGGTTTTGGAAATGTTCTTAAAAATTTTAAAAATTGCTTCTAAATTTCTAAGCCTTCTAACATCCTAAAAAAATAAAATGACTTTTATAAAATCATGCCACCATAAATTCAACATATGGGGAATGTTAAGTAATAAATATTTTATGAGGTATCACTATCTGTTTTAAAAGCAGAGAAATTGAAATTAGTAAAATTGCTAGTTTTTAAAAATTTTGGGATAAATTTGGGATTTTTTCATAAATAAAGGTGAAATATAGTGACTCAAATTTATGACTAGTATAATCAGGAACGTTGTGGCACACAGGATGTTTTTGCCGCGACTGGAAGTAGGGTTCCCACCCCTGCTTTGCAACATAATAGAAAACTCCAGTTCTGTTTGCGGTTTTAATTGATTGAATTTATTTGTGAGGCAGCAATTTCATATAGCGTCATATAACGTGACGTTTCGGCCACTTTAGGCCTTCATTAGACTCAGGCTGCGCCGTGTATTAGAGGATGCATGGGAGGAGAAGGCGGTAGATATGCAGGGCTATGCCTGCTGTGGGGTAACGGAGGCCGCAGCCTGAGTCTGATGAAGGCCTAAAGTGGCCGAAACGTCACGTTATATGACGCTATATGAAATTGCTGCCTCACAAATAAATTCAATCAATTAAAACCGCAAACAGAACTGGAGTTTTCTATTATGTTTCAAATTTATGACTATCATGAAGTACAACGTGTCACGAGAAAACAATCTCAGAATGGCTTGGATAAATAAAACTGTTCCACAGTTAATACCACATAAAGTGACACATGTCAGATTTGTAAAAAAAATGGCCTGGGCAAGAATGTGAAAATTGGCCCGGGGTTGAAAGGGTTAAATATACTTTAACTGGTTTGTTTTCTTTGTGTCAAGCATATGGTAGCATTTTATAAATTCAAGAGCCATAATAGCATAACAGTAATTCTGTGTCTTCGTTATAGCAGAATTTCTGTGTATAATTTTAATATTACAAGACATTTACTGGAAATAACACCGCAAAATCTATATCAATAAGACATAAATGTGAATTTTTGTCAATCTACCTCCATCTGAAGCTAAGTTAATGGTACAGTAGTGAGTGTGGAACCACTGTGTCAACCAACAGATTTTGATTAATTCTAAAGGCATTATCCTGACAGTTCCCTGGTTTTCACCCTTTACCACCTGTACAGGGATCTGGCCATCACTGCAGGGGAACCACCAGACTGACACCTCCTATAGCTGTAAATGTGACTGATAGCTGACCCACATAGGACAGAGACACTGATGCAGTGCACTGAGAGATCAGGCAGAATCATAGTTAAGGAAAGGCTGAGGTCAGGGCAGTACGAACAATATGAGTCACAGATCAGAGCAGGCAGTGAAGGGTTACTATGGAGGTTGGATATGTGGGAAATAAAACTAGGAACCTACTGTATTTCTAGGTCACCTTCCCACAGGGAAAGGTGCCTTAATTAACTCAGGGTTGGCTATTGACTGGTGAAGATATGGTTGTGCATATGCAGTAAACCCCTAGGGCAGCTTGTGTAAAGATGTGAGTGGTAGTAGCCCTGATATAGTGTAGTTGTGTCATAGTGTCCTACCTCAGGCCAGCGCTCCCTGGGGTCCATTGCAGTGAAAGTTGTAACACTGAAGAATGAGGCCAGAATTGAATGTAACAAAGTCCTTTTACTAAGTGCAACATAGAACAGAGAATAGAAATAGTAGTAGCAATCTTAGTTTATTCTGGCACCAGCTGAGGGTATGGTGGCAGGTTGGATAGCTTCAATTCTGCACTTAGATGGCCTAGTCATGGTTGTTTGGTGGTGAGGGTATCTTCGGCCTGTTTTCCCTCACTTCACAGGGTGATTTTCCCCGGTTTAACCCACACAATGAATTCTATAGAGAGAAGGGTGTCTTCAGCCCGTTTTCCCCGCACTGTGAATTCTATCAAGCGACGGGTGTATTTACCCATTTTCCTCTCACTTCAACAAGGACTGGTATGCGTGACACTGTTTGCCTTGATGACTGACCTACCATAGCTTTCCATTACCTTCTAGCAGGGGTGGCAGAGGACACATAGGAAACAAACTGAAGCCAGAGGGAAGGACCAGCCCCCTACCCTTAGCTAGCTAACACTGGCCCTGACTGACTCAAGAAGGATGGTACTGAACCCACATTACACAGTACCGTAAAGCAAGATGTGGTAGTATGGTACATGTTCCCAAATATACAAATCAAAGCTGGCTCCCTTCCCTACCTATGCTGTGGAGAGAAAAGGGTTAAGGGCACACGAACAACATTCCGCCGCCTAGGACTAGCTAACTAACTATCTAACATCCATAAAAAGTCAATTTAAAGTGCATAAAGAACAAGTCATGGACTCATGTCTAAATGAAAACAAAGTTTTAGGAGAGACAGAGCCAGGTCACATTGGGGCTCCTAACCATTCAAGTCCATGGCAATGGGCAAAGTACTTAAACATTGAAAAAACCTGATTTTGGATGAGTTCTCTTTTGCTTAACCTAAGGAGGGAAAGGGGGGATGGTGCAACGTGCACAACTGGGATGTTTTGCTGAATAGCAAAAGGTTGTTTTCCAGCTCACCTTCCAATTTTTATAGCCCCATGCACTGAGTTGGTCAAGTCAGTCCATGCACTAGTTGTAGCAAATTGAAGGAAATTATACTCCAACACGGTTCCAATGTATAGTTGCACTTTATTTCTCAATTCTCCAAGCAGCGGTAGCAAGTACAGACAAAAAAGTCCACCTCCACCACAACAGTGACGTGTTTCGAACAGTCGTTCTTTTTCAAAACTAAAGTGCATACT
This sequence comes from Bufotes viridis, assembly GCA_033119425.1. NCBI lineage: Eukaryota > Metazoa > Chordata > Amphibia > Anura > Bufonidae > Bufotes > Bufotes viridis. The sequence continues at coordinate 125,815,887 of CM065593.1, read as the reverse complement.
GAACACAGCCCTTAAAAAGGGTTGTGAGAGATGAAGGAATTGAAACCTCCCCCTCCCTCCGCTCTGCAAGGCATGTTGGTTAATTTGCCATGCTCTGCACAGACTGCACAAAATCATTATTAACCAATGCGTTGCTGGATCACAAACATAAATAAAACTAACTTTGTAAAAACAGCAATGGTGATGGTTGTTCACACTGTGCATAAACCTCTTAGTTAAATCCATGTTACTGTATCTTGAGTTCCCTCCATTTGGTTGATGCTGTTGCTGACAAGATATATCACTTATCAGACTTTTGCAAAAAATGTACAGTGTGAACACCAACCTAAACTACCATATACAATAAACAATTCATGATTATGCATTGCAAAATAAGTTAAATCAGTGACAATGTTTATATGTTGGGTACAGATCGGTTGTCTTAGTAGAAATACATAAGCTTCCTTTTCATGTTTAATCCTTTAGGGAATCTTGTATTTAAACAAAATATCCAGAAAGCCTACCGTAATAAAATACCTTTTTGTTTTTTTGCTGAATATCCAGAGTCCTAAATTTGTAGAAGGGCATCATGGGGTTGAAGTCGCTTGCACCAACAGACATAGTCACTAAAATAAATGATCAATTGGTCTTAACTATCTGAATAATTTCCCTGTAGCTGGCTCCAGTGTCTTTTTACAGATCAGGGAGAAGAATCGTGATCCCTGTGTAATCTCCTCCCCCATTACCTCATCTGCCACATTCAGAGCGTCCACCTTAATTGTGAGCAGCGATCGTTTGAGTAGACACAGCAGTGGGATGGTTACACTGATAATAGCATTATCGCCACTAACGATCTTTGTGGATTCAGGATTTTTTAAAACCTCACATAGGTCTGACATCAATGTCCACTCCTAGCTTGTGAATAGTGGCTTTTGACTCGAAAGGCGACAACCATGATGCAGCTGGTATTCCATAGCTGCCCTCTGCTGCTCACAAAGCCTGGTCAACATGTAGAACGTAGAGTTGCAGTGTGTGCTCACTTCGCACAACAGTCGGTGAGCTGGAAGCCGCAAGCACTACTGCAGCGTTGACAGACCGGCTGAAGCTGTGGACAACTTTCAGAAATGGGCACACAAGCGGTGCGCCTTCACTAGTAGCTCTTGCAAATTTGGGAAGGTTTTGATAATCCGTTGAACCACTAATTTTAATACGTGGAATGTGTGTCAGGTTGCCGAGTTCCAAAGCCGCGACCAAGTTACGGCCATTGTCAGACACAACCATGCCTGGTTATAGGTTGAGTGCCTAGAGCCACAGCTCGGTCTGGTCCCTTATACCGTGCCATAGCTCTGTGGCGGTGTGCTGTTTCTTCCCTAAGCAGATCGGCTTTAGCACGGCCTGTTAATGCTTACCCACAGCAGTGCTACACTGCTTTCAGCTAGCGACTGATGGCAGACTGCTGTTGTAGGTGAAAGTGGAGGAGGTGGTGGTGGAGTAAGAGAAGTGGGGGTTGGATCCAGTAACATAGCTGCTGGCCGACACCCTAATGGATGGAGGGCCCGCAATCCTGGGCGTCCGCACTTTCCTCAAAAAAGCATCATAGTGCGGAATAGGCAAGGGAGATTTCCGCAAGGGGGTGTGTCGGAGAACAGTTGTGAGCCTGTTTGGTGTGGCCCGCCTTCTCCCTTTTGCCACCCCACTGCCTCTTCTAGCCTGTTCCGGTGCTGCAGATCCCCCTCTGTACTGCTGTCCTCGCTTGGCTTGACACCTTTCCAGGTTGGATAAGTGATGTCATTGTCCCCCATCTCCTCTTCCACTTCCCCACTCTGCTCATTCTCCTGACTTGTTGACCTAACCATAACCTCAGTGATTGACAACTGTGTCTCATCCTCTTCATCATCCTCTTGAGACAGTAACTGCTGTTGACTTAATGGCAACTGTGTCTCAATATCATCCACCTCATTAAACAGTAATTGTCGTCCCCCACTGTCATCTTCTTGTCACTGTGGTTGCTCAAGAGATTGGGAATCAGACAAAGATCTGTCCCTTGTCAAGGGTGCTTGGCGAGAGGGCCAAATGAAGGAATGGCGATGACAAGAGGTCCTCAGAATATCCGAGTGTGAGATCACTTGTTTGGCCAGACTCTCCATGGTGGGAGGAAGGTGGATCAGAGTGAGGATTGTGTTGACCAGACTCCTGGCTACTGAGACTGGACTTGGTGGAAGACAGGGTGGTGCCTAACCGACTGGAAGCATTATCTGCTGTAATCCAACCGACCACCTTGTCGCACTGGTCTGACTTCAAGAGTGTTGTCCTGCGCTGCCCTGCAAACTGGGACCTGAAGCTAGGTATAGTGGATGCTTGCTTTTCTTGTGCTCTGGCAGCAGGCACAGTTTCACAGCACCCAGGGCCACAGCCTCTGCCTGCACCATCAGCATCATGGCAACTTCCCCGTCCCTTACAGCTCTCCTTCTTTATTTTAATGTTATATATGCTTGAAAGTATGTGACACGTACAGTAGCGTAGGATTTGAAAGTGTATGTGCAAAAAACAGTTAAAAAGCTATTTGGGATGTGGAAATGTCACACAGGAAAAAAAATACAGTGAATGTTACAGATATTTGGGATGAGGAAACAATATATTGGAGAGATACCACAGGTAATGTCACTGTTCACAGCATCTACGGAAAAAGTACACTGTATGTCACAGATAAAAAATTTAAATTTACACGTTACACTTTAGATGTGGCGCTGGTAATGTCACTCTCAGAAGCGGACACCGTCTACGGAAAAAGTACACTGTATGTCACAGATAAAATTTTCAAAGGCTCATGTTACACTTTAGATGTGGCCTTGGTAATGTCACTCTCAGAAGCGGAAACCATCTACTGAAAAAGTACACTGTATGTCACAGATACATTTTTTAAATGCACACGTTACACTGGAGATACCGTTTCCCGCAGATAATGTCAATGCTGTCACCAGCGGCTAATAAAAATTTACAGGGAATGTCACAGATATTTGGGATGAGGAAACAATATATTGGAGAGGTACCACAGGTAATGTCACTTTTTTCAGCGTCTACGGAAAAAGTACACTGTATGTCACAGATAAAAATTTTAAATGCACAGGTTACACTTTAGATGTGGCCCTGGTAATGTCACTCTCAGAAGCGGACACCGTCTATTGAAAAAGTACACTGGATGTCACTGATATTTTAGGGATGCGCACACTTTACACAGGAGATATGGCGCGGATAATTTAACTGTCCACAGCGGGCACCGTCTACGGAAAACGTACACTGGATGCAACTGATATTTTAGGGATGCACACGCTTTACACAGGAGATGTGGCAGGATGCGCTAAAAATATATATTGCTGCTGTCACACATAGTCCTTAAAAGGAATTTTGGTTCTCTGAAAATGTTTTCTAATAAAAGTCTTCCAATAAGGCTACATGCACATGACCGTATGTAATTTGCGGTCCGCAAATTGCGGATCCGCAAAAAAAAAAAACGAATGACATCGGTATGCCCTCCATTTTTTTTTTGCGGATCCATTGTAACAAGGCCTAGACAAGAATAGGACATGTTATATTTATTTTGCAGGGCTATGGAACGGACATACGGATGCGCACGGTGTGCTGTCCACATTTTTTGCGGACCCATTGAAATGAATGGGTCAACATCCTTTCCGCAAAAAAAAAAAAAGTGGAATGGACACGGAAACAAAATACGTTTGTGTGCATGAGGCCTAACACTCCTACACTGTCTGTCCCTTCCTATGCACAGCTCTCCATAAGACTGAGCAATTTAGCGCAGGTTGCGCTACAAACATATATTGGTGCTGTCACACACAATAGTCCTTAAAAGGACTTTTGGGTCTTTGAAAAGTTTTTCTAATAAAGATCTTCCAATAACACTCCCTACACTGTCTGTCTCTTCCTATGCTCAGCTCTCCCTGACTAATACTGAGCCGAAAATGTGTCATCGGGTGTTATATAGCACCCGATGATGCCTTCCGGCCTGCCAAACTCTGTAATGCCAGTAGCCAACACGGCATTACTGTGTGTGCCAGTACCTCCCTGCATGTTTATTGGCTGCGTGGCGGGGAGGAGACTCGAGCATTGCGCTCAGCACATGTGGTAGTCGACCGAGTACCGCCATGTGCCGAGTATCGAGATGCTCGAGCCGAACTGGGGTTTGGCTGAGCATGCTCGATCAACACTAGTGTGCAGCATGTATATAATTTATGAGAGGCATGTGTGCAGTATGTATCATATGTGTTAGAGGCATGTGTGTAGCATGTATCCTATGCATGAGAGGCATGTGTGCAACATATATCCTATGTGTAAGAGGCATGTGTGCAGCATGTTTCCTATTTTTGAGAGGCATGTGTGTAACATGTATCCTATGTGTGAGAGTCATGTGTGCAGCATATATCCTATGTGTGAGAGACAAGTGTGCAGCATGTAGCCTATGTGTGAGAGGCATGTGTGCAGCATGTACCCTATGTGTGAGAGGCATGTGTGCAGCATGTACCCTATGTGTAAGAGGCATGTTTTCAGCATGTATCCTATGTGTGAGAGACATGGGTGCAGTATGTATCTGTGGCAGGCGCAGCACTATGAAGTGCCTTTTGCACTGTGGCATTAGAAGAATTTTGATATCTCTAACTTTTTAGTCCAACCAGACTGTCTGTTACTCTGCTTTAATTATTCTAGCGCCGTCCTATGGAAATAGTAGGCTTAAAGAGCACACCAAATGCTTAAGAAAACTTATTTATTAATTTCAAATTTTCTTCATATCTAAAACTGCCACCTCCGCAGCAGATAGTCCACTTGCTGAATAAAGTATCACAAAATGGTGGTTCAACTGTTCAATCTTGTCATTCAACATAACATGGTGGATATTTTTCTCTCTTCAGTATCTGTATTCTCACTATAAGTTATTTAAGCACTTTATGATCTCTCTGAGAGGTATAGCTGAGGCTGAACCAATAGTTCTACTTGCTCAACTTGGTTTACATTTTGCAGTATGCAGTTAGCAGTAACTATTTGCAGATAGTTTGCTTTGAGCAGTTTTGCTTTAATTTGGTGCTTAGTTTGCTTTTTATGGCTCAGTATGATCTGGTATGAGCAGTTCGGTGGAACTGTAAGTAAACATACATAACAGGTCTCAGTACAGTTCTGATCACAATACTAACAATTGGAGCCTCATATAACTGTTCTAAATACCTATTTGGCCTCTTGCTTCCATAAATCTAAGCTCTTAGTGGAGTGAATGTCTGTTCAGCTCCTCTCCTGGTCTATACTGAGGAGATTCAGCTAGGGGATTTCCCACACAGGCTCAGTGTGAGGCTGGCTGTTATTGGTCAAGACTCGTATGTGTGAGAGGCATGTATGCATCATGTATCTAATGTATGAGAGGCATGTGTCCAGCAGGTATCCTATGTGTGAAAGGTATGTGTACAGCAGGTACCCTATGTGTGAGAGGCATGTGTGCAGCAGGTATCCTATGTGTGAGAGACATGTGTGCAGCAGGTATCCTATGTTTGAGAGGCATGTGTGCAGCATGTATCCTATGTTTGAGAGGCATGTGTGCAGCATGTATCTAATGTATGAGAGGCATCCTATGTGTGAGAGGTTATTGTTAAGCAGGTATCTTATGTGTGAGAGGCGTTTGTGCAGCATGTATACTATGTTTGAGAGGCATGTGTGCAGCATGTATCTAATGTATGAGAGGCATGTGTGCAGCGGGTATCCTATGTGTGAGAGGAATGTGTGCAGCAAGTATCCTATGTGTGAGAGGCATGTGTGCAGCATGTATCTAATGTATGAGAGGCATGTGTGAAGCAGGTATCCTATGTGTGAGAGGCATGTGTGCAGCAGGTATCCTATGTGTGAGAGGCATGTGTGCAGCAGGTATCCTGTGTGTGAGAGGCATGTGTGCAGCATGTATCTAATGTATGAAAGGCATGTGTGCAGCAGGTATACTATGTTTGAGAGGCATGTGTGCAGCAGGTATCCTATGTTTGAGAGGCATTTGTGCAGCAGGTATCCTATGTTTGAGAGGCATGTGTACAGCAGGTATTTTATGTGTAAGAGGCATGTGTGCAGCATGTATCCTATATGTGAGAGGCATGTGTGCAGCATGTATCCTATGCTTGAGAGGCATGTGTGCAGCATGTATCTAATGTATGAGAGGCATCCTATGTGTGAGAGGTATTTGTTAAGCAGGTATCTTATGTGTGAGAGGCATTTGTGCAGCATGTGTAGTATGTTTGAGAGGCATGTGTGCAGCATGTATCTAATGTATGAGAGGCATGCGTGCAGCGGGTATCCTATGTGTGAGAGGAATGTGTGCAGCAAGTATCCTATGTGTGAGAAGCATGTGTGCAGCATGTATCTAATGTATGAGAGGCATGTGTGCAGCAGGTATCCTATGTTTGAGAGGCATGTGTGCAGCAGGTATCCTATGTTTGAGAGGCATGTGTGCAGCAGGTATCCTATGTTTGAGAGGCATGTGTGCAACAGTTAATCTATGTTTGAGAGGCATGTGTGCAGCATGTATCTAATGTATGAGAGGCATGTGTGCAGCAGGTATCCTATGTTTGAGAGGCATGTGTGCAGCAGGTATACTATGTTTGAGAGGCATGTGTGCAACAGGTATCCTATGTTTGAGAGGCATGTGTGCAGCAGGTATCCTATGTGTGAGAGACATGTGTGCAGCAGGTATCCTATGTTTGAGAGGCATGTGTGCAGCAGGTATCCTATGTTTGAGAGGCATGTGTGCAGCATGTATCTAATGTATGAGAGGCATGTGTGCAGCGGGTATCCTATGTGTGAGAGGAATGTGTGCAGCAGGTATCCTATGTGTGAGAGGCATGTGTGCAGCAGGTATCCTATGTGTGAGAGGCATGTGTGCAGCAGTTATCCTATGTTTGAGAGGTATGTGTGCAGCATGTATCTAATGTATGAGAGGCATGTGTGCAGCAGGTATCCTATCTGTGAGAGACATGTGTGCAGCAGGTATCCTATGTGTGAGAGGCATGTGTGCAGCATGTATCTAATGTATGAGAGGCATGTGTGCAGCAGGTATCCTATGTTTGAGAGGCATGTGTGCAGCGGACATTCTATGTGTGAGAGGAATGTGTGCAGCAGGTATCCTATGTGTGAGAGGCATGTGTGCAGCATGTATCTAATGTATGAGAGGCATGTGTGAAGCAGGTATCCTATGTGTGAGAGGCATGTGTGCAGCATGTATCTAATGTATGAGAGGCATGTGTGCAGCAGGTATCCTATGTGTGAGAGGAATGTGTGCAGCATGTATCTAATGTATGAGAGGCATGTGTGCAGCAGGTATCCTATGTTTGAGAGGCATGTGTGCAGCAGGTATCCTATGTGTGAGAGGCATGTGTGCAGCAGGTATCCTATGTGTGAGAGGCATGTGTGCAGCAGGTATCCTATGTGTGAGAGGAATGTGTGCAGCATGTATCTAATGTATGAGAGGCATGTGTGCAGCAGGTATCCTATGTGTGAGAGGCATGTGTGCAGCAGGTATCCTATGTGTGAGAGGCATGTGTGAAGCAGGTATCCTATGTGTGAGAGGCATGTGTGCATCAGGTATCCTATGTTTGAGAGGCATGTGTGCAGCAGGTATCCTATGTTTGAGAGGCATGTGTGCAGCAGGTATCCTATGTTTGAGAGGAATGTGTGCAGCAAGTATCCTATGTGTGAGAGGTATGTGTGCAGCAAGTATCCTATGTGTGAGAGCTATGTGTGCAGCAGGTATCCTATGTGTGAGAGGTATGTGTGCAGCAAGTATCCTATGTGTGAGAGCTATGTGTGCAGCATGTATCTATTATGTAAGTGGTATGTCTAATGCATATGTAGAATATGAGTGAGACACAGTTTTTGTGCAATGAGTGAGCGAGTATGTGTGGCATGAGTCTAATTTCTGTGCAACATACAGGAATATTCTGTGAGTGTGGTAAGTGTCTGATGTGTAGCTGAAGTGCCTTTGAAGAGAGGGGCCCAAACAAGCATCTTGCAAAGGGGCCTCTGCTTTTAATGTCTGCCTTGCACCGGAGGTTTTAAAACCAGATGTAAATTTTGTCTAAATATCAATGTTTATACTGTTGCCCCATTAGGGGATGAGAGAGTGGCCCCACAATTGAAACCCATCTTTATTAGCTGGACTTCAAACCTGCTGAAAAATGTGGATTCATTTCTGAAAGATTCTGAGGGTCATGTAATATTATATGATGGACCAATGACTTTTATTATTTAATACTACTTTAGATTGTACCGAGGGGCTGTGTTTTTGGAAATCAGTTCCCCAAAATGTTTAGAATTCTGACTGACGTGTTATTTAAAGGGCATTTGTCAGCAGATTTGCACCTATGAAACTGGCTGACCTGTTACAAGTACACTTGGCAGCTGAAGGCATGTGTGCTGGTTTCATGTTCATGTGTACCCGCATTGCTGAGAAAAATGATGTTTTCATATATGCAAATGAGCCTTTAGGAGCAACAGGGATGTTGCTGTTACACCTAGATGCTCTGTTTTCTGCAACTGCCGTGCCTTCTGTACTTTGATTGACAGGGCAAGGAAGTGAAATTGTCATCATTCCTGGCCCGGTCAATCAAAGTGCAGAGGGCACGGCAGTGTCAGAGAGAGCTGAGCCTCTATGAATAATGGAAACACCCCCTTTGCTCCTAGAGGCTCATTTGCATATATTAAAACATAATCTTTTTCAACAAGGCGAGCACATTTGAACATGGGACCAACACAGATGTCTTTAGCAGCCAAGCGCATATGTAACAGGTAAGCCGGTTACATAGGTACAAGTCTGCTCTTTAAGCTTACTATATCTCCAGCCTCATTACATTATTTATGACAGATTCTAGCATTTTGCTACTGTACTGCTGTACATTTTAAAGAGATGAAATAAAGAATCATTGATTTTATTTGATTGGATGCCGAGGATACTTTTCTTTCTTGTCTGGACATGGTGGAGGAGCAGACACAGCTTTCCTCGTGCAGCACTTTACAGGAGTAATAGTGGGCATGTAGAAGCTATGGAGAGCTTGTCCTGGAGCCTCCCTCTACTGTGCGTTACAGTATCCATTTGCCTTCGTTCCTCCCGACTTTTGGTTTAATACTGCTAAGAAAATAGAGGTAAAGAGCCAAGACACTCTGAGTGGTCCATGCACATAGCAGTTCCATGCACACATTACTGTCTGCTTGAGTCCTTGATACACTAGAATAACAGCACAAATACTTGTATATATGGGTAGGAAAAAATAAGTAATTTTTCTTATTTATTTTAGAAAGACATGATATGTTCTGAAAAACACTGAAACTGACAATATTATATTTAAAGAAATGTGACAGTTGAGGTCAAAGTTATACACTGGTTTGACTAGAGCAATCAAGAACTGATTGATGGCTGGAGCTTGAGAAGTCAGGATCACAAATAATGAAAAGGGAATAACTATGTATACTACAATTAACAGATCAATGAAATCTAATGTACAAAAAGGGCAGGACAGTATATAAAATGGAGGCTATGAAGTTCTGGAATGGAACGTGCATGCATCTCATTACATTGTAAACAGCCTTTATATACAACACATCATCTACAGCATTAAAGATAAGGCCAACTAAATATAGAGTGGCAATAACAATATGATAGGGTGATAATTATAAAGCATATTTTATAAATCCTAGTAACTACTCATCCACTCAGAATGCATGTCAGGCTGACAAAATGCATTTTACACATTAGAACTTAATCGAGGCTAAAATCATTACACATAAAGAAAACGCTAATGAGCACTCATTAATTAATCACATTAAAAAGAACACATTAATTAGTACTAATAAATTAATCACATACAGATGGCAATGGTAATTAGTGTGCTAGATCATTAAAATAAGAATGTATGTAACCTAGAGATAGCAATTTCCTGTTTGTTGACAAGTATCTAAATTTATTGACGGCCACAATGCACTTGGTATAGTTTGTTAAAATGGGTTGTCTGAGTGAAAAAACATATGTTAAAAAACAGAGAAGGTGATAAAACAATTAAAAAAACATTATACTCACCACTCTGATCCTTCAAGACAGGCTATGTTTATAGAACTGTAGCAGTGACATACCATATCTGTACACCACACATGACCGTTCCAGCCAGTCATTGTCCTTTTTGGTTCTGTTCTACGCCATATGCCTCTGAGGCCAGTAAATGGCTCCAGTGGTCACATGGCATATATGGGTTGTCATGGCTGCAACAAAGAACATAATGCAGCCGAGGGTAGGATCTGAGTGGCAAATCTTGAGCAGAGAAAGTTTGAACCAGGGAGTAAAACTTATTTTATTGTCATAAAAACTTCCCTGTCTTTAAACATTTGTGTTTGACTCAGATAATGCCTTAAAACTGGCCAGAAAGCAGAGATTTTGGACAGCCAAATAAAGTTAAAGGGGTATTCCCATATCACACATTGGAGGCATATCACTAGGATATGCCCCCATTGTCTGATAGGTGTGGGTCCCACTTCTGGGACCTGCACCTATCGCTAAAACAACGACAAGCACAAGGACGGCAAAGTGGGGGCCGGCGGTGCCGGGTCCAGCCACACCAAGCCTTCCTATTGGCCCACTCAGCGCATCGCTCTGCTATTTTTGGAATTCCCATAGAAATGAATGGGAGTACACCAGGCTTGCGTAGCCACTGCTCCCATTCATTATTATGTGGCTGACAGAAATAGTTAGCTATTTTTGGCAGTCCCGTAGAAATGAATGGAGGGCATCTGCGCATGCACAGTGTACCGTCCTGGACTCTGATAGCTCCGTTTACAAGATAGGTGCAGGTCCCAGAGGTGGGACCCACATCTATCTGAAAATGGGGGCATAGCCTAGTGATATGCTACCATTTTCTGAGATGACACAACCCTTTAAATTACACAAAACAGTGGAGGATTGTGACAGACAAACTGATAGCAGATACCTGTTGACAAGTTGATCTGCTTTTTTTTTTGGTCATTGTTTAGTGCTAATTGAAAATATTGTTCATGCCGAATGACAGATTTCAATCCATTCAATGGACTGGTCAAAAGAGATCATAATGGAAAGCAATCTGTCATTTTGTCTGAATTGCAGTATTGTTATCCAAGACGGCAGTCTTCACAGTCCAACCATGAATGATAAGTCTTTCAGAAATCGGTCATCTGAGATCCCACTTGCAAGGAAGAGCATCCCACAAATGCATCTATTTTTATGTATGCGCAATGAGTCAAGAATAGTGATGAGCGAGCATGCTCGGCTCGAGCATTGCTATGCTCGGCCCATGGCGATACTCCATGCTCGAGTCTTCTCCCTGCACGTTTGGTGCCTCCTAAGCAGCCAATCAACGTGCAGGTAAGTTATACCCTTCAGTGTAATGCAGTAGCCATGTTAGCTACTGGAATTACACTGATTGCTGGCCGGAACGCGTCATCGGGTGCTATATAGCACCGGATAACACGTGTTCGGCTCAGTCAGTGTCAGGGAGAGCAGAGAGTAGGCAGGGAAAGATGCGTGAAGCGGAATTTTACAGATTTTATTAGAAACAATTTGCAAAGACCCAAAAGTCCATTTAAGGACTACAGTGTGTGTTAGAGAGCAGTAATATATTTTTAGTACCTGCGTTCAATTGATCAGTCTCAGGGACAACCGTGCTGAGGAAGAGACACTAAAGCTTTTCAGGCAACCAATAATTCTTTTAAGGGCTAGTGTGTGTGTTTGACAGCATAAATATATTTTTCTTTAATACCTATATATACTGTACGTCATCAATAGTGTGTGCGTTTATTCTACATTCGTGACATATACATTCCTCAATCCGAATTTATTTATTTATTTTTATTTTTTTTTTGGGGGGGGGGGATTTAAATAATTTATCAGACACTACCAACCTGGTACCTTATACCCTGCCACCTCCACAAGGTTGCCGTCACGGAATTGTAGAGTCCCTGTCCAAAAGCACTTGTCCATGTGTCCGTTGTTAAGTGGACCTTCACAATAACTGTGTTGGACAGGGCACGGGTGATGTTACGTGACACAATTCTTGGTGTAATGCGGGGATGGCGCACTGAGAAAAATAGTGGCGGCTGGGAACTGAGTAACGAAGAACGGCTGCCACCATGAGGCTGAGGAAAGCCTCAGTGTCCACAGGCCTAAATAGCAACATCTACAGGGCCAGAAATTTTGAAAGGTGCGCATTTAGTCCTATGACCTGTGCATGGGTGGCTGGGTATTTGCGCTTACGTTCAAAGGCCTGGGGTAAGGACATCTGTAAGCTGTGCTTGGACACAGAAGTGGGTGTGCTAGCTGATGGTGCAAAGGCCCAGCTACAGGGCGCGAGTCATCCAGGCTTGTGTCTAGGACATAGGATTGGCCAGAACTTAACACAGGGGTGGGAGAGGAGGCAGTGGTGTGACCCACAGACACTGATTTTGGACCCAGGGGGTCGGCCCACATATTAGGGTGCTTTGATACCATGTGGCGGATCATGCTGGTGGTGGTGAGGTTGCTAGTGTTCACACCCCTACTCATTTTGCCTCCAGTGTACTGTCTTCCCCATTATGTTCCCAGGTTTGAGTTTTATTGTTATTGTTTAAGTTACAGTTTATGAATAGGATGTAAAATATGTTATGGTTATTTGGTTATTTATGAGTTCTATTTTTGGTATGGCACTGTTTGCAAATTACAATTCTTTTATTGTCTGCACTTTCCTCAAAAAAGCGCCAGACTGCGGAACACCTATCCCTTGGCAAGGGAGATTTCCACATGGGGGAACAGTTGCGGGCCTTTTTGGTGTGGCCCGCCTTCTCCCTTTTGCCACCCAACAGCCTCTTCCAGGCTGTTGCAATGCTATGGATCCCTTCCCCTCTGTCCTGCTATTCTCGCTTGGCTTGACACCTTTCCAGGTTGAGTCAGAGATGTCATCGTCCCCATCTCCTCTTCCACTTCCTCACTCTGGTCATCCTCATGACTTGTGTTGACCTAACAAGACCCTCACTTATTGACAACTGTGTCTCATCCGCATCATCCACCTCATGAAACACTAATTGCCATTCCCCACTGTCATCTTCTTCTGACTGTGGATGCTGAAGAGTTTGGGGATCAGTGCACAAGATCTCCTCATGTCCCTCTTCAGGGAGGGTCAGCTCACCTGCAGGCCCTCACCTACAATCTTTTACAGGACAATAAAAAAATATACTTAAATTTCAATAAAGCCAGTGCTGACCACCATTCCCTGTGCTAACTCTGCAATGTAACATTACCACAAGCAAAAAATATTTTTAAAATTCTATGAAATTTTATTGTGGCCAGTGTTTTTGATAATATCTCTGCAATGTCCTTGCACTCGTTAGCACGGAGGAATCTCATTGGTTATCGGAATGAACCAGACAAATCGCTCCACCCACTCACAACGGCCATGCACCATCACCCACAGAATCGAGAAAGAGGTAACAATCTGTCAATTCTTTCAGTGTCCGGGCCAGGAGAGGTTTCCCTTGTGGAATCATATTAAGCCACAGGCTCCACTCCTGGTTGTGCCCTTCTGTCAATTAGTTTAAGTTTCAGCTTTGCAACCATACTCCCCTCGGAACCCAAAGACTTTGGTTTCCAGGAAAATGCTCGGCAGGTATTGGGATAAACGTAGCCGGATCGTGTGTCGGGTCGTTTTCAAACCAGGCTACACATTTCTTCCTAGATTACTGAAAACATTCTTGGAAAATGCTTTCAGTGTGGTTCTTCTGGCAGCAGTCAAAGAATTTAACCAATAGCAGCGCAATACGGATACCTCCGGCCATCCATTTTAATCATGGCCTCAGTTCTGAAAAAAAAAAAAAAATTTGGCGGCACTTGCACTTTATATACAATGGAATATACAGTAAATAATGTTTCCTAACAAATTTTCCATTGAAATAGATTTTTTTGGGGGGGTTTTGGGCGTATTTTTGTCAGTCTGTAAAAGTGGCATACAACTCGGACAAAATGGTTCCCAGCAGCGACCTGGGAGTCCAAGATGCATCCATACATCGTCCCCATGCTGTTCCCGATCCATTTCGGTGGTGTTTCTGTCAATTTCTAACCTTTGCCAATGGACCAGGCACCCTCCCCTCTTCAGAGCAGGGGGTGCCTGGTTGTCTCCCATTGACTTCCATTATACTCGGGTGCTCGGCTGAGCACACGAATATAGCAATGTGTTCGGACCGAACACCCGAATACTTTAGTGCATCAAGAATACTAGTAGAAAAGCTCTTTTCATGTTAAAAAATTTGTTGTAAAGTACTTTGCTTGCAAAATGTATTTTTTTATTGAATTATTAAAATTGCAAATAATTAATACCATTAATTAAGAAAGCATAAGCAGGAACAATTTGTGTATAATGTATACCATAAACAGCATAACATTTTTTTTTCTTAATTATGTTCTGTTGTCATTGTTACTCATTTATTGATCCTGGACACTAGATATACAGTACTAATTAAAACACAAAGAAATGTTCAATATCTTAAAAGGATGCCGGACTTCTGTTTGTGGAGATTTAATTATAAAACATTATTTTTTTTAAGCTACTAAATGGTGTAAAAATTGACCTAAAATGAATATGAAGTAGCCAAAGATGAATAATGTGGATCCCAATGAAAAGGAGTGAAAACAATGGATGGATTGGGAACGTAAAGTGGCCCTGGAAAAACAAAAGTGGCCAAATGCCTTAGCCAGTTGCAAATTGGGACAATACCAGTAGGAAGAGAAACAGAAGTTGGCAGGGTCAGCAATACCACAGTGTAGCACAAAATTCCTCCTCAGCAGAACCAAATACCACAATGCAGCACAAAATACTGCCTCCCCAGCCACAGTATCCAATTGTATCACTATCCTGCTGCCCCCAGTATGGTGCATAAGTATCTGATGCTCCTAACAAATGGGAATGCTATGGGAGTTAATGTTCTCATCACAGCCAAAAAGGACTCATGTCTGCCTGCAGTGCCACAGGCATCATTAACAGACTCAGGGCCATAACACCCGCAAAGAGGAGAGCGGTCCCGTAACAGCAACACAGGCCTTATGTCAACCTGCAATGGAACAGGCCATTATCATTTATGTAGGCCCCTGACACCCAGACAGAGGAGAGGCAATTTGACAGTAAAAAGAGTTTAATGTCTCTCACTCAGACAGCCAGCAATTAAACAAAATATAGGCCACTGACACCCAGACAATGGGGCGGTCATTAGACAGTAAAAAGAGTTTAATATCTTCCACCAAGACAACAAATTATTAAACAACATATAGGCACCTGACACCCAGAAGATGGGGCGGTCATTAGACAGTAAAACGTGTTAAATGTCTGACACCAAGACAGCAAGCAAGAACGTGAAATTTAGGCCCCTGACACCCAGACAATGGGGCGGTCATGACAGTAAAAAGAGTTTAATATCTCCCACCAAGACAACAAATGATTAAACGACATATAGGCCCCTGACACCCAGACAATGGGGGCGGTAATTAGACAGTAAAAAGTGTTAAATGTCTGCCACCAAGACAGCAAGCAAGTACGTGAAAGTTAGGACCCTGACACCCAGACAGAGGAGAGAGGTCCCATAGCAGCAAAAGAGGCATCATGTCACCCACCAATGAAGAAGGACACTTTTAGTTATTTAGGCCCCAGCACCCAGACAGAGGAGAGAGTTCCCAAAGCAGAGAATCAGGCTTCATGTCACCCACCAATGGAGAAGGCCACTTTAAGATATTTAGGCCCCTGGCACTCAGACGGAGGAGAGGTTCATTGCCCTTGAGTACAAGAATATATGGTAAAGGGAAGGTAGTTATAAATGTCTATTCTGCTCAAGGGATGGACAGGTCCTGTGGGATCCATGCCTGGTTCATTTTTATGAACATCAGCTTGTCCACGTTGGCTGTGGACAGGCGGCTGCGTTTGTCAGTAATGACGCCACCTGCCGTGCTGAATACACGTTCAGACAAAACGCTGACCGCCGGGCAGGCCAGCACCTCCAAGGCATAAAAAGCTAGCTCTGGCCACGTGGACAATTTGGAGACCCAGAAGTTGAATGGGGCCGAACCATCAGTCAGGACGTGGAGGGGTGTGCACACGTACTGTTCCACCATGTTAGTTAAATGCTGCCTCCTGCTAACATGTTCCATATCAGGTGGTGGCGTAGTTAGCTGTGGCGTGGTGACAAAACTTTTCCACATCTCTGCCATGCTAACCCTGCCCTCAGAGGAGCTGGCAGTGACACAGCTGCGTTGGCGACCTCTCGCTCCTCCTCTGCCTTCGCCTTGGGCTTCCACTTGTTCCCCTGTGACATTTGGGAATGCTCTCAGGAGCGCGTCTACCAGCGTGCGCTTGTACTAGTGCATCTTTCTATCACGCTCCAGTGCAGGAAGTAAGGTGGGCACATTGTCTATTGTACCAGGGATCCAGCAGGGTGTCGACCCAGTAGTCAGCACACGTTAAAATGTGGGCAACTCTGCTGTCGTTGCGCAGGCACTGCAGCATGTAGTCGCTCATGTGTGCCAGGCTGCCCAGAGGTAAGGACAAGCTGTCCTCTGTGGGACGCGTATCGTCATCGTCCTCCGTTTCCCCCAGCCACGGACCAGTGATGGGCCCTCAGTAGATGTTTTCCTCATTGTTATCGTTCACCACAATAAGAAAAAAATTATTTGGCCCAATGTATTGAATTCAAATTCAGGCCTTTTTTTACAAGCACCTAACACTATCTGGCTATTTATTTATGTACCGTATTACACTAATCCAGGTAAAGCAGTAACCACAGATTTAGGGGAATATCAATTGTATGCCTAGTATTTAGGCCCTGGATGAAAGGTATCCTTTTACGGACAGATTTACACTTGGAGATGCACAGTAGCGTGTGAAAAAATATATAGGATTATGCTTTCAGCACTCGTATTTTAATACTTTGTGTAATATACCATTTAATGGAAAGAAATTCACTTGGAGATGCAAAACAGTGTGTGCAAATGTTCAGGATTATGCTGTATTTTAACACTTACTGTAATATACCCTTTAACGGAAAGTAATACACTTGGAGATGCACGCTGAGTGTAATATACCCTTTTATGGACAGATTTTCACTTGGCCTGCAACAGCTGGAACACCAGATTATTGGTATTGCTATTTTGGCAATTGAATTTCACCCCAGAAAAACATATATCCTTTGCCGGAAACTATTAAACTTGGCCAGCCACAGCTGAAACCACTGATTTATGGTATTGCTATATTGGCAATTTAATTTTACCCCAGAACAAAATATATCCTTTGCCGGACACTATTAAACTTGGCCAGCCACTGCTGGGGCACCAGATTAACGGTATTGCTATTTTGGCAATTGAATTTCACCCCAGAACAAAATGTATCCTTTGCCGGCCACTATTAAACTTGGCCAGCCACTGCTGGGACACCAGATTTAGGGTATTGCTATTTTGGCAATTGAATTTCACCCCAGAAAAAAATATATCCTTTGCCGGACACTAATAAACTTGGCCAGCAACTGCTGGGACACCAGATTTAGGGGATTGCTATTTTGACTATTGAATTTCACCCAAGAACAAAATATATCCTTTGCCGGACACTATTTGACTTGGCCAGCCACTGCTGGGACACCAGATTTAGGGATTGCTATTTTGGCTAATTGAATTTCACCCCAGAACAAAATATATCCTTTGCCGTACACTATTAAACTTGGCCGGCCACTGCTGGGACACCAGATTTAGGGGATTGCCATTTTGGCTATTGAATTTCACCCCAGAACAAAATATATCCTTTGCCGGTAACTATTAAACTTTGCCAGCCACTGCTGGGACACCAGATTTAGGGGATTGCTATTTTGCCAATTGAATTTCACCCCAGAACAAAATATATCCTTTGCCGGACACTATTAAACTTGGCTAGCCACAGCTGAAACCACTGATTTATGGTATTGCTATTTTGGCAATTGAATTTCACCCCAGAATAAAAATATATCCTTTGCCGGACACTATTAATCCTAGCCAGCCACTGCTGCAACACCAGATTTAGGGTATTGCTATTTTGGCAATTAAATTTCACCACAGAAAAAATCTATCCTTTGCCAGACAGCAGAGTATTACACTTGGCTAGCCACAGCTGGAACACTAGATTTAGGGGACTGCTATTTTGGCAAATAAATTTCACCCCAGAACAAAATATATCCTTTGCCGGTACACTATTAAAGTTTGCCAGCCACAGCTGGACACCACTGATTTATGGTATTGCTATTTTGGCAATTGAATTTCACCACAGAAAAAAATCTATCCTTTCCAGACAGCAGACAGTATTACACTTGGCTAGCCACAGCTGGAACACCAGATTTAGTGGATTGCTATTTTGGCAATTGAACTTAACCCCTCAATAAAATATAGAAATTTCTATTCTTATTTTCTAGTGGGGACAATAAGCACAGCCAAGCCCCTAATGTAGGATATAGTATTGATGGATTGATGGACTTTTTGGCAGCTTGTGCTGGTGTACCACAAGACACAAAATGGCCACCGATCACCAGAAAAAAGTGACAGAAAAATGCTCTGTGCCGCCTAAAAACCAGTGAGCAATTAACTAGCAAAAGTTGAATGATTCACACTGTAGATCGATCACTTCATTAGGTGTTTTTGCTGAGTTTTCCCTGCCTAATCTCGCCCTCACAGCAGCTGCATCCTATCCCTACACTAATCAGAGCAGAGTGACGTGCGGCGCTACGTCACTCTAGCTTAAAAAAAGGTTGGGTCACATGCTGCACTTGGGCAATCACAGCCATGCCATTAGTAGGCATGGCTGTGATAGCTTCTTATGGCAAGAAGTAAAACGCTAGCTGATTGGCTGCTGTGCAGCCCTTCAGAAAGCGGGAAGAAATCACCGAACAACGGACCCGAACCCGAACCTTTTTGAAAATGTTCGGGTCCGGGTCCGTTTTCCGAACACCCCAAAATTCATTACGAACCCAAACTATACAGTTCGGGTTCGCTCACCCCTAACGTTGACATAATGCCTAGTGATGAGCGAGCATGCTCAGTCGAGTACCGGTTCGGCTCGAGCATCGGTATGCTCGGCACATGGCGGTACTCGGCTGAACACCTCATGTGCTCGAGCGGAATGCTCGAGTCTCCGCCCGCATGTTTCGTGGGTTTTAAGCAGCCAATAAATGTGCAGGTAAGTACTGCCCTCACTGTAATGCCAGTAGCCATGTTAGCTGCTGGCATTACAGTTATTGGCTGGCCGGAATCGGAGGTTATATATTGATGCATTTTCGGCTCAGACGTAGTCAGGGAGAGCATCGGGTAGGAAGGGAAAGACAGAGCAGGAAGCGAATTTCAGCGATTTTAGTTACAGAAAGCTTTTCAAAGGCACACAAGTCCATTTCAGGACTATTGTGTGTGTGTGTTTTAAATGAACAATATATTTAACAGCAGTGTCAGGGACATCCGTGCTAAGGTAGGGACAGATAGAGCAGGGAGAGAAATTTGCTGTATTTAATACCAAAAGCTTTTCAAAGAACTCAAGATCCTTTTAAGGGCTGCTGTGTGTGTTTCACAGCAGCAAGATATATTTATTTTATAACTATTAGTGACATATAGTGTACATCATCCACAGACTGACTCCTTAATAATCTGGGTCACATCTAGTGTACATAGTCTGTGGTGTTCTCTATAACCAATACATAACTGAATCTGAAAACACTGTATATATTATAACTTCCATTAATCTGGACCTAGTAAAGTGTCCAAAATCTGTGAGTTTTTGTATCCTATACTGAACTGAATCTGAAAACACTGTGTATATTACGACTTCCATTAATCTGGGCCTAGTAAAGTGTCCACAATCTGTGGGTTTTTGTGTCACATACTGAACTGAATCTAAAGACCCTCTCTATATTACAACTTCTTTAATCTGGGCCTAGTAAAGTGTCCACAATCTGTGGGTTTTTGTATCCCACAGTGAACTGAATCTGAAAAAAGTGTGTATATTACAACTTCCATTAATCTGGGCCTAGTAAAGTGTCCAAAATTTGTGGGTTTGTGTATCCCATACTGAACTGAATTTGAAGAAAAGTGTGTATATTACAACTTCCATTAATCTGGACCTAGTAATGTGTCCACGATCTGTGGGTTTTTGTATCCTATACTGAACTGAATCTGAAAACTCTGTCTATATTACAACTTCCATTAATTTGGGCCTAGTAAAGTGTCCACAATCTGTGGGTTTTTGTATCCCATACTGAACTGAATCTGAAAAAAGTGTGTATATTACAACTTACATTAATCTGAGCATCGTAAAGTGTCCACAATCTGTGTGTTTTTGTATTCCATACTGAACTGAATATGAAAACTTTGTCTATATTACAACTTCCATTAATCTGGGCCTAGTAAAGTGTCCACAATCTGTTTGTTTTTGTATACCATACTGAACTGAATCTAAAATATCTGTCTATATTGCAACTTCTATTAATCTGGGCCTAGTAAAGTGTCCGCAATCTGTGGGTTTTTGTATCCCATACTGAACTGAATCTGAAAAAAGTGTGTATATTGCAACTTCCATTAATCTGGGCCTAGTAAAGTGTCCACAATCTGTGGGTTTTTGTATCCCATACTGAACTGAATCTGAAAACTCTGTCTATATTTCTTCTGGTCAACTGACAATGCTGACAGGTTGACTCAGACAAAAATGAAAAAGGCCTGGATTGCCCCTAAATTCTCAACTCCACCAGATGTGAGCTGAGATGATTGATGATGAACATAAAGGCAATTTTAATGTATTTTTTTATTATGTACTCAGTCTACTGTAGTGTATTCCCATGCACCATCTGATCCTTTTCAGTGGTTTTTGTGTCACTTTCAGACCTTTTTAAATGGATCAGGCACCCTTCCCTATTCAGAGTAGGGGGTGCCTGGTTGTCTCCAGTTGACTTCCACTATACTCAGGTGCTCGGCCGAGCGCACGAATATCGCGAACACCCGAACACATTGTTGCTCGCTCATCACTAGTGATCGGCTGAGTCGCCCTTCTCCTACTCTCCTTCCACCTTGACATGTTGCGCTTGGTTTGTTTGCCGGCTGAAGCACTGAAATTCTCCATCCTGGCTCGAGCCAACGGATGCCTGAAGAGGTGAAGTGCCTTGAAGTATAGTGCTCCGGTCGGTTCCTCTGGCTGAACGATGTGCATGGATATTTTTCTGGCCCTCTATGCAACTTATACCTGCTGGCCTTTGAAGAAGGAGGCTTGACGTGACCTAGTTTCCGCCTGTCTCCTGCTGTTACCTACTAACTAACTTACTATCCTTGTATGTGTTACATCCGCAGCAGTCTCCTGCTGTAATTTACTAATTCTGTAAGTGTTACATCCGCCTCCGTCAGCTCGTCTGCTGATGGTTATCTTCCGGCTGCTCCTCCGATGCCATAATTTTTCCTGCCATCTTGCTCCTGCTCTGTTGTTGAAGACCCCCTGCTTTTGCCCTGGATGGACTGCTGCTCTAGGTCTTCCTATTATAAGAAGACTGGTAAGAGCTGCCCATAGTGGTCTCATTTTTGTTTTTCAGTCCCCCCTTTTTTCTTGTGTTTTGTTTTGTCTATGGATAAATATTAAGTAGTTGAATGACTTAACAGAAATGCTGTTGATCAGTACAAATTGTGATTGGTTCTTGACCTTTGTTGAAAAAGAAGAGTGAAGAAATAGAGGGGGAAAGAAAAGGAGAAGGAAAAAAGAAAAATAGGAGATCAGTTGATCTTTCAAAAACTGGCCAGAAGTCTTTAGAATCAGCTAAAATTGATCAGTTTTTGAAATCTCTTAATATAATGACAAGAGCAGGGGCAGACTACCAGATTCTATTGTTAAAAAAAATGTCAGACTCAGAGGGGAAGAATTGGTCAGTGATTACTCTCAGGATGAGGAGGCGATGGGAGACGTTATAAA
Source organism: Bufotes viridis (assembly GCA_033119425.1). NCBI lineage: Eukaryota > Metazoa > Chordata > Amphibia > Anura > Bufonidae > Bufotes > Bufotes viridis. Next base: position 125,793,895 of record CM065593.1, on the reverse strand, counting down.
GAACTTGCGTACTCCTGAACCTGCTCCACTAAAGAAATTTTAGCGGTGGTTAAAAAAAGGGAGAGCTAATTCAAGATATGTCTACTCAGCTTGGAGCAACCAGACTGATGTGATGTTGAGAAAAGAAGATGTCTCAAAGATACGAGATAAAGTTACCACCATAGAAAAAGCTGTTGGGGTTCTGGAGAATGAAGCCAAAATATTTAAAGCCAAAATCTCCACCCTGAAAATGGATGTTAATTCTCTTAAAAAACTGGTGGACCTGGAGGACACGTCCAGGAGATGTAATGTCAGAATTATAGGTTTACCTGAATACACAGAAGGAAAAAGTTCAGCTGAAATGATGACAATCCTTAATTCTTGAGAATTTTGGAAAAGGAATATTTTTCACCACTATTCCTGGTGGAAAGAGCATACCGGGTCCCGGGGGGTAAACCTATCCCGGGAAGGCAGCCACGGGTTCTGGCGAAAATACTGGTTTCCCGAGATAGAGATATGATTTTCAGAAGGGCCAGGGAATGTCCTCCTATCCTGTACAATGGATCTAAAGTGTCCTTTTTTCCTGACTTTTGGAAAGAGATCCAAGAAAAGAGACGTAGCTTTATTTCAGTCAAAAACACAACTCCAAGAGAAGGATATCAAGTATTCGTTTGTTTATCCAGCTAAATTCCCGATAGTTTTTAATATAGACACTTGCTTTCTAAATGTTTTTTTTCCTCTTTGCTGTGGTAATGGAGTGGGTGGATAAGAGGGGGAGGAGCGGTCTTGTTTAAGAGATCAGGTGCAACAATGTTTCGGATCAAGAGGTTTGGGGGGGGTTTATGGGATAAATTGTGGTGTGTCTCTTTAGAGGAGGGTATGGGTGGTTGGGAAGCTGCATACCAATTTTTTTCTGGGACCTTATTGATTGGGCTGATGTCAAATAAAATTCTAACTTGGGATGTTCAGTGGTTAAAAAGACAGGTGGTTCTTGACTTGGTACAGAGACACCTACCAGCTATTGTCTGCCTAGTGGAGACCCACCTTACTGGAGAGACAGCTAGGCGGATTAGTAGGGGATGGGCCAAGCAGACTTCTCACTCCACTTTCACTTGTTATTCTAGAGGAGTGACAGTGTTAGTTCATAAACAAATTGATTTTGTCTGTTAGGTATCCTCTATTGATAAGCAAGGAAGATATGTGTTTATTTCTGTAAAACTTGTGGGAAAATTATGTATAGAGATGAGCGAATTTCTCAAAAATTCGATTCGGATGGTTCGCCGAATTTTCAGAACAAATTTGCTTCGATCCGAATTTATCCGCAACGAATAACATTAAAAAACTGCTATGTCCTGTGTGGGGAGTCGCTCTGGTAGTCAGCGGTGCGGGTGCAGTTTAGAGGCAAAACCAGGAGTCCAGATTGTGCAACAAACAGTGTTTTATTCACACTTGCACACAAAATGAAAAACAGTCTCTTGGTGACAGTTCACACACAACGGAAATAACGTAGCCAAACAAAAACAGTCCAACACAGGTTCAGTCACCTGGGAGGTGTAGGTGCAGGTTCGCACCACGCTGTCGGCCCAGCCGCAGGAGAATCCAGCTTCAGGTAGCCAGGAACACAACACCTCCTTGCTGAGCGCTTTCCTCCAGGACAGAGAACTCCCAGCCCTGTTAGCAGCTCCAGGATAATCACACTCACAGCTGGTGGTGCTGGCTGAGTTTATAAACCCAGCCCAAAACTCGGACTGGACCGTGGGGAGCAGCCACCCACCCTACTCTTTAGCTGCTCCCAGTAAGAGCCGGCCCGGATCGGCTTTGCAGCCATGCTATTTAACAAAGTCAAACAGCACTAGCTGCTGCAGACAAAAACCCGGCTCTCACCTCACCGAGGCCAGCAACCTCGGTGACACGTACCTGCCATCTAGGACGGCACCCTGCACCTTACCACATACCCCCCTTTGTTCAACCCTGAGGGGTGGACACAGGACAAACAGTGTACCCGGGAGAGCGCGTCTGCATTTTTAATAACCGGCCCGCTCTGTGCTCCACCGTGAATTTAAAATTCTGTAGAGACAGAAACCACCTGGTGACCCGGGCATTCCTCTCTTTGGCTTGGGACATCCACTTGAGTGGGGAGTGGTCGGTCACCAGGCGAGCTTCTGCCCAACAGGTAATAACGGAGGGCCTCGAGTGCCCACTTGATGGCCAGGCACTCTCTCTCGACTATACTGTACCTAGTCTCTGCTGGGGTGAGCTTGCGGCTGAGGAAGACAACGGGATGCTCCTCCCCGTTGACTTCCTGCGACAGTACCGCACCAAGGCCAACTTCAGAGGCGTCGGTCTGGACTACGAAATCCTTCCTGAAATCGGGTGTCACCAAAACCGGGGACCCACACAGGGCCGATTTCAAGGCGGAGAAAGCCTTTTCCGCCTGCTCATTCCAGCGGACCATCCCTGTCTTACGCCCCTTTAACAACTCTGTCAATGGCGAAGCAATAGTAGCAAAGTGGGGCACAAACCTCATGTAATACCCCACAATCCCCAGGAACGACTTTACCTGCCTGGTGGTGACCGGTCGGGGCCAACTCCGTGTTGCCTCTACCTTATTTACCTGAGGCTTGATGACTCCCCGCCCAATTACATATCCCAGATATTTTGTCTCCTCTAACCCTATGGAGCACTTCTTTGGGTTAGCGGTCAGACCGGCTTTCCTCAGGGCATCCACTACCGCCTGCACCTTGGGTAAATGGCTTTCCCAGTCGGTGCTGTGGATGACTACATCATCTAAGTAGGCCGAGGCGTACCGGCGATGTGGTCGCAGCACTATGTCCATTAACCTTTGGAAAGTGGCGGGGCGCCATGCAGGCCAAGGGTAACACCTTGTAGTGATACAGGCCCTGCGGGTAACAAATGCGGTTTTTCCTTAGCCGACTCCGTTAAGGGTACCTGCCAGTACCCTTTAGTGAGGTCCAGCACAGAAAAATAACGGGCTTGTCCTAAACTTTCAACAAGCTCGTCTACTCGGGGCATGGGATACGCGTCAAACTTGGATACTTCATTTAACTTGCGAAAGTCGTTGCAGAACCATAGCGTCCCATCCGGCTTAGGTATTAGGACTATGGGACTGGCCCACTCACTTTTCGACTCCTCAATGACATCGAGCTTCAACATTAATTGCACTTCCTCCGCGATGGCCCGTCGCCGAGCCTCGGGTACCCGGTATGGTTTTAACCGGACCTTGGCCTGAGGCTCAGTGACGATGTCATGTCGGATGAGAGACGTGCGGCCAGGGAGGTCGAGAACACATCCGTGTTCCGACTGAGAACTCCTGACTTCCTGAACTTGTTTGGAAGATAGGCTGTCTGCAATTTTACCGTGGTTACGGCTTCACAGGCCTCGAACTGTGGGGCTGGACCCTTTTCACCTAGAAGCCCTGGCCGGGGCTGTGGTCGTCGGCCGCGTCCTATCTTTCCACGGCTTAAGTAAATTCACGTGGTACACCTGCTCCGGCTTGCGCCGCCTGGCTGGTGTACTTTGTAATTACTTCCCCTACCTTCTCGATCACCTCATAGGGGCCCTGCCACCTAGCTAGGAATTTGCTGTCAAGGGTGGGTACCAGAACCAAAACCCGATCTCCCGGATTGAAGTCCCGTACCCGAGCCTGACGATTGTACACCCTACTCTGGGCTTGTTGCGCTGCCTCCATATGCTCCCGGACCAAGGGCAACACCCTTTCCATCCGTTCCTGCATTTGGGCGACATACTCAATGACACTTTTGTGGGGGACAGGCTGTTGTTCCCATGCTTCCTTGGCGATATCCAACAGGCCCCGAGGGTGTCTGCCATAAAGCAGTTCGAAGGGCGAGAACCCAGTAGAGGCCTGGGGCACCTCTCGCACTGCGAACATGAGATAGGGCAGAAGCAGATCCCAGTCCTTCCCATCTCTAGACACCACCCTCTTTAACATATTTTTAGAGTTTGGTTAAACCTCTCCACAAGACCGTCTGTTTGCGGATGGTAAGCGGACGTCCGTAACTGCTTTATACGCAACAATTTACACAGTTCCCTCATTACTTTAGACATAAAAGGGGTCCCTTGGTCTGTCAGAACCTCTTTTGGCAGGCCCACACGGGAAAACATCTCCATTAACTCTTTGGCAATGAGCTTAGCTGAGGTATGTCGCAGAGGCACCGCCTCCGGATACCGAGTGGCATAGTCGAGAACTACCAGAATGTGTTGGTGGCCCCTGGCAGACTTTGGTACAGGCCCAATTAAATCCATCGCGATTCGCTCAAGCGGTACTTCAATAATTGGCAGAGGTACCAGAGGACTACGGAAATGTGGCTGGGGGCTAGTTATCTGACAAGTCGGACAGGACTTACAATAATTCTCTACCTCCTTGAACACACTGGGCCAATAAAATCGCTGCAGTATGCGGTCCTGGGTTTTCTGCCACCCCAGGTGTCCCCCAAGAACATGTTGGTGGGCAAGCTCCATGACAAGCTTGCGATACGCTGTGGGCACCACCAACTGTTCAACAGGTTCGCCTCGGATTTGGTTCACCCGATACAACATATCCTGCAGAACAATAAATCGTGGGAACATTAATTCAGCCCCTGGTTTCTGGGGTTTACCATCAATTTCCAGCACATTCTCCCAGGCCCTGGTTAGGGTTTGGTCCCGGTGTTGTGCGGTCCCAAAATTTTCCCGGAGACATTGAGGTCTGCCAACTCAGGTCCCGGTGGCAAGTCCTCCGTGTCTCCCACCATTACACTCAGTGGGGTTGTCTCCCCCTCTACCGCTGGAGCAGTGGTCACCCCTACCGCTGGCCCGTCAGACTCGGGCTCCCAGGGTTCTGGCCTTCCAGTGGTATCAGGCCACTCCACTAGGGTCACCCCTGTCTCGGGTCCCTCAGATACCTTTATTACCGGCCACAGCGCCGGAAAACCGGGAAGTCCCTCCCAAGTATCAGTTCGTGTGGGAGTTTAGTAGCGACAGCCACCTCGTGGGTCCACCTACCAGCCGCGGTGGACAAAGTCACTAGTGCAGTGGGGTAGTCTTTCAGGTCTCCGTGGATGCACAGGACCCCGACTTTACGGCCAGTATACTCCGCAGGACGTACAAGTGCAGCCCTTACCAGGGAGACTAAACTCCCGGAGTCCAGCAGAGCCACCGCCAGAGAGTCTCCCACCTCTACCTGACACAGGTGGTTATGGTCCTGCACCTCACGGGTGCCAGTTGCGCACAGCTTCCGTGCATACAGGAGTGGCGACCCCCGTAGGTCATATCCATCGGCTCATCCCGATGCGGACAGTCGGCCCTGATGTGGCCTGGCTCCTGACACCTCCAGCATACCACGGGAGGCGGACTCGCAGGGGGTATATTCCGGGCAGGCCGCTCTGTCGCCGGACGTCGGAACTGGGGCAGAGGCCTCCGGGGTTTGACTGACCCCTTCCCGCAAGAGTCCCCTGCAGGTTTCTGGTGGCCTCGTAGCGCTCTACCAGGTCGACCATCTCCAGGGCATTGGTGGGCGATACCTGGCCGATCCAGTGCTGGAGGGATAAGGCAGGGCCCTCCAAAGATGTCCGCCAACAGTCGATCCAGCATGGCAGTGGGACTTAGTAGATCGGGCTGCAGCCACTTTTGCAGCCTGTGCAGCAGATCGTAGAACTGCGGCCTAGCGGGTTCAGTCGTTTTAAAGTCCCACTGGTGGACTCTTTGGGCGCGGACCAGCACGTTCACGCCCAGTCTGGCTAGGACCTCTCCTTTCACAGTGTCATAATCTGCCGGCTTGGTCGTCCGACAAGTCAAAAAACACCTGCTGGGGTCCGGAAGCCAGGAACGGAGCGACCACCTCAGCCCACTGGTCACGGGGTAACTTTTCCCTCACGGCGACCTTCTCAAAAACCGCCAGGTACGTCTCAACGTCGTCTGCGGGGTCATTTTGGGATCGCCGCACGGACCGCTTTCCGGGCATCATGGACGTGGTGGGACGCTCCTGCCGCCTGTAACGCCATCACATGTTGTAGCAATAGTTGGTTGGTCTCCCGCTGCTGCACGTTAGCCTCTATGAGAGCCTTCACAGCAGCCTCCATGTTGTCAGAAACTCCTGCTTGCAGCTTTGCTGGCTTAATATATTCCATACACTTTAGAAAAACAAAACTTCGGCGTTCACGCCAGCCTCACTGCGCATGCCCGCATCCGACACCAAATGTGGGGAGTCGCTCTGGTAGTCAGCGGTGCGGGTGCAGTTTAGAAGGCAAAACCAGGAGTCCAGATTGTGCAACAAACAGTGTTTTATTCACACTTGCACACAAAATGAAAAACAGTCTCTTGGTGACAGTTCACACACAACGGAAATAACGTAGCCAAACAAAAACAGTCCAACACAGGTTCAGTCACCTGGGAGGTGTAGGTGCAGGTTCGCACCACGCTGTCGGCCCAGCCGCAGGAGAATCCAGCTTCAGGTAGCCAGGAACACAACACCTCCTTGCTGAGCGCTTTCCTCCAGGACAGAGAACTCCCAGCCCTGTTAGCAGCTCCAGGATAATCACACTCACAGCTGGTGGTGCTGGCTGAGTTTATAAACCCAGCCCAAAACTCGGACTGGACCGTGGGGAGCAGCCACCCACCCTACTCTTTAGCTGCTCCCAGTAAGAGCCGGCCCGGATCGGCTTTGCAGCCATGCTATTTAACAAAGTCAAACAGCACTAGCTGCTGCAGACAAAAACCCGGCTCTCACCTCACCGAGGCCAGCAACCTCGGTGACACGTACCTGCCATCTAGGACGGCACCCTGCACCTTACCACACCTGGCTGCAGAGAGCCTTTATAGTGGTGTACAACACTGTGCCTTGCAGCAACACACAGAGGGAGTCTACTGTGGTAGTGAAATAATACCGCGAGTCAGTATGAAATGCAGATGACAGATATCGCTCTTATATTCACTGCACACTTCACCTATTTTATCGCAGTCACGGGGCCAAAACTGACCAAATAACTCAAGTTTGAACTCAGCCTTACAGGTCAATGTGAGCCCCAAGAAGAAGTGCACTCCTTTTCCACCGTTGTCAGCTGATTCCACATAGATATCTATAGAACCTGTTCTATTAAACGCTTATGCAAGTAAAGCCCCCCATAGAGTGGAGAGGGTGTCAATAGTAAGTTTGTGTTGACATCAATGATTATTTTGCCCTTCCGCTGAAAAAAATAAACCCCCAAAAAATGTATCCTGTCTGTGGAGCACATGCCTTCACTTGGTCAGCATTACCCCAGTAATCCATCAGTATTGCTAATGCACAAAATAATAATGTAATATTATAAAATGCGGTGTCTCCATGATAAATCTGCAGCGTGGGAGTCCCGTGTGGCTTCTACACCCATTCAAAATTATCCTTCAGTGGGGAAAATAGATGCTGGGTGACCGGGGCGCTCCATGACCTTCCCCGGAGCTGCTGTCGGGAGCTGTAGTTCATTTCTGAGACGTCTGTATAGTGCAGTGGGGATCCGAAGAACCTCTTCATCTCTGTGCACCACAGGATGTCCTCCTCCTTCTGTGTTAGGAAAATTTTTATTTTTATTATTAAATTTATTAAATATTTTATAATTAAATTTATTAAATATGACGAAGAGACCGGGGCCTCGTTGGTTTGAATCTTGATTAACTTTGCAACTCTTCTGGGTTCCAAGTTATCTCGAAGCTTTGTCTTCTTATCATTGTCTGTCGCTAGTAGAGGCCTGTTCATGGCAGGCAGGTTCCCCAAGAAGTATCTTGCTGGAGGAGCAGACAATATCGCACTTGCATCAATCTTGACAGGATTTTGCTCCAGGTGAAGAGGAATTGTTTTTTTGGAATGCTTTCTCCATCGCAACACCATGTTGTTGAATAAACAGAAGACTGACCGATTCTCTCCTGTGTTAGGAAAAAAATACATTTTATTATTACATTTATTAAACATTTTATTATTAAATTTATTACATATAATAAGGATGTCCTCCATTCCATTCCATGATGACTGGGAACCCGTGATGTTTTCCCGGACGAAGAGACCTGGGCCTGGTTGGTTTGAAACTCAAATACCGCACTTGCATCAATCTTGACAGGATTCATCTTCAGGTGGAGAGCAATACTTACATTTTTGTATACTTATATTTGCCAAAACTGACCTAAAAACTCAAGTATGAACTCAGCCTTATAGGTTGATGTTAGTGTCAAAAAGAAGTGCACTCCTTTTATACCTTCGTCAGCTGATTCCACATGGATGTCTACAGAACCTGTTCTAATACAGGCTTATACAAGTAAAGTCCCCCTGACAGAGTAGAGAGGGTGTCAGCAGGAAGTTTGTGTTGACGTCACTAATTATTTTGCCCTTCCTCTGATCCGTCAGAACAATAACCCACAAAAAACGGATCCTGTCTGTGGAGCATACACCTTCACCCGGTCAGCATTTGCTCAGTTTTGCTAATGCCAATAAAAACAGGAGTGGATCTAAAACAGAGATGACACATGAATGGAATATTTGCCTGTCTTCTGTATTTTGTACCCACTCCTGCTTTTGGCTACCAAATCATAAGCCAATTCTGATGGGACTATACATACGTTACAGCTGCTACACAGTCAGGATCCATTGTGACAGATCAGAAGAAAGGTCAAATAAATGATGATGTAAGCCAGGCCAAAATATGGACATGGCAGCATCAGTAGGCCACAGAGTGGCAAGGTGACATATTGTGGACTTTGCAGCAGCAGCATGATACATCAGAGTGGCACAGTGACATAGTGTATACATGGCAGCATCAGGAGGCCACAGAGTGGCAAGGTGACATAGTGTGGACGTGGCAGCATCAGTAGGCCACAGAGTGGCAAGGGACATAGTGTGGACATAGCAGCATCAGTAGGCCACAGAGTGGCAAGGTGAGATATTGTGGACTTGGCAGAGGCAGCATGATACATCAGAGTGGCACGGTGACATAGTGTAGACATGACAGCATGAGGAGACCACAGAGTGGCACAATGACAAAATCTGGATGTGCCAGCAACATGAGTAGACCACAGAGCGGCACAATGACAGAGTCTGGAGGTGGCGGCAGCATGAGTAGGCCACAGAGTGGCAAGGTGACATACTGTGGAGGTGAGTAGTACCTGCTGAAGATGGTGGTGAAAGAAGGAGCACTTAGCATCAGATGCGTGGCATCAGGAGGGTAACAGCATCAGAATAGTAGCTGAGGCAGGTAGCCAGAAGAAACCGGTCTCTTTTGTCGAAATGTTGGTGTGGAACCATGGATGATCTAGTCTGATGCATCAGGCATTGGTGTGTGGAAATCCTGGCTGATCCACACCTGATTCATCTTGATGCAGTGTCCCACAATATGCTACAGTATATGTAGGAACTTTAAACTCTTGCTAAATGTCATATCAAATGTATTGTGGTATCATGCTGTTGTTCCCTTTAACAGGCTGGCAGTATTATTTACCTTTATTCGCTTCTAGATGGTGCTGGCACCACTTATATATATAGCTGGCGGGGTATGTAAAGTTAGTGTGTCTGATGTTAATGAAGAGGTGGAAATTTGTATTTCCACCGAAATAATTGACAAAAGATTTTACCGCATATATGTGCAGCGCTTAACCCAGAATGCAAGATTTTTTTCCAATTAAATAATTCAAAAAAGATTTTACCGCATATTACCGCTCAGCGCTTCATGCTGAATACAAGATTATTTTTCCACCAAAATATTTAAAAATAAATTTTACTGCATATAAGTGCAGTGCTTAATGCTGTATACAAGATTTTTTTCCACCGAAAAATTTCAAAAAAGATTTTACCGCAGATAAGTGCAGCGCTTAACGTAAAATACAAGATTTTTTTCTATGAAATAATTCAAAAAAGATTTTACTGCATATACCTTTTTCTACTGATATATGCCTCTAAAGGCTTTACCACATATAACTGGAACAGTGAACACCGAGTATATTTTTCTTTTTCCACGTATATTCGCCACTAAAGGCTTTTCAACACAGGGTAATAGGCTGTCAGTTTAAAAAAAACAACGGCGCAGGAGGCGGAGTGATCTGAAGTGAACAGGACGTAGCAGAGGAAGTAGGTCTGCGCTGGAAGAGCAAGACGCGGTCCTCGTGCGGTTTCTGTGCTGCAGAAAAGTCCCTGTAATGTCCAGTGAACTGTCAGTTTCAAAAAACCAACAGCGCCTGAGTCGGAGTGATCTGATGTGAACAGGACGTAGCAGAGGAAGTAGGTCTGCGCTGCAAGAGCGAGATGCGGTCCTCATGTGGTTTCTGTGCCGCAGAAAAGTCCCCGTAGTGTCCAGTAAACAATACCGCAGATAGATGCGGGCTGGTGTGCATTAGTTCACATTTTTGTGCAGGGTTAGTGCATAGTGTATTCACCTCTATTGGTGCACCGCTCTTATGGACGTTGTCACTTAAGCACGCAGTGTTTGAAAAGTAAATACGAAATTTCACCACAACGTAATTCGGTTAATACCGAAAAAGGAATTTCCCACATAATACTACAGCACTGAATATATCTTTGCTTCTCTACAGAAATATGGCACTAAAGGCTTTACCACATAGAACTGCAACAGTGAACGCTGAATATAATTTTATTTTTCTACTACTATACGTCAATAAAGGTTTTTCAAAATATTAGTGCAGCAGTGAATGGCGAATGTATATTTATTTTTCTACTGATATACATCACTAAAGGTTTTTTAAGATATAAATGCAGGAGCGAATGGCAAATGTATATTTCTTTTTCTACTGATATACGTCAAAGGTTTTTCTACATATAAGTGCACCAGCGAATGGCGAATGTATATTTTTTTTTCTACTGCAATACACCAGTAAAGGCTTTACCAGATATAACTGCAACAGTAAACTGAGAATATTTTTTTCTTGTAGTACTGAAATACGCCCTTATATGCTTTCTCCAGAAATTACTGCAGAAGTGACCTGAGAATATATTTGAAATGAATGCCAACATGCAGTGCATTTAAATGTTTTGTGTACCACTGAAATACTGCCATATACTCTTTAACCAGAAATGACTGCAAACGTGCAGAGCATTTATATTTTTCATGTATTACTGAGATACAGCCCTATACTCTTTCACCAGAAATGACTGCAAATGTGCAGTGCGTTTAAATATTTAGAGTATTACTGAAATACTGCCCTATACTCTTTCACCAGAAATGACTGCAAGTGTGAAGTGCGTTTATATTTTTCGTGTATTACTGAAATTCCGCGCTATACTCTTTCTCCAGAAAATGACTGCAAACATGCAGTGCGTTTAGATTTTTCGTGTATTACCCAAATACAGCCCTATACTCTTTCACCAGAAATGACTGCAAATGTGCAGTGCGTTTAAATGTTTAGTGTATTACTGAAATACCGCCTTCTACTCTTTTACCAGAAATGACTGCAAACGTGCAGTGCGTTTAAATGTTTCATGTATTACTGAAATATCGCTCTCTTTCACCAGATATGACTGCAAACGTGCAGTGCGTTTAGATTTTTTGTGTATTACTGAAATACCGACCTATACTCTTTCACCAGAAATGAATGCAAACATGCAGTGCGTTTAAATGTTTAGTGTATTACTGAAATTCCGCGCTATACTCTTTCTCCAGAAAATGACTGCAAACATGCAGTGCGTTTAGATTTTTCGTGTATTACCCAAATACAGCCCTATACTCTTTCACCAGAAATGACTGCAAACGTGCAGTGCGTTTAAATGTTTCGTGTATTACTGAAATACCGCCCTATACTCTTTCTTCAGAAATGACTGCAAATGAGCAGTGCGTTTATATTTTTCGTGTATTACTGAAATAACGCCTTCTACTCTTTTACCAGAAATGAATGCAAATGTTAAGTGCGTTTAAATGTTTCTTGTATTACTGAAATATCGCTCTCTTTCACCAGATATGACTGCAAACGTGCAGTGCGTTTAGATTTTTTGTGTATTACTGAAATACCGACCTATTCTCTTTAACCAAAAATGACTGCAAATGATTTTAGCGTAAATAACAACAAAAGTGACCTGCATATATATTTATCTTTTTCAACAGATAAAAGTCACTAAAGGCTTTTCAACATAGCACTTGCACCCCAATAACTAATTTCTGGAATGACAGAGCTGTATTATTAGACTATCTGGATCCCCAAGTAATGTTTCCCTGCACTTATAAATCGCTTTTTTTCACAATGAGGATTTTCTTATGACTGTCCCTAGCATCGGCATACGTCTCTTCCTGCCTGTGAAATGATTTTTCTCTCTATCCTTTCCCTGCACTAGTAAATCGCTTCTTTCATTTTTTTTTTAACAATTATTTTTTTTCTTTCACTCTCCCTAGCGCCTGCATACACGTCTGTCCCTGAACAAAGTACAATTGTGAATGGCAGAATCTAAGATGGCCGCCATATTTTTAAGGCTGTGACATCACTGGGCTGGCTGCTGATTGGCTGCATGCATGGCAATATGGGCCGTCCCACCTTCTCAGAGTCCCTTGGCCCATGTCCTAACACGTGTAGCCGCCATTTTAGCCGCCATGTTAGGAAAAATTATGATTCGTTACCACGAAGTGCGAGGAAATTCGCATTTATTGCAAATCAAATTTCTCCTTAAATTCTAAATTAATTCTACTTCATCGGCTTCGATTCGCTCATCTCTAATTATGTATTTTGGCTTTTATTTATATCCTGCCACCCTTTTCTTTATATGCATTTGTTTACTTTCATGGATCAATGGCGTGAATGTCACTCAATAGTTAATGGGGACTTTAATTGTGTTATCAGTCCAGTAATTGATAGGATTTCAATGGGGGCAGAAATTGATGCTCCTGTAAAAGGGTCCCCCTTTGCACGATTTTGCCTGGAATCAGGTTTTGGAGATGTCTGGGGGACATAGGGAAGGGGAAAAAAGCATATTCGTGTGTAAGTAAAGCTGGAAATTCTATGTCTAGGCTTTGATAAATAAAAATTATCTTAGATCTATAAAGCAGATGAAATATGAGGTCAGGCCTTATCGGACCATGTACCATTTACTCTTGAAGTATCCATGACGGTTGACAAAGATTGGGTAAGACCCCCATTTATATTAAATTCCCACTGGATCTCCATAATAGACAATCATAAAATGATGGAACAGGAGATTGTATGTTTTTGGGGTACCAACTATAAGTCATTAAAAATTCAAGTGCTATAGGACCCCTTTAAGGATTTATGAGGGGCTTGTTTATTAGTAACATCTCTAACTTAAGAAAGGGTTATGGCATAAAAGAAAGGGAACTAAAAGAACTAGTGGTAGGTGCCACTAAGGAATTTTCCAGGAATAAAACAGAAGAAAATAGGGAAATTATGGAGAATGTAAGGCTTATTCCGATTTTTTCTGGATAAGGTTCAGCAGAGGCTTTTCTTTAAGGGACAAAAATATTTTGTCGAATCGGGCCGCCCAGGGAAATTGCTGGCCAGGGTGATCTCGAACCAGGAACAAAAAACAGAGATAGTAACTATTTATTCACCTGAAAGTTTAACTAAAGAAGATCAAGACTATTAAAGGAATCTTTGTGAACTATTTTGTTGATTTATATAAATCAGATAAGATTATTACAGATGAAATGATGGATGCATATTTGGATTCCATCTCTCTACCAGTCCTAACGGATAACTTTCCTTGCAGGAGTTAGATGCAGCATTAAAGGCTTGTTCCGGAAACATCTTCCCTGGTTCAGATGGATTTCCGTATGAATTTTACCGTAAATATAGGAGGGTTATTCTCCCCTGTTTATTGGAGGTATTCACTGGAGGATGGTATTCTTCCGGAATCAATGACAGAAGCTGTTATAATACTAATATTAAAAAAAGGTAAGGATCCCTTAGATGTAGGGGCATATAGGCCGTTCTTCTTATTAAATACTAATGTGAAACTTTTTTCAAGGACTCTAGCTACGAGACTTTCCAAGTCATTACATCAGTTATACATCCTGACCAGAATGGATTTATTCGTAATAAGGGTACGCATTATAATCTGCATCGCCTGTATGCCAATATACAATCCTCTGGGGGGATCTCTCGCTCCATCCTGTCGCTTGATGCCTCTAAGGCCTTCGATAGGGTGGAGTAGGGATTTTTCTGGAGGGTTTTGGGAAAGATAGAATTCGGACTCAAGTTCATAAATATGGTTAAGCTTTTGTATAAGTTCCCCAAGGCTAGATTAAATAATAATGGGAGTTTGACAAATAGTTTTCTATTAAATTGAGGTACTCGTCAAGGATGTCCTCTTTTACCATTATTATTTTATATACGGTATATATATTGAGCCTCTTGCATTTAGGGCAGTGTTTCTCAACTCCAGTCCTCAGGGCCCACCTACAGGTCATGATTTGAGAATATCCCACAGAATGAGTACCTGAGGTGAGTCCTGATGCACTGACACTAATTATATCACCTGCTAAATACTAAGGAAATCCTGAAAACATGACCCGCAGGTGGGCCCTGAGGACTGGAATTGAGGAACACTGATTTAGGGTAAGGCAAGATTCAGTGATCAAAGGGTTTGGGACATTGGGGGTGGGGATGATCGCATTTCCTTATATGAAGATGATATACTATTTTTTATACACAATACTAATATCACACTTCCCAGAATTATTCAGGTAGTTAATGCCTTTGGCGGAGTTTAAGGTTGGTCAAAAACTATTCTAAAGTAGAATAAGTACTTTTTGCAATGTAAGCAGTATGTAACATACAGCAGAGAATGATGTGGCCAACCCCTTAAATCTTGGCACAACAAATTATCTGGCTAATGCTCATTTTACCTCACACCTTGCATTTTAGAACAACAGCTCATTCTGCCCTGGGTATAAGAACTATTATTTCTGACCAGTGTATTCCACTGCCAGGTTTTGGTCACACAATTAAAAAATATAAAATATTTCGCTCACAGAAAACAGTGATACTAAAGCAGAAAAATGGCTTTGTTGTCAAGGAGCAAAATTGCTATGTCCTCAATGGGTTACATTTCGTTGCCACCTTAGGCACATTTTTCAGAAATCCAATGGCTTACTGCAGAGCACACAAACAATCATGTTACATCGGAATAAACTTTAATTCATAACTAGGCTGTCATTTTTATCTTTTGTTCTTTTCATTACTAATTGATAAACTTACAAACAGGTTAAAGGATATTTGCAATCAAAAATGTTATCTGCCAGTTAAAGCTAGATAGTAACACATATTTTTTTTCTAGTCTGTTTTTATTTTCTGATGACTTTTTTTTTTTTATCCTATTTTCTGAACATGATTATGGAGACAGCAATCTTGTCTGAGCTGTTCTTAACAGCGTTTAGAATGCATTAAAAAAATTGTTTTATGGCAGCCCCATGGTCCATAAACACAATGGTCAGGAGGGGAACTCATTGACTTCTATGTGAGATTTTTCTAGGCATGCTCAGTGACCTGTGCAGAGGTCATTGTACAAGGAAAGAATACATACGCTTTGACAATAACCTATTATGAATGGTGGATCCTGTGTTATCTATATACAGAGATGATATCATTACTGGCAGGATTAGAATGGCAGATAAGCAGATAACTGCAGTAAAGTGATCTGTACAGACCAATGAGTGGCGCCTATTATAAGGCTTAGTGGCCAGTGCGAAAACTGCAAGATTTTATGGTTTTTGTTTAAATATGTTCTGACATGGAAAATGAGAAATAATCAAAAATTCTTAAAAAATATGCTAAACATAAAAACGTATTTATACAATAGGTCATTTTCTGATGACACATTCCCTTTAATGTATCTTGGACATCCTCCATCCCAATTTTTCACTGATAACTCTAGGCACACCTCTTGCAGCCATTGTTCTTAATATGATTACAATGGATGGCTAATTTATTGACTTTACTGCCTTTGCCCTTTTTGGATAATTTTTTTTTTAGCATGTGAAATAATATGCTTGTACAACCTTTTGACAGCATTTATATTTCTTTATAGGTTTGGAGAATTCAAGCTCTCATATAAATGTCTTTAGCATTAGAAGTCACAGTGGAAAAGAATATATCTCTTACATCTCATACAATTTGAGCAGTAAACTTTTCCTACATTATCTTCGTATTAGAATTAAGTTGCTTAGTGTCACAACTAATTCAGAATATATTTCTTACATCTCATACAATTTGAGCAGTAAACTTTTCCTACATTATCTTCGTATTAGAATTAAGTTGCTTAGGGTCACAACTCATTCACAAGATGCAAAAAAATAGAAGATAGCCATCATGGAATAATTTAGTTAGTGGAAAGAAAGCAAGTACATGATTAACAATGTGAGCAACGTGGAAGACAAGCTATAGAATAAATGCAATGATTGAACAGTAAGTAGGAGAGGTTACAGAGGTGAGAACAGTCATAACAATCCCCGTTAGTAATTCAGAAAGAGTTTGCCAATATTAACTCAATTTATCCCTGGAATATACTGTACAGTATGCGGTATGTGAATCATTAGTACAGATAGTACTCTGAGATTAACTACCAGAGCACTAATAATACAAACAATACAAAGACAATATCATCAACCAGAGAATAATAAAAACAATATACAGTGCAAATGAAGGCTGTTAATTACATTTGCACAGTGGCAGTTATAATTCTGTGCCTTAATTATAGAGTGTAGTATTTTTAAAGTGAATTTCCAAAGAGATCAACAGTCAGTGGCATGAACTAATTGAATTAACACAGCAACTGCTAATGAAAATAAAAAAAAATAGCTTCCAGTCTGGTGACTATGAAGAAACACACTGTGTTACTATTTATAACTTGCGATTAGTCGAGTAACATAGTTGTTTGCAACTTTAAAGAAAACTGAACAAAATTAAGAAGGTTGTTTTGTGTACATTAAAGCGGTTTTCTCCCTTCTGCAAATGGCATTTATGATGTCGAGAAAGTGAATACAAGGCACTTAGGAAAGTATTGTGATTGTCCATATTGCCTACTTTGCTGACTGAAATCATTTTTCTATGGCATTATACATTGTTCATTTCCATGGGTATATCCACCCTGTAATCCAGCAGTGGTGGCCATGCTTGCACACTATAGGAAAAAGCACCGGCCTCTTTTGTGGCTGGGAAAGCGGGAGTGTGCATAGGACCACATGTGCAGCAGATCTTTTCACAGCCACCTTATATCTGAACTGCATCGGTGGCCATAACCCCTTGAAATGATCAATGTATAATGGGATGGAGAAATTAATAAAGCTTGTATTAACTTTAACTACATGATAAATGCCAGATGCTGAAGTGAGACAACCTCTTTAAAAATGTGAAATGCAGTAACAGTTCAATGTATGAGATATAGTATTTTTGAATTTACAGACCCAAACCTACTTTTTAGGTTCTTAAGACAAAATAAATAGATTAAGTGGTGGAGAAATGTAAAGCAGAGTTAGGTTCTAAAAAATATCCCAAGTGCTGAACATCTCACGGAGCACTGTTCAATTCATCATCCAAAAATGGAAAGAGTATGGCACAACTACAAACCTACTGAGACATGGCTGTCCACCTAAACTGACAGCCTAGGCAAGGAGAGGGCTAATTAGAGAAGCATCCAGGAGGCCCATTGTCAATTTAAAGGAGCTACATAGATTCACAGGTCAGGTGGGAGAATCTGTCCACAGGACAACTATTAGTTGTGTACTCCACAAATCTGGCCTTTATGGAAGAGTGGCAAGAAGAAGCCATATTTGAAAGCAAGCCACTAGAAGTCCCAGCTGGTCAGAGTTGATAGGAAGATGGATGGAGCAAAGTACAGGGCAATCCTGGAGGAAAACCTGTTCCAGGCTGCAAAAGACTTGAAACTGGGGTAAAGGCTTACCTTCCAGCAGGACAACAACCCTAAACATACAGCCAAAGCTACAATGGAATGGTTTAGATCAAAGCACATTCAAGGTACGAGGCCACACCGAGGAACCACAGGCGCCAGAAATCCAACAAGAAAAGAGAGAAGGTCCAGCTTCCGTTGCAAAATCATGAAGAGCTTTATTCACATGGTGCGGTACAGGTTAAAACAGACAGGTACTCGTCTATGCGTTTCGGATCCGCATATCTTGATCCTTATTCATGACATGAATAAGAATCAAGATTAGAGATGAGCGAACATTAAAAAAAAGTCCGTTGTTCGGCGTTCGGGTGGTGGTAAGTCGCGCATCCCGTTATGGATTCCACTATAGCGGCATATGGAATCCATAAGGGGCGGCTGCCACCAACCCGAACTTTTGCACAGCCGAAGGACCTGGGGTGACGTCACTGTCATGTGATCAGTGCAGGGGCGTGGCTCAGCACTGGATTTGATCCCGTGCTGAGCCACGCCCCTGCACTGATCACATGACAGTGACGTCACCCCAGGTCCTTCGGCTATGCAAAGTTCGGTTGGTGGCAGCCGCCCTTATGGATTCCATATGCCGCTATAGTGGAATCCATAACGGATGCGCGACTTACCACCACCCGAGCGCCGAACAACGGACTTTTTTTTAATGTTCGCTCATCTCTAATCAAGATATGTGAATCCGAAACGCGTAGACGAGTACCTGTCTGTTTTTAACCTGTGCCGCACCATGTGAATAAAGCTCTTCACGATTTTGCAACAGAAGCTGGACTTTCTCTCTTTTCTTGCATCTCCTAATGCCTCCGTGTATTGTGGACAGGCCTTACTCTGACATCTCAAACTCACATTCTGCTGAAAAAAAATTATTAGCATTTTCTACTTGTACTGTATACAGCTCAATGAATTGTGATGAAGTTAATTTACACAATGGTATGACAAACATATAGTTAGGCTAGCATGTTCGCCGTTGTCCTTCTGTTATGGGCAGGGTAGGATTTGCTCCGTTCTCCCTCTGCATACAAGGACTAGTGCTCTGTGAACTTTTAGCACTGGTTAATCATTTTCCCCTGCCCCTGTCCAGGTGCTGGATAAGGTGCTGATCAGCCTCTTATTTAGCTGGACTCTGGATCCACCTCCTCACCTGAGCTTTGAGGTTATTCTTGCGAGTAACCAGTGAAGGTGATCTCGTCTGGATATCCGTGTACCGAACCTCGTCTGTCTTCTTATTCTACACTTTGCTGCTTGCCCCGATCTTAAACTTGTGACCTGGATTATGCAAAAACTCTGCCTGGCCTGACCTTGGAATCGCTATTTGAATACACAATTACTCAGCCTGCCTTGATTATTGGACTGTATTCAGACTACACTTTTGCCTGTGTTCTTGGTGCGTCACAGGGGTGTCTCAGGACTACTTAAGGAGGTAGCGGCCTGGTTGGTTATTTGCGGCAAAGTCCAGATCTCTGTATAGGGGTTAGAGGGTGAATACCAGGGAACCACCAGGACAACGCCCTTAGGTTTAGCCC
Organism: Bufotes viridis; assembly: GCA_033119425.1. Taxonomy (NCBI): domain Eukaryota; kingdom Metazoa; phylum Chordata; class Amphibia; order Anura; family Bufonidae; genus Bufotes; species Bufotes viridis. Next base: position 125,774,497 of record CM065593.1, on the reverse strand, counting down.
AAAGCCAAACCAGTTAGTTGGCACATTGGTTCCACATCCACTGTCCATAATATATATAAAATATAAAACAAAGCCTGTGTCTCAAGAAGAAGCACTTCACTTACATTACACATACAAAATGAACATTTTCCTGATTTAAGGTATATTTTATAAGATTGACATTCCCAATTTATAGATCTATATATTATATTATATTTTATGGATATGAGTATGGATTCTCTGCCCTTGAAATCCATGTCCCTGAATATAAAAATAAATTTTATGGGACATTTTACATATAATCATGTCAATTATGTCACTTGAATAATAAAAGGAATGTATATTTTGTTCTGGCTAAAACTACATACAATTACTTCCTTCATGAAAGAAGAGCTGGAGTAAAAGGTCAAAATTATATTGTGAACAGATACTGATGAAAAAATTCAGCATATTAAACAGAAATACTCTGTACCTAAAAAAAAAAAACTCATGTAATGTAATTTGTATACTGTTTGTATATTGTATACTATTTAATTTTTTTCCCCATTTTTAGCGTTTTTTCTTGACATTTTTGAAGCATTTTTTGTATTTTTGCAGCCAAATATTACTAGTCTATAATTATGAAATTCACGACAAATAATTTTTCAGGACTTTTTGTTATGTGTGCATATTTAGCATTTTGTGGCTTTTTACAAAAGACAGTTATTGCCTTTTTCAGGCATTTTTGTTTTTTTCAAAATCTCTCGTTCTGAGCGCATGTGTGAAAATAGCAGTAAATGTTCCAGAAAATCAGGGACCTGGAACATTTCCTCTGTAGTGAGAACATACCCAATATGGAACATTTCTGGGTGATAGCTACTTGTGTGAAAGGCCAACTCTGATAAATCACCGGACCTGATAATCCGGAAATATTCCAGAGTTTAGGCGTGAAAACAGCTTATGATTTACACAGTGCAGACTTAAGCCTGTATTAGACCTAGTGATCATACAGGCGATTGTCAGCGATCATATGGCAATTGCCTGCTCACTAGTAGAGGAAACTGCTGCTATGACATGCAGCAATGTGTTTCATGACACATGATATCTCTGGTGACTTGATGTAGACTCCAGTTCTAGTAAAGTCCACCTATCCACTTTACAATACTCTCCTCCTCCTGGTGGCTGGCTCTTATTTGGTGAGGATGTGGCGCCCTGTCATGTGCCAGCTGTCCCAAGGGGGACCTCCGGGATGCCAGGCGAGCAGGATACAAGGAAAACAGGACAAGGACCATGGAATACATAATTTATTTCAGAGGAACCAAGACACTTGACAATAACTATAACAAAATACCTCAATGTACTGAAATGGAACAGTGGGTGTGAACCCACTGTGCACTGACTAGCAATACTCTGGAGGGGTGTAACTAAGCAGCTACTTGGTCTTCACTAGAGCTTCAGATGGTAAGAATAGGCTTGGGCCAGTAGGGTAGTTGCCAGGAGCTACTCCAGAGCTTAAACCAAGTCAGTTGCCGCAGGGCCAGGCGGCACGGAGATACCAGGCAAGGTACCGACAGTACATTTAGTACACAGACAGGCAGGCAGAATTGAACAGTGGCAGAAGCAGGTACCTACGCCCCAAGCAATAGAAGCAAGGCGGCCCCAGTCAGAGCAGAGACAGAAAAAGTTACCTGCTCCGCAAGCAATAGAATCTAAGCGGCCCCAGGCAGAGCTGCACATAGACAGAGAATGGGCATTCCCTCTCCAAGGAACCCTTTTCCGAAGGTGGACATGGACAGACATGAATGGAACACAAGAAGCAGTAAGGACTGCCAGATAGACAAAACAGGAACATGGATCAGACAAAGATAAGCTCTGCTAGGCAATCAGATTACACGACAGGAACAAGATGATACTGGACAGGTACACGACAAGGTACAGGACAGATACAAGGCATGGTACAGGACATGAACAAGGCAAGATACACGACATGAAGACAACAATACAGAACCAGGAGGCACATACCAAGGTGTAGATGGCAGGACTCCTTGGGTAAGCAGCAAAGGGCAAAACCTGGCAAGGCAATCATAGACAGACAGACCTGACATGGCAGAAGGGTGAAACACCCACAAGACATGACAAAACAGACTGAAATAGCAGAAATAGCAGCCTAACGAGCGCACCTGAAAGGACACACCCGGGAACCCACCAGAGGAGGTCAACCCCATCAGAACCAAACAGGGAGGTACCAAATCAGATCAGGGGTAACCAGAAACCACAGCAAACCAAGCTGTGATACAGGACATTGCCCCTAGCAACCAGCATGCAACCTGAGCACTCCAGCCAGTACGCAAGAGCGCAACTAACCTGAGATAACCAGAGGAGAAAACAATACAGCCAAAGGGGGTACCCACACACACACAGGAAGGTTTACACTAGATACCACAGCCAGCACGCAGCCAAAAGCAACTAGCCTACACAGAATCACACACAGCCAGTACGCAAAAGAAGTGCAGCCAGTCTGCACGGAAAACCACGTCATGATGCGGTTCACCAACACTATAAGTCGAAAACAACCTAGCAGGGTGAGCTTTGATTCACTTGATATTTGAAATTGCTTTTCACTTTTTTGTCAGGTAAGGTAAGGTTAGAATTCTCATGCATTTGCAGTAGTAAACTTGCCCCACTGTTCATTATTTTATGTTCTTGTTGAGGCTTAAGAGAAGTGTGCAACCCATTCTTTTGAACTGAGCGTTGAGGCTAAGTAAGAAAAGTGCAATTTATTTATGTTGACTGCTGAGACAATTCATTATCCTATTATTACATTTTATTGCTTTGCAATGTACAATCCCTTTAATTAACGATAACCAAACATACAATTCAAAACCAAGTCAGCAAACAAGCTCTGAAAAGGACATGCAGTTTTTCTAAAAGCTAATTTTACGGAGATTGTATTATTATTATTATTATTATTATTATTATTAATAACCATCAGTCTGCAATACAGTCTGCTTTGTTCAGCTGACACATCCTTGCTACACAATAAAATATGATCAGCATAAAATACAGTGCGTTTTTAAAACGTAACTTATTGGATGTTTATATTTTTTTATTTCCTCTTCACTTACCTTAAGTTAATAATGCTTATTTTTTCTCTTTAATTGGGACTAAAGGTGCTCTTTAAATGTCTTTTCTAAAGCTTCATAAGCTTAGAAAGATCTTTGTTGCCACCTAGCTGTACAAAGAACCTACTAAAACACTCTATATAATATACATTCAATTTTGTTAAAAAAGTAGATATATATATATATATATATATATATATATATATATATTAATATAACTATGCCATAGAAATGCAGCTGCATTTACAATTTGTTGCTATTTTTTGTACCCATTTAATTGTAAATACATCAAAAACATAAACTGCTTATTTTAAATGGAAAAAAGATCATTATCTTTTGAATTATAGTAAAACATGTTCTTACTTTTTTTCCCCTGAGATATTAAAATATCTGATGATATGTTATCTCCCAGGGGGGCATACATTTTTATGTTCTTTTTACCTAATTGTTATAACTATATCTAGCCATTGCTGCTTTATCTTCTGGTCTTTCATATGTTCCTGGTAGCCTAAAATATATGTTGACCATTTATTATTAGTCTGCCATTAAGGGGAAAAACTCATATATTTATTTCAGTCAGGAAGAATTACTATGACATAGGCAGTTCACACAGTTTGCAGTGCTCATTAGTTATTGTGAACATTATTAGCATCAAAACTATACCAATATGGCAATGCAGATAGAAACAAACCAGGTATTGCTCAGTCTTTAAAGAACTCCTGCAAAAATGTTATCCTCTGACCTGCTAGAAAGGTAAATGATTTAATCTGTAGTGAATGTCATTTTCTTACCAGTGGCTGTATTTGTGAATTATACCTCTGTTATGCTTCTCATCTGTTTCATGTGACCGACAATCAGGCTCTCCAAATAACACAGCATCTTATGTGAGGACAGGAAGTCAGTTTCTCTATGTATTCCTCTGGGAGCCTCACTCTCACGCTGGGTTCACACTTGAGCATACTTTTGCGCGTTTTTGGCAATAGGAAACGCACGTAGTACGCGAGTTCGTGTGATTCACCACTCTGGCATCAATCACAATACGCGCGACAAACGCCCCAAAAAAAGCTCAAGTACTTGTTTATGCGTCGGGCGTTTTTCAGCGCGTTCGAACGCGCTGTAAAACGTGAAAATGTGAACCAGTCCCATAGGGAAGCATTGGTTTGCATCGGTTATGCGTTTTACAGCGCGTTCGAACGCGCTGTAAAACGCGCAAGTGTGAACTGAGGGTCAGTCTTTCAAGAATGAATAGAGGAGCAACTGGCTTCCTGTCCTATGTCAGTTGGAGATCAGAGATCTGGTCAAAACACATAGCTACAATTAGAAGAGAGGTTATAACTCACAAATACAGTCACTGATGAGGAGATCACATTCACTACAGATTACATCATATACCTTTCTAACAGGTCAGAGAATAAGATTTTTTGCGGGAGTTCTTCTTTAACTATACCTTGGACTAAGGCTGCTAGAATGGTTTAGAGCAGGGATGCCGACCTGCAGCCCTCCAGCTGCAAAACTACAACTCCCAGCATGCCTGGAAAGCCTACAGCTATTAGCCTACAGCTGAGCTTAATGGGAGTTGTAGTTTTACAACAGCTGGAGGGTCGCAGGTTGAGCATCCCTGGTTTAGAGTATCTATCATAGATTTCACCCTATTTTACAGAAATAAAGCTACAGGCCCTTTGTTATGGAGTATGGACCCATATTGTACCTCAGTGTATCTCTGGATATATTAAGAGATACACAGGTGTTCATTTTCATAGTGTTAGTATTAAAAAAAGTTACAGATTGTAGATGCCTCATGGAAGTACACATTGTGCATTTGGGACCATAATACAGACCCATAGGGTACTGAGAACACATGTTTTTGCCTTGTACATAAAAATTTAACCATTTCTTAGTGATTTCTATGAAAGCCGGTCGATGGCCAATATGGCCAACATAATATTGTAACTTCCATGAATTGTCACCAAGCTCCAGTGTCCCATCCTAATTTACAGACACTGTGGCAATACAAGTAGGCATGAAAGTAGGTGAGGTTAGCTAAATCATCTGCATTGCAGGCTGCAGACCTCCTCCAGCCTGAGAACTGAGAAGTTTGTGTACTTGTGTGGTCTGTATAGACTTCATGGCATCTGCTCGCCATTAGTAGTGGCAAGCTGCGTACACAGTGTTTCCTTGTAGTAATTTAATTTATCCTCCCTTTCTGCCAGAGGAAAACATTCCCCAATTTTGCCTTGATAGTGAGGGTCTAAAAGCAGGGCTATCCAGTAATCATCAAACTGCTTTAAGTCATCAATATGCCTGTCACTGCATAAGCAACCAAGCATAGGGGTCGCCATTCTGGCCAGCGTGTCTGCAGAGCTACTTAGCAGGTGTCATCTTCACCATCATCCTCTTGCTCCTCCACCTCCGACTCCTCCTCCTCTTGCAGTGGCAGCTCCTCATTCTTATCTTCCTCATCCACATCATCATTATCCTTCTCCTCCATGGCAGATTGCCTTTGTATGTCCCCAACAGTTATAGGGTGGACACCAAGACACATCAGCTGCTCTTCTTCCACCGTAGTCACCTTCTGCATGAGCATCAGCATATGTTCTAAGATAAATATGAAACGGATGACGTCTTTCATGCAGAAGTTATCATGCTGACTCATAGAAGGGCTTCAGCACCCAAAAAGCATCTCGGATGAGCTGCCACTGCCTGACCTTGAAGTAACACATGCTCCCTGCTGCTAAGGCTGGTGCATGACAAAATCCTTCACAGCTTTCTGCTGCTGGTACAGATACTTGAGCAGGTGCAATGCTGAATTCCAGTGAGTTGGCATGGCGAGGATTAAGCAGTGTAGCGTCAGGCTGTTATGTCCCTTTAAGTCTAGGAAAGCATTCCTCACCACGTACGAGTCGCTGAAGTATGTGGACAGTCTCTTGGACTTTGCCAGCATTTTGCACAAGCCAGTGTACTTATTTAGAAAGTGCTGCACCACTAGGCTGATTGCATGCACCATGTGTTATTTCACCCAGGTTTAGGGCAGCCACAATGTTGCACCCATTGTTGCTGACCAGCTTGCCCAGTTGGAGTCAATGGGGTGACAGCCAGCAGGATGTCTTCTGCTTGATGTACTAGAGCAAATGCTCACCGGTGTGGCTAAACTGCTTGTTGATATGGCCTCGACCTGGAGAAGGAGGGAACTGCTGCAGCAGTGGCTGGCTGCTACCTCTGTTTGCTCACAGGATGGTGTGCATTTGCTTCAAGTAGTTCAATAAAGCTGTGGTGTCTTTATTTTTGTTTGCCTGCCTATGTCTTATTTTGCTTTTGCACAGCTTGCAAAAGCAATGCCTTTGTCTTCAGGTAGTGTGGAGAAAAAATGCCAGATGGTGTGGGATTGGGAATAGAATTCATGGAACAGACAATTGAGGGCTGATGCTCATTTTTCGTTATCACTTACGGGTAGATTACTGCCCTGTGTCTTGCAGTAATCACAAATATATGCTGGTTTAAATACATTTAACAATCCCAAAAAAATGTAAATTCCAACCGTGTGGAAACTGAATATATGTAAACGGGCGATAGAGGCTTGACACAAATTTTTACCTTAAAACACACTGGTAGATTGCTGCCACACCATTGGTATTGCTGCAGTAATCAAATATATATGCAGCTTAATTAATTTGAACCCCACAAAAAATAGGATTTCTGTGAAAATGGGGGAAAAAATGAAAGTATTTGCTTGCAGGTAGCTGCTTTTGAGGTGCACCTTTACATCTGATAGAAAGCACAGTCAGCCACAGGTCCTGTCATCTTTTTCCCTGTCGGTCAGCTACACTGCAGCCCTTCTCTATAGTGGACAACACACACACAATTCTTCTTTGGAATTCTAGCCTTCACTAGCCCTGGCAATAAGCTTGATTGATTTATGACTGTCCCTGATTATTTTTTCACTCTCCCTGACTCCCTAAGATAGTTTTCCTGGCAGACACTGTCACACCCAACCACCTTCATTCACAGCCCAGCACAACATGGTGTTCATCTTGTTCTGCTAGAGCACCTCCCTGCCTGCTGCAGCACTGATTGGCTCGTCCAGGCTGTTTTTCAGCCTGAGAGCCAATCAGGGCAAGCCCTCCCCCCACTTCACCTCAGGGTCACATGAAAAACTTTCTTCCTCTCTAGTGCTTTTTTTCCCGCCAACATGTATATTTAAATGGCGCTATGTGCCGTTTTAGTGGTTTTGTCCAAAACTAACCTGAAAAGATTCGGGTTTGTCTATTCATTCCAAACTGGTTCATTCATCCTTACTCAGTTTATGCTGTGTATTTTTTTTTTGCATGCTAACTGATAGTATTCCACTGTATGGTACAGAATGAGTTTACACGTTCAGTTTTTTTAATGCAGTTTCTGAACCAATGATTCAAAAAGAGGAGAAGACTCAGTCTTTCCATTATATATTTTGTCCATCATCTCTTCCTGGCTTTAGCTTTAAAAAAACTACATCAAAAATCCTGAACATGGAAACCTAGCCTTACACTGTGTCTGCAGATAAATCTGTTTTATAGCATCAAAGAGCATCAAATATTTGAAGTCATGTTATGCAGTTCTCTTTTCATCATTCTACTTGGTATTTCACATTAGTGTCTTAAATTTTGCATAAGAAAGTAGAAGAAATAGAGCAAGGTTAATACATGAGATGATTTCACATCAATTCTAGTAATATGTTTAAGCAGATATAAACAAATATGCCTTGATTCTGCAAGATAAGCTTAATGCAAAATTTCACCTTAAGCAAATATAAAAAGGTGCTTAGTATGTGAAAATATTTCATGTTGTAATTTATATATTATTATTAGTGAAAATTTAGTTAAAAATCCTGCTTATAACTTTGTGGGTCCGATAGGAGAACTTTCTGAGTGCTGTTGGTCCAGCTCCTAATAACCCTGTTGCTCAACACACTAATACAATGAGCAGCTGTAAGGAAATACAATGGTCACCATCTGGAGGCACAGCCAGCACACTCAGAAGCTGTTACCTGTCTCTCTTAACCAATTTAGGTGGAAGGAAATAGAGATGAGAAGAGTTATTGAAATTGAATAGTTCTAGGCTATCATCAGAGGAAACTCTTATGAAAATCCACAGATTGGATAATTTGAGGCTACCACCAGATTTTACCCTGGTGGTAGCCTCAAACTTCAATCAGCACTTTTTCAAAATAAGCTTTTCTCCTGGGGGTGGCCATGAACTGTTCAATAATTGTTTTTTCATAAAGGAAGTTCATTTGAATATCTTACTCAAAGGTATACAAATTAGCTTTCCTTCCCAAAAGAAAACTCTTTCTGGTTTGCCCTAAACTAATCACAAAAAATTTGGGTTCGTTTGAGTCTGAATTTTTGGAAATTTGGGACACATTCTAAATAGATATAATTGAAGCTGGTAGATCCTGTGAGTGGGAGCACATTGATATATCACATAATTTTGACATACTATAAAGAATCTGTGAAGTGACAAGAGCATAAGGGTATTAGGGTTTGGTTGTTATTAAAGCTGGTGAGAGAAGAGAGCATTGTGCCTACTCCCATTTCACTGCCAAAGTATGAGCGGCATTTTTAGCGGCAAGTTAAAATTAAAATCTACATTCCGTATTATATTTACCTATTGATTGTTGTTGATTCCCATGCTATCAATGTTATCACCATTGCTGGTATACCAGGTCTTCTCTGTTTAAAAGAAGTGACTTTAGCAGATACAGTGGGAAAAATAAGTATTTGATACACTGGCGATTTTGCAAGTTTTCCCACCTACAAAGAATGGAGAGGTCTGTAATTTTTATTGTAGGTGCACTTCAACTGTGAGAGACAGAATCTAAAAAAAAAAAAAATATCCAGAAAATCACATTGTATGATTTGTAAATAATTAATTTGCATTTTATTGCATTAAATAAGTATTTCATAACCTACCAACTAGCAAGAGTTCTGGCTCTCACAGACCTGTTAGTTTTTCTTTAAGAAGCTCTCCTCCTTGGCTCTCAGCATTAAACCTGTTTGAACTTGTTACCTGTATAAAAGACACCTGTCCACACGATCAATCGCACTCCAACCTCTCCACCATGGCCAAAATCAAAGAGTTTTCTAAGGACACCAGGGACGAAATTGTAGACCTGCACAAGGCTGAGATGGGCTACAGGACAATAGGCAAGCAGCTTGGTATGAGGAATCAGCCTAGAACTACACAGGGAGGACCTGGTCAATTGCCTGAAGAGAGCTGGGACAACAGTCTCAAAGATTATCAAGATGTGTTTTTGCTCAACCCTGACCGGAGCTAGAAAAAATGCTTGTGTGAAAGTAGTAGTCCCTTAGCCCCATTTATTGGATTGTATAAATTAAAAATAAAATATGAATAGGCAGGGAAAGTGTTAAAACAATAAAAATAGCTAATCTCATCCATCAAAACAAGCACCGCTGCCCTCACCTTTCTGCTGCTGACATCATGTTCTTGGCTGCCACGGTGATCTGCCCATATACATGTGGTCAGTACAGCCAATCAGTGTCCTCAACAGTATATCGCACAAAATTGCTGAGGCCATTAATTGACTGTGGAGCATGTGGAGTCATATGCATACACAGGTGTATCACCACTTTAGCCAAGATCACAGTGCAATGGATGAAGGCATAAAAGACAGTCAAGTTAAGGGGAAAGGGGGGGGCGGGGGATTGAAAAAGTGCGTAGAACTTGTCTTATTCTTTTAACACCTTTCTTTCCCTATTATTTATTTATTTATTTTTCAGCTGACACCAGCCCGCACTGACGAGAAGCAGGGATTGTGTCTCCCCTGTCATTTAACCCCTCAGGGGCAGCAAACAACACTGATTGCAGCCCCTGTGAGTGAAGGCAGGGGGATGCGGCTCCCTCTGACTTCCGATCAAAGCCCCCGCATTGAAATTGCGGTGCTCCAATTGGTTGTTATGGCAGCCAGGACGCTGCTGAAGTGATCCAGGCCTGCCATAGTGTTCTCCATACTGAGCTATTCACGAGCCATAGCTCAGAATGGAGAGTATAGAAATCCTATTTACCCTAATTGAGATCTTTTAGGGTGAATATGAGAGGAGATTAAAAGATCCCATGTACTAGGCCCCTAATGTATATTATATATATTAAAAGTTTAAATCACCCCCCTTTTCCAATTTTACATATAAAAATATATAAATAATGAAAAAATAAACATATTAGGTAAAGCCTGAACTATTAACCCCTTTAGGACACATGACGTACCGGTACGGCATGTTTCCCGAGTCCTTAAGGACACATGACGTACCGGTACGTCATGAGTTGTTCCGATCACTGCTGCTCAGCTGGCAGTGATCGGAACAAGGTACCTGCTGAAATCATTCAGCAGGTACCTTGTTACAATGCCCAGGGGGGTCCTGGGACCCCCCCCATATGGGCGATCGCTGCAAACCGCAGGTCAATTCAGACCTGCGGTTTTCAGCTCTTTGTACGATCTCTGATCCCCGCGGTCTCAGACCGCGGGGATCAGAGAGTTAATGCCCCCTAAGTCTTGATTTTTAACCCCCCCTGCAGCCCCCAATCATATTATGGTGGCGGGGGTGCAGGGGGGGTGGTTGCGGGCGGCAGGAGGGGTGCGGGAGGCGGGCGGTGAGGCGGGCGGGATCGCGATTGCGATCCCCCGCCCGTCTCCTCTGTAATGTATCCCTGGTGTCTAGTGGGTCTATCAGAGTGTCAGCACATTGCTGACACTCTGATAGAAATGGCTGGCATCTGTGCTTGATCAGATGCCAGCCGTTTAACCCCTTCTATACCGCGGTCCGTACAGACCGCGGTATCGAAGGGTTAACAGGGAGGGAGCTCCCTCCCTCTCCCATCGGGGGGCTGCTGTGCCTTTGCAGCCCACCAACAGGATGGGATCACAGAGGGAGGGAGCTCCACTCCCTCCCCATCACCCCCTGCTCAGTTCTGGCAGCGGGTGATGGTTGCCATGGAGACAGAAGCGTCCTGTCTCCATGGTGCTGAAAGTCTGAATAGACCTGCTAAAGGTCTATTCAGACTTTGTAAAGTACAAAATACAGCACAGTGCACTATATAGTGTACTGTACTGTATTATACAGACACCAGATCCACTGGATCTTTTAGAACCAAGTGGGTCTGGGTCAAAAAAAAATGTAAAAAAGTGAAAAAAAAAGTAAAAATGAAAAAAACACATATCACTGAATAAAAATTAAAAAAATTTAAATACACTACACATATTATGTATCGCCGCGTCCGTAAAAACCTGCTCTACAAAAATATCACATGACTGAGCTCTTAAGGTGAACGCCATAAAAAAAACACCCAAAAAATGGTGTAAATAAGACATTTTTTGGCACCTTACATCACTAAAAGTGTAATACAAAGCGATCAAAAAGGTGTTTGCCTCCCAAAATAGTACCAATCAAACCGGCATCTCATCCCGCAAAAAACAAGCCCCTACCTAAAACAATTGGCCAAAAAATAAAAAAACTATGCCTCTCAGACTAAAACATGATTTTTTTTGTTTCAAAAATGCTTTTTAGTGTTAAATGTAAAAAAATAAATAAAAAGTAGACATATTGGGTATCTCCATGTTCGTAAGAATCTGCTCTATAAAAATATCACATGACCTAACCCCTCAAGTAAACACTGTAAAAAAAAATTATAAAAACTTTGTCAAAAGCCATTTTTTTGCCACCTTACATCACAAAAAGTGTAATAGCAAGCGATCAAAAAGTCATATGACCCCCCAAATAGTGCCAATCTAACAGTCACCTCATCCCGCAAAAATGATACCCAACCTGAGACAATTGCCTAAAAACTGAAAAATATATGGCTCTCAGACTATGGAGATACTAAAACATGTTTTTTTTTATTCAAAAGGATATTATTGTGTAAAACCAAAATAAATAAAAAAGGTATACATATTATGTATCGCCGCGTCCGTAAGGACCTGCTCTATAAAAATATAACATGACCTAACCCCTCAGATGAACGCCGTAAACATAAAAAATAAAAACGTTGTCAAACAAGCCATTTTTTGTCACCTTACATCACAAAAAGTGTAATAGTAAGCGATCAAAAAGTCATATGCACCCCAAGATAGTACCATTCGAACCGCCATCTCATCCCGCAAAAATGAGCCCCTACATAGGACAATCGCCCAAAAAAAAAAAAAATATGGCTCTCAAACTATGGAGACACTAAAACATGATTTTTTTTGTTTTAAAAATGATATTATTGTGTAAAACTTATATAAATAAATAAAAAGTATACATATTATGTATCACCGCGTCCGTCACAACCTAATCTATAAAAATAACACATGACCTAACCCCTCAGCTGAACACAGCAAAAAAAAATAAATACGGTGTCAAAAGCCATTTTTGTCACCTTATATCACAAAAAGTGTAATAGCAAGCGACCAAAATGTCATATGCACCCCAAGATAGTGCCAATCAAACCGCCATCTCATCCCGCAAAAAATGAGCCCCTTCATAAGACAGTGGCCCAAAAAAATAAAATAAAACTATGGCTTTCAGAATGTGGAGACACTAAAAAATTTTTTTTTTCAAAAATGCTTTATTATGTAAAACTGAAACAAAAAACCCCAAAAAGTAGTCATATTTGGTATTGTCGCATCCGTAACAACCTGCTCTATAGAAATAGCACACAATCTAACCTGTCAGTTCAACTATGTAAATAACAAAAAATAAAAACAGTCCCAAAACAGCTATTTTTTTTGCAAATTTTCCATTTTAATCCATTTTTCCAGTAACAAAGCAAGGGTTAACAGCTAAACAAAACTCAATATTTATTGCCCTGATTCTCTTGTTTGCACAAACACCCCATATGTGGTCGTAAACTACTGTATGGCCAAACGGCAGGGCACAGAAGGAAGGGAACGCCATATGGTTTTTGGAAGGCAGATTTTGCTAGACTGGTTTTTGACACTATGTCCCATTTGAAGCCCCCTGATGCACCCCTACAGTAGAAACTCCAAAAAGTGACCCCATTTTGGAAACTACGGGATAAGGTGTCAGTTTTGTTGGTACTATTCTAGGGTAAACATGATTTTTGGTTGCTCTATATTACACTTTTTTGAGACAAGGTAACAAAAATAGAAATTTGGAAATTTCATCTCCATTTGCCAATAACTCTTGTGGAACACCTAAAGGGTTAACAAAGTTTGTAAAACTGGTTTTGAATACCTTGAGGGGTGTAGTTTCTTAGATGGAGTCACTTTTATGGAGTTTCTACTCTAGGGGTGCATCGGGGCTTCAAATGGGACATGGTGTCAAAAATCCAGTCCAGCAAAATCTGCCTTCCAAAAACCATATGGTGTTCCTTTCCTTCTGCGCCCTGCAGTTTGGCCATACAGCAGTTTACGACCACATATTTGGTGTTCGTGCAAACTGCAGAATCGGGGGAATAAATATTAAGTTTTGTTTGGCTATTAACCCTTGCTTTGTTACTGGAAAAAATGGATTAAAATGGAAAATTTTACAAAAAATTGAAATTCTGAAATTTTATCTCCATTTGCCATTAACTCTTGTGGAAAACCTAAAGGCTTAATGACGTTTGTAAAATCAGTTTTGAATACCTTGAAGGGTGTAGTTTCTAGAATGGGGTCATTTTTGGGTGGTTTTATTATGTAAGCCTCACAAAGTGACTTCAGACCTGAACTGGTCCCTAAAAAGTGGGTTTTTGAAAATTTCTGAAAAATTTCACGATTTGCTTCTAAACTTCTAAGCCTTGTAACGCCCCCAAAAAATAAAATGGCATTCCCAAAATGATCGATACATGAAGTAGACATTTGGGGAATGTAAATCAATAACTTTTTTTGGCAGTATTACTATGTATTATAGAAGTAGAGTAATTGAAACTTGGAAAATTGCAAATTTTTCAAAATTTTGGGTAAATTTGGTATTTTTTTATAAATAAAAATGAAATTTTTCGACTTCATTTTACCAGTGTCATGAACTACAATATGTGACGAAAAAACATTCTCAGAATGGCCTGGATAAGAAAAAGCGTTTTAAAGTTATCACCACATAAAGTGACAATGGTCTGATTTTGAAAAAATGGCCTGGTCCTTAAGGTGAAATAGGGCCGTGTCCTTAAGGGGTTAAAATATTTTTTTAAAAATTCCTATACGATGAAAATCTTGGTGAAAATCAATCCTTCACTGTGTCTAATATGCGAACGTCACTGTCATGAAACAAGTGTCTTTTGTCTTTAAGATGTTGGTACACAGCTGCAGGTGTTAGCTCTTCTGTACTGGGCCATAAGCCGGGGTAGCTGTTGTTTTGTTTCCCCATTGTACAAGTTTTGGTACTCCTCACTGCACTGGACTGCATACACAATACATCTTATGTGTTGACATTGAGTCTTCTGGACGAACCAGCTTCTCCCTCAGTAGGTGTCCCGGTTTAAAGTAGAAACCCTGAACAGAGGTGCAGGGGTGCGACATCTATTGTCTGCCACTTACAATGCTGTTTTACCACATCTCCTGAGACACTTTAATCATATCTTATAGTCTCAGTCATGCAAATTGCAATCAGCATCTTACCTCCATGATGTCCTTGACCTTGTGTTTCCTTTGATAAACAGATTTCTGTAACCGAAGCATGAGTCACCATTATTTAATACCAGAAATTTCTTCTACAAGTCATTTTAATTGAGAAAGCCAGTTAGATGACTAGCAAAATGTCTTCAACAGAAAATACAAGTCCAATTGTTCTAACTTGATGCTTGATCTGGATGAATGAGAAAAAAAATCACATATCTGACCAGTCAACTGTCAGTAAGGTCAGGATGTCAACCAGAGATAATGAATTAATGGCGTCCCAGCAGAAACAAAAATTACCCTATAAAACGTAACCTTTATTAGTATTACTAAAAAAGAAAAAGTTAAAAAAATTAACCCCAGCAAAAAACTCTACAATGTCCCTACTCTTGCCCTGCCTGAGAGCAGAACTGTCGTCCTGACAAGGGTGTCTTCTTAGCTTTCCCTCTATTACCCTGATACCAGTGGGGTCCAAGAAAGCAGGGAGTCACCAGATATAGGGTCAAGAAATGTCACGAATGTTCAACCAATGGGGCATACCAAGCTTTTGCTTTTGCCATGGGGCCCCTGGGGAAGCATAAAATACAGGGGCAGATTTTCTAATAGTGTTGAACTTTACATTGTCTAAAAATGTGAATCACAGTCTTAGGGGATCATTTATTAAGACTAGTGTTTTAGACGCCGGTCTTAATATCCCTTATAGCTGGCGGTGGATCCGCTGGAGTTCTGTAAGGACCTTTGCGTCGCAATCTGCATCATAAATACGTCATTAGTAAATAACCCCCTTAATGTTAAATAAATTTGGAGTGTCGTAAATCCTGCCTGTCTAGTCTAAGTTTCAAGCACATATAACCACATATAAGTTGGCATAGTTTTACTACAAATATGCGCCAACATTGAATTTTGGCAAACAGAGCTGCATTGAGGCCAAGCCCCCTTTTGCAAATCCATGCCTCTTTCTAGAGAATCCTTGCCCCCTTGTCGGACAAGGTGTAAAAGCTAAGACAAGTGTGTAAAACAGTAAATGTGACGCAAAGCATGCACGCTAGTTTTATGTGTGCAAATTGCTCCAGAAAAATGCCAAATTTTCATTGGTAAATTTGCCCCACAGTCTGTATTCATAAAGACTGGCACCAGTTTTATAATTTAAAATTTTACTTAATTAAAGTATGCACGTATACAATCTGAGTCTTATAATGATGCTTTACAATAAAAATATCCTTTTTACAAAACTGTATTATCAAATGAATAAAGAATTATGCTTTCATAGTTTGTAATGTTACCTAAATTAACAGCAATATGTTCTAGTTTTATTTATTTTTTCCTGCTCGACTTCAATGACATATTTTGTCCATATTGCTGTCTTCGCTAGTAAATGTAAATATGAACAAATGGAAATATCTGTGCAATGCTGCCATCTTGTGGAATGTGTTCAGAATTGACGTTTGAAAAATCTGAACAGAGAATCAAATTTTTGTTTTTAGATTCTGCTATAGATTATATATTTCCTATTAAACTACATATCACAAGATTTTTAGACCTGCAGTATACGTGAAAGCTGTATCCAAAGACACAACTATCTAAACAGCTGTATTGCTCCAGTTATTTTCTCTGGGTCAGTTCTAATTATAAGAAACCTTTTACGCTTTAAACTGATGAACTATAGTGTTCAGCGAACTGAACTTTGCGAGTTCGGGTACCTTGACCTGAACCCGAACTTTGCAGCAAAAGTTCGGGTTCGAGTTCGGTGTTCGGGCATTTAATAAAGCTTGTTGAAAGGCAGCAGGGCAGCCAATCAACAAGCTTTTAAGCTGTGGGCACTTAGAAGCCATCACAGCCATGCCTAGTAATGGCATTGCTAAGATTGGCCAGTGCATCATGTGACCCACCCTCTATACAAGATGGATCACTTGTAGCACCGCCCATCAGCTCTGAGTATTGCAGAGACAGGCAGCTGAATTAAGGGAGAGTGTTAGGAATCTCAACTGTCTATTTATACTGTGGGTGACCTAAAGTGATTTTTTTTGTGGGTGCAATACACCAGCTTTGCACCCCTGACACAGAAATATAATAATTAATGGTGTTGGGTGCGAATATTCGAATTGCAAATTTTAATTGCAAATGTCTCAACTTTGAGAATTCTCGAATATTTAGAATATAGTGATATATTCAGTAACCTCACTTTTTGCTTGTGGGCCAATGAGAAGGCTGCAATTTCTTTGTCTGAGCTTAGCAACATCCCTAGCAACCAATAGGAAAGTTGCCTACCCCTTACTATATAAGAAACTCCCCACAGCCATTTTCTGCAGTTTTTTTTTTTTTTTCAATTCTGAGAGACAGCAGTGTTAGATGCAATAATGGTCTTTGTATGGAATACACAGCTTCTGTGTATCGTCCCAATATTCAAAGTGAGTCCAATCCACCCATATGTAGGGAATACAGTGTTCACATGTAATGTGTAGTACTCACGATAAGTCGCGCTGATCAAAGCTTGTTTACGTGTAGAATTTCTTTCTGTGGCATCCCACAGCTCCCCCGCGCTCCAGCAGCAGCGTCTCTCAGGATCTCATCACAATTTTCGTGAGACTTGGTCCGTATATCGATTCTGTGGGTAAAAGAGTACTGTATTCCCTACCGGTGAGTTTTAATACATGGCCATGTACATTTAGCAGTTGGTTGACGCACAGGTATTCCGCCCAGACGCGTTTCGAGATAGCTTATCTCTTCCTCAGTGGGTAACCTGTGGTCTTGATCGTCTCGTCTTTTATATTCTCTTTGTTAGTGGTTGATTGGTTGCATCAACTTTAACAGGTATTGTGGATTGTATTGGATAATCAGGGACTTGCAGAATATAAAATTAAAATAATCCTCATGGTTTCAAGTGTTGCGCAAAAATATTTCGCACAAAACAACAAGTGCAAAACAAATAATATCAACATCAAAAGCAACGGCCTTCTCAAATTTAAAACCACAAAATCGGACAATCAAGTGCAATGCATTTTTAGTGCGTTGTTTTACTTTCTAAGGTCTGTCTTTCCCAAAGTTTTAGACTTATATTGTTCCAGTCTAACATCACTATAAATACTGTGGCAATGTGAACACTGATGTGTGCGGTGAAGCCCCAGGGAAACCGTCAGACAGGGCTGTTTGCACCGAGAGCGTGTCACCAAGGTGCCTGGCCTTGGTGGAGTGAAAGCCCAAGTTAAGTATAGTATTAGTATAGCTGGCTCAGCTAGTTCCAGGGCGGGCTTTTACTGGGAACAGGTAATGTGCTGGGTGGGTGCCTGTTCCCCATGCTCCAGTCCGGGGTTTCGGACAGGTCCATGTCTATTTAGTCCTGCTGCTGGACAAGGTGTGTTACTCTGGGAGAGAGTGTTTTTGTGTAGCAGAGTTCTGGTGAGGCTCTGGGAACGTGATCTCAGCTGAGGAGGGCTGAGGGGCCACGGGGCTAGGTGCTAGCCACAATTCATGGACGTTCGGCTGGGAAAGCCGCATGGGTTCCCGTGTGTGTGAATGGGGTCTTAGGTGAGTCAGCGATTTCTTATGTATTAGGTAGTGCCTAGACGGGCAGGTGTTCATTTATATCATTTTGTTTGAGAAGACTGCCAAATAAATGCACTGTTTGGACATGAAATCCGTTGTCTGGAAGGAAGTTTGTGTGAATGACCCCCGGGACCAGAGCTAACCCCCCACATTTGGTGTCCGATGCGGGCAGTCGTCCCTGCTGGAAAAGGCAAAGCGTTGCTGGGAGCAACAAACAAGCAGAAAAAGCAGGTGCTGCTGAATGCTATTTTTGATGGTGAGAAAGTTTAAAGAGACTGTTATGTCTGCGGTACAGTGCTGAGATTGTCTCTACAGGGAGACACCTGGAGACTGGTCTCAGATTAAAGTGGACGTGTTAAGAAAAAAAAAAAAAAAGAATTTTTTTTCCTGGTGTCTGGACTGTCTGTTGCTATGGGGTGGATGGAGGATCTCGCCGAGCAGCTGAGGCAGGCCAATTTGGAGGGGGAGGCTTTGAGGGCGCAATTGCAGTTGGCCCTGGAGAGAAAGCCTTCAAATCCGAATGGACAGTTTGTAAAAGTCCAAAGTGTCGGTGATGCGGCTGGAAAACCAGACGAAAAGGTGTTGTGTGCCGTTGCTAAGGGCAACCGTCGGGAAGAAAAGAAGAGAGAGAGCGGTGCGGCTCTCAAGAGTTCAAGTGTTTGCGGCATACAGAGTCCTAGAGAGGATGTGCGGAGGAGCAGTAATGCGGTTGCTAGGTGCAACCAACCACTACAGAGTGCAGCTGCATGGCAAAGAGAGAGCGCTGCTGGAGATGCCGCCAAGTCACAAAGTGTGCACCTGATTGTCCTATGGCCAGGAGTCAGGTAACCAGGAATCAAAGGCTGGATGTTCCTAATGTCCAGGAGCAGGACGGTGACCTTGGGGAAGATGTTCCTGAACTCCCTCATCGCCTGGGACTGCCGAACCCATGACATCTGAGGGTAAGACTGTTCCGATTATTACTCCGTGTGTTGCAGAGGGTCAGGTGATCCTGGTTCAGACCAGCCCGGTGACTGAGAACTGTGTGCGGGACATTCATGGGGATAGCATGAACTGTCCGGTGGCTCTCACGGCGTGTGAGACTCCAGTGCAAACAGGGACTCGAGAAATTCGTGATGCAGTTTCACGTATATCTGATATGTTGTTTGGCCAGGATGTTGAATCGTTGCTGTGGGGTAGGCAGACCCTTCTGCAGGAAGTGACGAGGCTCCTGCAGAATCGGTAGCGACCCCTTTAAGTGATGTGACCATTAAAAACAGTGGCGCTGATAAGGTGCAAAGCGATTGTGTCAAGTTTGCGGAAATGCCAAATGAAAGTATGATGCCATGTGATGTTGATATGCATTTTCCACTGCAGGGTGTGACCAGGGGAGAAGTGCTCCCTGTAGGTAAAAATGTAAAAGTTGGAAAAATGCCGATAAATGTTGAGAGCACAGAGTTGGGGAACCCACTGTAGTGAATGTGCAGGAAACAGTGGCTAGAGAAGTGTCCAAGGTGGGGATTAGCTCAGCAGTGCCCCTTGAGGGCAGGATTGAGAATGACATGAGCGGTATATATGACGCATGTGCTGTGACCGATAGCAACTCAGAGAGAGAGGCTGCCATGTTGAGGTCTGGCCAAACTGATATGGTTACTGGTAGCAACCAGACGATAGTTATACCTGACGTGACGAGAGGCGAGTGGGGAGATGGCGGCCTAGTGTCTGAGACCCATACCCAGGCAGGGCTAGATGACAGGACATGTCAGTACAGCTGCAATCGTGAAGTCGGTTTCTCTTCCCTACATGGTCCCTAGGTACAATAGCGAAGGGACTACTGCCTGATGCCCAGAAGAAAATGAAAGTCTCCAGAAAGTTACACAAGCCTGTAGTAGACATTGACAAAAGTCTTGGCGAGGTCCTACGAGACACTCCTACGTCTGGTACTGCTGCAGAACAGAGTAAAGAGCCGCTGGATCCAGAGGCCAAAAGGGAGTGCATCCAACAAGCTGATGCGAAAAACTCAAATAGAAGCGGAAATTCTCCAACTTCAAGAGGAACTTGCAGTTTCGGAGCGATCCAGACTTCATGCAGAGCAGGAAAGAGATGAACTGGCTGATGAGGTCTTAAACAGTGCCTCAGAAAAATCTGCCCTCTTGGAGGAGCAAAGACATTTGGAAGCCAGTGTGGCGCAACTTCATCAAGAGTTGCGTGATCGAATAGTGGACCTGGACAACCAGAGACAAACTGTGTCTAGATTGGAGAAGAAACAGAAGAAGTTTGACCAGCTCCTGGCTGCAGAGAAATATGTTGCGGCCCGATATGCCGAAGAACGTGACCGAGCGGAGGCTGATGCTCTGGAGAAAAAGTCCAAGGCCATCTCCTTGGCTAGAGCCCTTGAAAAAGCGCTTAAGGAGCGAGGTGAATTGGAGAGGCTGAACAAGCAACTCAGAGCAGAGATGGAAGTTCTCAGGAGCTCAAAAGATAAAGTCTATGAGTTGGAGAGGCCTAAGCGTGCTCCTGCACAGCAGGTGGAAGAAAATGAGATACCTGAAGAGGAAGATCCTCTAAAAGATGCCAAGAAGGCAGAGCCTGTTAAGAATGGGTCTGGAGATGGTGGCGCTGTGGTGCCAGCCGAGGCAGAGAAGAAGATGGATGAGGTATCTGCTGAACCAGATGAAGGTGCTGAGGTAGATGCAAAAGCCCAGGGACTCGTGGCGGTGTGTGGCCAGGACCTGGTCATGAGAGACATTCCTCTGCTGTCAATGCCTTCCAGAAAGCCAGCAGTCTGCTGGGGAAGAAATACGGGGGACCGACGACCAGTATGAGGGTCCTGTCTACTCCGATGGGCTGGCTCTCCTGAATCCTATCCGAAGGGAGAACCATATCCGGGTGAATCTCTGCAGGAATTGCCAGAAGACGACGAGTCTGGTGAAGACCCTGATGTCCCCCGTACTCTCCAACCATGATGAGAAAGAGGAGGAGTTAAGAAATCAAGTATATGATGCCGTGTCCAAGAAGGATGAGAAGGCTAATCAACTGAATGAAGACTCCAAAAGAGACTCAAAGGCTGAAGAAGCTAAGGCCGATGAGTTGGAGTGGGAGAAATCCTGGTATGTTCCAGAGACCAAAGAGAAGGATGAAGAAGAATCTGCTGAAGTGGGGCGTGCCACTGAAGAAGCAGAAGACTCTGAAATTGGAGCCAAACTTGACGTAACCCCTGTGGGGAGTAAAGGAAAAAGAAAGACGCTATCTGTTGATAAAATAAAGAGACAAAAAGAGGCAAGTCTTAAGAAGCGTGCTCGGTTGAAGCAGCTGTGTAAGAAAAAGGGAGAGAGAGATAAAAAATAGAAAGAGAGGGTCTGCCTGTCACATGGAAACGGGAACCTCTTAGACACTATCTCTTGGGCAAGAGGTCAATGTGGTGACAAACCAAGCCTTGCTGGCTTGGGTATGGCAAAATAAAGGGAAAATGATGACGCCGACCACATCTTCCAGAGGGAATGTTGAGACAGACGCTAGAAAGGGCGGATGCCCTGTCATGAGCATCCGGTTAGTGTATGTGTTCACCCCCACAGGTGTGAACAGAGGGGGGATATGTGGCAATGTGAACACTGATGTGTGCGGTGAAGCCCCAGGGAAACCGTCAGACAGGGCTGTTTGCACCGAGAGCGTGTCACCAAGGTGCCTGGCCTTGGTGGAGTGAAAGCCCAAGTTAAGTATAGTATTAGTATAGCTGGCTCAGCTAGTTCCAGGGCGGGCTTTTACTGGGAACAGGTAATGTGCTGGGTGGGTGCCTGTTCCCATGCTCCAGTCCGGGTTTCGGACAGGTCCATGTCTATTTAGTCCTGCTGCTGGACAAGGTGTGTCACTCTGGGAGAGAGTGTTTTTGTGTAGCAGAGTTCTGGTGAGGCTCTGGGAACGTGATCTCAGCTGAGGAGGGCTGAGGGGCCACGGGGCTAGGTGCTAGCCACAATCCATGGACGCTCGGCTGGGAAAGCCGCATGGGTTCCCGTGTGTGTGAATGGGGTCTTAGGTGAGTCAGCGATTTCTTATGTATTAGGTAGTGCCTAGACGGGCAGGTGTTCATTTATGTCATTTTGTTTGAGAAGACTGCCAAATAAATGCACTGTTTGGACATGAAATCCGTTGTCTGGAAGGAAGTTTGTGTGAATGACCCCCGGGACCAGAGCTAACCCCCCACAATACATATGCAGAGTGGGCCCCTATATCCTCCACATACCGGATTTTCAAAAGGAGGTGGCTGTCCATCTGTTGCAATTGTTTAATTGTTTCAATAGTGTAATGGATTTGGTTACTCATAAAGTGGACTTGTGATATTTCTAAATGTTTGTCTTCGGTCTTTTAATTGGATATCACATCTAAAAGATTTTTTATGCGTCTTTCATGCGATTTTTCTTTTACTATTGCATTTTTGTGATATATGTGCAAAAAGTGCTTATTAGTGCCCTATATAAAATATTATTTTGTTAGAGGGTGAATATGTCAGATTTATGTCTGTGATTCCCTATGACTTATAAATCCACCTTAACTTATGTGTATTTTCTATATGGGTTACTAATGAGTAACTTTATTCTAATGGTGTTTTACTTTAATAAGAGCTTAATGTGTATATAAAATAAGTGAATGCAAACAGTGTCAATTATTACACAGTGAGGGTTATGTTTAGGCCAGGGATTTAGTTGAACCCAAAAATTTCTAGGTCTGAATTCAAGCCTGCTGGGAGAAGGCTACCAAAATCATAGATTCTTCTAGACTCAGCTTGAAAAATGTAGTTATAGTGAACCACGCCTATATTGGCGCGCATTACGTGCATATTACATTGCCGATTTTCGCAATCAAGAAAATAACCGTGAATTTTCAAATTTTCAAATATATGACGAATATTCTACCAAATATTCGCAAACTATCGTGAATTTGATTATTGCCCCTGTCGCTCATCACTAATATTTAATCTGGCTGTTAATTCTGTGGGTGACGTATAGCGATTATTTGTGGGTGCAATGAACCATCTTTGTACCTTTGACACAGAAATATAATAATTAATCTGTCCACCTGCACTGCATCCGTGACAGGGAAATGAATATATTTAACCTGTCTGTTAGATCGGTGGGTGACATATACCCATTTTTTGTGTGAGGTACACCTGCACTGCATCCGTGACAGGGAAATTAATATAGTTAATCCGTCTGTTAGTTCAGTGGGGCACATATACCCATTTTTGGTGTGAGGTACACCTGCACTGCATCTGTGACAGGGAAATTAATATAGTTAATCCATCTGTTAGAAAGGTGAGTGACAGGGCGTGGCCTAGCGTGGCATGGAGTGAGACGCACGGGGAAGCACTCCTGCTGATATCCTGTAAAATCCTCCTGAGGAACCCTCATATCGGGGGGTGAAGTGTCTCCTACCTGCAACCAGGGATCGGTGTTCGCCTTGGGGACCAGAGAGAGCCGCAATATTTTCCGAAGCGGGCAAAGTCCGTAGCCCGTGCAGACCGTGGAGAGGACGGGCAAGATGGCGCTGGTATGGAGGAAGAGAGGGGGAGACAAGAAGCGGTGAGCCGCAGTTCAGCAGCTCGGCTCAGTAAATATGCCCCGTGGCTGGCGCTGCAATTGCCTCAGAACAGGAGGCACTTACCTTGGATGAGGAGGGCAGGGGGGGGAGATGGCGGCAAGCCATGTGCAACCTGTGATCCTGGACATACTGCAGATGATTTTGCAAACCATACAATTAGAGAACCCACCCTCAAAGATCATGGTTGCAGCAGCCAGTTGTAACCAAACTCGGAAGGCCTTGAGTCTACAAATATGTAATATGAGATCTGATATATGCTTGATTCGGCATAACATGCATAAAATTACAGAAAGGACATCTGCACTTGAAAAAAGATTGTCTGATGTGGAGGATGAAATAGGATCTCTTAAAAAGAAGTCAAATGGGTTGGCGAGTGATGTGGCGGCTTCACTTGCAAAAACAGACGATCTTGAGAACAGATCCCGCCTCAATAACAGTCACATAGTGGGAGTCCCTGAGAAAAAAGAGGGGCCTAATGCAATGGAATATATTGAGAAATGGCTACATAAGCTGCTCAAAGATAAAGGTTTATCTACGCTGTATGCAGTAGAAAGGGCTCATGGAGTCCCCATTAGAGATGGCCCGAACTATCCGGACAGCATCCTGACAGCACCCCAAAAAGCCCTTTTTAGAGCTGCAACATTAGTCTGCTTTTTTTTTTCTCCATATACATATTGCAGTTGCCTGGCCTGCCTGTGTGTGAGGAGCTGCAGGCCCACAGACTGTAGTGTGCCCACTGCTAGTGCCCACCCCTGTCATCCCATGTGGCACAGGACTTTGCATCAAAAAAAGGCATTTAATTTTTACACTTTAATCTAAGGTTAGTTGCCTGCCAGTGTGTGTCAGGCTGACTTCCACTGACTGTAGTGTGCCCACT
This sequence comes from Bufotes viridis, assembly GCA_033119425.1. Classification (NCBI taxonomy): domain Eukaryota; kingdom Metazoa; phylum Chordata; class Amphibia; order Anura; family Bufonidae; genus Bufotes; species Bufotes viridis. The sequence goes on along the minus strand of CM065593.1, from coordinate 125,749,842 downwards.
GCCAGTGCCCACCACTCATACCGGCTGGCACAGGACTTTGCATAAAAAATGGCCATTTAATATTTACACTTTAGTGTAATTTCAGTTGCTTGTCTGCTGCTAGTGTGTGTCAGGCCGACTTCCACTGACTGTAGTGTGCCCACTGCCAGTGCCAACCACTGATACCGGGTGGCACAGTAGCTTGCCGATAAAGAAGGCATTTCATTTCTAGACAGTAGTCTAAATTCAGTTGCTTGCCTGCTGCCAGTGTGTGTCAGGCCCACTTCCACAGACTGTAGTGTGCCCACTGCCAGTGCCAACCACTCATACCGGGTGGCACAGTAGCTTGCCGATAAATAAGGCATTTCATTTTTAGACAGTAGTCTAAATTCAGTTGCTTGCCTGCTGCAAGTGTGTGTCAGGCCCACTTCCACAGACTGTAGTGTGCCCACTGCCAGTGCCAACCACTGATACCGGGTGGCACAGTAGCTTGCCGATAAATAAGGCATTTCATTTTTAGACAGTAGTCTAAATTCAGTTGCTTGCCTGCTGCCAGTGTGTGTCAGGCCCACTTCCACAGACTGTAGTGTGCCCACTGCCAGTGCCAACCAACCACTGATAACCGGGTGGCACAGTAGCTTGCCGATAAATAAGGCATTTCATTTTTAGACAGTAGTCTAAATTCAGTTGCTTGCCTGCTGCCAGTGTGTGTCAGGCCCACTTCCACTGACTGTAGTGTGCCCACTGCCAGTGCCAACCACTGATACCGGGTGGCACAGTAGCTTGCCGATAAATAAGGCATTTCATTTTTACACATTAGTCTAATTTTAGTTGCTTGCCTGCTGCCAGTGTGTGTCAGGCCCACTTCCACAGACTGTAGTGTGCCCACTGCCAGTGCACACCACTGATACCGGGTGGCACAGTACCTAGCACGCGTAGTACCACTTATCTAAAAAAAAAAAATTACAGGCAGAGGCAGGCCACTCTGCAGAGGCAGTCGTGGTCATGGTGCTGTGATTTCCACTGTCCCTGGAATAATGCCTAGTGTTCAGAGGCCACGTACCCTGAACCCGAAAATTTCTGAGGACATAGTTGACTGGCTTAGACAGGACACCCAATCTTCAACAGCTTCCGCTAAGAACCTTGACGTTCCATCCTCCTCCAGCTCAGCTTTGGTCACCTGCTCTCAAGTTACCACGCACCCGCCCGCCGCCACCACCACAGCCACCACAGCCGCTTCACTTGATCCGTCAGAGGAGTTATTTACACATCAGTTGGATGCAATTAGTGAAGCACAACCATTATTGCCAGATGATGTAGATTACAGGGATATGTCTCAGTCAGGCAGGATTACACACATGGACGTACAGTGTGATGATGATGATGATGATGTGGTACCCGCTGCTGCTTCCTTTGCTGAGGTGTCAGATACAAGTGAAGCGGTTGATGATGACGATGTGTCCACGGATGCCACGTGGGTGCCTGCTCGAAGAGAAGAAGAGGGGGAAAGTTCAGATGGGGAAACAGAGAGAATGAGGAGACGAGTTGTAAGCAGGGGGAGGTCGTCGCAAGGAGTTAGTGGCACAGTCAGACAGCATGTATCGGCACCTGGGGTCAGCCAGACAGCACGCCAGTCAACGCATGCTGTTGCCACCACCAGAATGCCGTCATTGCAAAGCTCAGCAGCGTGGCATTTTTTGTGTGTGTCTGCCTCTGATAACAGCAATGCCATTTGCAACCTGTGCCAAAAGAAACTGAGTTGTGGGAAGTCCAACATCCACCTCGGTACAACTGCTTTGCGAAGGCACATGATCTCACATCACAAACGCCTATGGGATCAACACATGAGTACAAGCAGCACACAAACTCAAAGCCACCATGCTCCTCCTGGTCTAGCAGCTTCAGCCACTTCAACCACTGCTGTCCTCCCTGCCCCCTCTCAACCAACCGCCACTCCTCCTCTCACCTTCAGCAGTTCCTGCTCATCTGCCCACAGTCAGGTGTCTGTCAAGGACATGTTTGAGCGTAAAAAGCCAATGTCACAGAATTTTCACTATTGGGACACCACAGTGGAAGGTACCCGGACGAAATTTTTTTCAAAAAAGGCAATCCCAAACCTCTACCATGTCATTGAAAAGGAAGTCATGGCATCTCTGGCATACAGTGTTGGGGCAAGGGTCCATATGACCACTGATACCTGGTCTGCAAAGCACGGTCAGGGCAGGTATATCACGTACACTGCGCATTGGGTCAACCTGCTGACAAGCATGGAATGCGTGGCTCCGCGGCGGAGTTGGTGACACCGCCACGACTTGCAGGCAGACCTACTGCCACCGCCTCTACTCCTACTCCATCCTCTTCGATATCCTCCTCGGCTGAGTCCTCTTCTTCTGCGGTGTCTGGCTGCACATCAACTGAATCCCCCCAGCTCCCCAGGGGCTATTCCACATCCCGGATACGACAGTGTCACGCTGTCTTGGGGTTGACTTGCCTGAAAGCAGAGAACCACACAGGACCAGCACTCCTGTCCGCCCTGAACTCAAAGGTGGATCAGTGGCTGACCCCGCACCAACCGGAGATCGGCAAAGTGGTGTGTGACAATGGAACAAATTTGTTGTCGGCATTGAATTTGGGCAAGTTGTTACATGTGCCGTGCATGGCACATGTGTTGAATCTCATCGTACAACGCTTTGTGTCTAAGTACCCAGGCTTACAGGACATCCTCAAGCAGGCCAGGAAGGTGTGTGGCCATTTCAGGCGTTCCTACACGGCCACGGCGCACTTTTCCGATATTCAGCGGCGAAACAACATGCCAGTGAGGCGCTTGATTTGCGACAGCCCAACACGTTGGAATTCAACACTCCTAATGTTCGACCGCCTGCTCCAACAAGAAAAAGCCGTCAACGAGTATTTGTATGACCAGGGTGCTAGGACAGCCTCTGCGGATCTGGGAATTTTTTTGCCACGTTACTGGACGCTCATGCGCAATGCCTGTAGGCTCATGCGTCCTTTTGAGGAGGTGACAAACCTAGTCAGTCGTACCGAAGGCACCATCAGCAACCTCATCCCATTTGTGTTCTTCCTGGAGCGTGCCCTGCGAAGAGTGCTGGATCAGGCTGTAGATGAGCGTGAAGAGGAAGAGGAAGAGTTGTGGTCACCATCACCACCAGAAACAGCCTTGTCATCATCGCTTGCCGGACATGCGGCAACGCTGGAAGAGAAGTATGAGGAAGAGGAGTCAGAGGAGGAATGTGGCGGCTTTGAAGAGGAGGAAGACCAACCACAGCAGGCACCCCAGGGTGCTCGTTGTTGTCACCTATCTGGTACCCATAGTGTTGTATGTGGCTAGGGGGAAGAACAGACCGTCAATGACATCAGTGAGGACGAGGAACGGGAAATGAGTAGCTCTGCATCCAACCTTGTTCAAAAGGGGTCTTTCATGCTGTCATGTCTGTTGAGGGACCCTCGTATAAAAAGGATGTAGAAGAACGACCTGTACTGGGTGGCCACGCTACTAGACCCCCGGTATAAGCAGAAAGTGGCAAAAATGTTACCAAATTACCGAAAGTCGGAAAGGATGCAGCAGTTCAAAACCAAACTAAAAAATATGCTTTACACAGCTTATAAGGGGGATGTCACAGCACAACGGGAATCTAACAGGGGAAAAGGTGAGTGTAATCGTCCTCCTACCACGGCGGCAAGGACTAGACGATTTACAGATGTGTTGTTGATGGAGTACATGCGGAGCTTTTTCAGTCCTACTCATCGCCACAGCCCTTCGGGATCCAGCCTTAGAGAACGACTCGACCGACAGGTAGCAGACTACCTCGCCTTAACAGCAGATATCGACACTCTGAGGAGCAATGAACACCTTCACTACTGGGTGTGCAGGCTTGACCTGTGGCCTGAGCTATCCCAGTTTGCGATAGAACTTCTGGCCTGCCCTGCTTCAAGTGTCCTGTCAGAAAGGACCTTCAGTGCAGCAGGAGGCATTGTCACTGACAAGAGAAGTCGCCTCGGTCAAAAAGTGTTGATTACCTCACCTTCATAAAGATGAATGAGGCATGGATCCCGAAGGGACTGACAGTGGGGGATACGTTTGACTAACAAAAGGCCTGATTACATGCCTTGGCCTCAAAATGGTCCCCACGCTGCTGTATTTAATGTCTGCATACCGGATGACTTTCGTGAATTCTTCACCACCAACTAGGGTTCAAGCCGCAATGTTTTAGACACTTTTCTGCCTGGAAAACATCAATTTTTCCGGCCGCTGCTACAATAGCGGCTGCAACAATGCCATTATTTTTCAGGCATGTGTACATGCCTAATTTTTCTATCCTTTGGTGCAGCACTGTGGCTGCAAAAACAAACCAAAACAAAAAGGCACATACAAGTGTCAATTCCCCTTCGTGATCGTTACCTTGGTGTGGTGAAGGGGCTTGCGTATCACAATGAAGCAATCATCACCTCTATGAGTGTGGTGGCAATGTTGCCACACCCCAGATGATTTTTCATAGAAAAAACATTAATTTACTTTTTTTTTTATATGTGGTATGGGTTTTTAATACATAAAATAAAAAATCATAATAAAGTCTCTTAATAGTTTATTAGAAATGATGCAGACAATTAAAAAAATCCCCATCAATTCCAATACAAAGCAAGTACAGAGCTCAGAACTAAATTATTTCATGATGTCATGGTAATGGTTCGCTAATTCGACAATGGTTAATCAATTCGACCGGATAGGGTACGTAACAGGGATTAAACTGATAGGAATAGTACTAGTTAAGACACAACTTATATAGGGTGTCACAGCACATTGCTCTGTGCACGCGCAGTGCCCCAATTTGGGAGTATGAGGACCGACCAAGCTGCTTTTTCCATCTCCCGGTTCCTGAAATCAATTCAGTTTGGTGTATGAGAGTTTGGTCTGTCACTGTGAAGGCAGTCGAAGGTACCCGGCCTAAATTTTTTTTCACAAAAGGCAATCCCACAAAAGGCAATCCCTGACATGGGATGTAACAGGGATTAAACTGATGAGAATAGTACTACAGAAAATACCACTCATATCGGGTGTGACAGTAAATTGCACGGCGCAGACGCAGTCACCGTGGTTTAAAACAGAGTGGAGGGAGCCAGCGTTTTTTTAACCATCTCCCTGTTCGAAAAATCAATTCAATAAATGGCCCCCAGATTGGGGACGTTAGAGGGATTAAACTGATGAGAATAGTACTACAGAAATACCACTCATATCGGGTGTGACAGTAAATTGCACGGCGTAGACGCAGTGACCGTGGATAAAAACAAAGGGGAGGGAGCCAGCGTTTTTTTAACCATCTCCCCTTTCGAAAAATCAATTCAATTCACCTTTCGGGGACCCTTGGTGTTGTACGTGGCTGGATGGAGGAAGAAACCTTCAATGACATCACCGGGACGTGCTAGCTTGGTATCCAACCTTGTGCAAATGGGGAGTTTGCGGTTGAGCAAATGAACTGTTTGCGGTTGTTTGCGGTGCATTAAAAGGGGAGTTTTGTCTGTAAATGTCTGTAAAGTGGGCGTAACCCTTACACTACCTGATCGATACAACACCATACCTGATCGTATACACACACTGGATGTTTTAAAGCATGTTATTCCAAACAATTTAGGAATGTTAGTTGATTTATGCCCTTTATGGATTAAAACCCGACTCTGCGTCCACTACGTAATTTTCCATGGGAGTTTTGCCATAGATCCCCCTCCGGCATGCCACATTCCAGGTGTTAGACCCCTTGAAACAACTTTCCCATCACCATTGTTGCCAGAAAGAGTCCCTGTGGGTTTTAAAATTCGCCTGCCAATTGAAGTCTATGGCGGTTCGCCCGGTTCGCCCGTTCGCGAACATTTGCGGAAGCTCGCGTTCGCTGTTCGCGAACGGAAAATTTTATGTTCGCGACATCACTAGTCCCCATAAGACCTCTCCCACCTGGGAGACCTCCCAGGCCCATTCTGGCGAAAATCCTACACTTTAAGGATAGAGACACCATTCTGCGCCAATCTAGGGACAATCCAGATCTAGTTGTGAATAGGGTTAAGATCTCCATATTCCCGGACTATTCTAATGAGGTCCAGAAGAAGAGGATGGGATTTCTTGATATTAAGAGATGCCTCCGGTCATTGCAAGTGCCCTATTCTATGCTATTTCCGGCCAAACTACAGGTCGTGGCATTGGGATCAACGCGATTTTTGAAGACCCAGTGGAGGCGGTCCAGTGGCTGGAAAGTAACGGCTGAGCAGGCAAGACAAGGCTCCCTGAGGCCCTCTTCTGGGCCTGTGATCTTTTCCTCACGTGTTATATTTTCTCTCTGATCTCTTTTGTTCAGTTTTGTTAGTTTGCGGATCGAAGAGTGACACTGGTCCAGAAATAGGTTTCAATACTGGGACTATATGACGAAGTATATTTGACAAGTTAATTTGCAGCAGGAGTGTGCGGAGTGCACTGCATAACAGGCCTCAAGACTTGTTAGTAGTTTAGGTCCGGCTTGCTGGACTTTATGTTAGAAGTTAATTTTCATCTTGTTATCAGAGATATGGGCGTTCAGGTTTTTGGGGGCCCTGGTGGAAGAATCTATGGATTGTTCTTCTATCACACTAATCAATGGTATTATGTTAAGGTTAAGGCGGTTGGGGAAGGGTGGTAGGGTGCGGGACGAGAGGACACTCACTTCAATAGGGACACAGAGAGGATGTGTAGGATGATGTTGCCTTCTATCATGAGATCCGACTACTATAATGTGATGTATACTCTGCTGGTCCTGGGAGACAGTATACTCTGCTGGTCCTGGGAGACATGTCCGGGTCCTTGGTGGCAGCAATGGCATTATTTACCAATTTTGAGATATATAGAATTTCCAAAGAGAAGTATATATCATATTGGTTAAGCAGTGTTGCAATGCATGTAATGATTTAATCATTCAGATTGATACTGTAAAGTTGATGTATGTATGTTAAGATACACTGATAGCTTGTATACCTTTGTACTCAGAAATAATAAAAATGATTTGATAAAAAAAAAAAAGAAAGGTGAGTGACATATACCCATTTTTTGTTTGAGGTACACCTGTACTGTATCCGTGACAGGGATTAATATAGTTAATCCGTCTGTTAGTTCGGTGGGCGACATATACCCATTTTTTGTGTGAGGTACACCTCCACTGCATCCGTGACAGGGAAATTAATATAGTTAATCCATCTGTTAGTTTGGTGGGTGACATATACCCATTTCTGGTGTGAGAAACACCTGCACTGCATACACGACAGGGAAATTAATATAGTTAATCCATCTGTTAGTTCAGTGGGTGACCTCAAAGAATGAGGAGAGCATCAAATAAGGGACGTGGCCCCAGTCGTTGTGCTGCTGGTGTTGGTGGAGCTCCTGTTATATTGTCAAATAAAAAACCTTCTTCAGGTGCACATAGGAGACAGAACGTTCAGTGTTATTTCGTAGGCCCGAATACCGATGTACGAATGGTTAGGCCAGAACAAGTAGAGGCGGTAGTAGATTGGGTGGCTGACAGTGCCTCCAGTTCCTTCACATTGTCTCCCACCTGATCCCCTGCTGAAAGTGCAGAGTTGGCACCTACAGCCCATGGGCATCTATCTTTCACCTCACCCCCTTGCAAATCAGGCAAGCACTCTGAACCCCAAGTCATGCAGCAGTCTCTTATGCTTTTTGATGACTCTGTTAGCAGGGTTTCCGTGGGCCATCCACCTAGCCATGCCCCAAAAGTGGAAGAGGTATTCTAGATCTTCGCGAATTGTCGAAGTGCCGATATTCGCGATACAAATTTGAGATTAGAATATTCGCCATCAACACTAGTGCCCCATTTGTCACATGACCCAGCGACATGATGAATGGGGAACATGTCACTGCTGTGGACAGTCATTGGCTGGAGTAGCCACTTGACACTCATCAAACTGTACATTGACGCAAGGAGACTAGAGATCTGCAGAGGTGGAGGGGGGTGAAGGGACAAGAACCAGAACCAGGCTGGGCGGTATGCCAGAAAAGCCACCAGGATGAAAAACACCTTTAAGCTTGCTAGTGACATAGTGTAGTCCACTTTAGGAACAATTTAGATTGTGAAATGGGTGAATATCCCTATGGCGGTGTTGGGGATGGGAGCGTTGGGGTTATAGTCACAGTTAATGTAAACACTGTCCAGTAACTGTAATCATCCTAAGTGTTTATATTAAATGTGTCAAAAACTCCCCTAGTCCTTAAGAATGGCCAGGTGCAGTACATGGAATGCATTTTTAAAGGGCATCTGTCAGCAGATTTGTACCTGTGAAGCTGGCTAACCTGTACACTTGGCAGCTGAAGGCATCTGTCCCATGTTCATATGTGCTCGTATTGCTGAGAAAAATTATGTTTTAATATATGCAAATAAGCCTCTAGAAGCAATGGGGGTGTTGCCGTTACACCTAGAGGCTCTGCTCTCTCCGCAAATGCTCTGCCCTCTGCACTTTGATTGACAGGGCCAGGCGTCATCACGTTTACACTGCCTGACCCTGTCAAAGTGCAGAAAGCGTAGCAGTTGCAGAGAGAGCAGAGCCTCTAGGAGTAATGGCAATGCCCCCCATTGCTCCTAGAGGCTCATTTGCATCTATTAAAACATCATTTTTCTCAGCAATGCAGTCACACATGAATATATGGGACCAACACAGATGCCTTCAGCTGACAAGCACACATGTAACAGGTCAGTCAGCTTCATAGGTACAAATCTGCTGACAGATGTCGTTTAAGGATGAGGTGTGTTGTAGTCACATTTAATATAAAGACTGCCCAGGAACTTTAAATTGCCTAAGTGTTTATATTTAGGGATGAACGAACCCGGACCAGAATGTTCATTGAACATTACAGTGTCCCATCACCCAAACCCGAACACGGACATTGGTGCAAAAGTCCATGTTCAGTGTTCAGATTTTAAATAAAGCTGTGGGTACTTTGAAGCTATCACAGTCATGACTAGTAATATTATGGCTGTCATTAGCTGGCGCAGCACGTGACCCTGCATGCATAAATGCCAGATCACGTTGCGCCGTCATTCTGCTTTCAGTAGTATTGGGACAGGACGCTGCTGCACAGAGGGACAGTCTTACGGTTTTAATGTGGCTGTTCAGTATGTGGGTGACCTGTAGGCATTTTTGATTGGTGCAACACACCTCCTTTGCACCAGTGACACAGAAATACAATACTTAATCATGCTTTTTATTCTGTCGGTGACCAATAACCATTTTTGGAGGCTCTATACTCCGCATTTGCATCCATCTTACTGTAATAGGAGAGTTTATCAGTCTGTTAATTGTGTTGGTGACATTTTTTGGGATTCATAACACCGCCTTTGCATCAGTCTTAGGCCTCTTTCAGATGGGCGTCCCGGACTTGCTCTGGACCTGTCCCAGGTGCATTGCTTGAAACTGAATGTGATACCCAGACCCGAACTTCTTCACTGAAGTTCGGGTTTGGGTTCGGTGTTGTGTAGATTTTATTATTTTCCCTTATAACATTGAAGACGTAATCGCGCTCACCATGTGGTAAACGCGATGATGTCAGCGGAGGTCCTGCTGAAACAAGATAGAAGGATTATGTCATCAAAGATCTTTTTGAAAGAAGAAGAAAGAAGACGATGCCGGCTTCGCGATCAAGTGGATGAGGTGAGTTAATTTTTTTTATTTTTTAACCCCTCAAGGCACATTTTAGTAAGCATTCTGTATTAAAGATGTTATTATATTCCCTTATAATGTAAGGGAAAATAATGCAGTGAAAAGACTTTAATGGGGTCCGGGGTTGCTCATCCCTATCATCTCCTAGCAACCATGCGTGAAAATTGCACAGCATCCGCACTTGCTTGCGGATTCTTGTGCTTTTCACGCAGCCTCATTCATTTCTATGGGGCCTGCTTTGTGTAAAAAACGCAGAATATAGAACATGCTGCAATTTTCACGCAACACACAAGTGATGCGTGAAAATCAATGCTCATCTGCACAGCCACATTGAAGTGAATAGGTCCGGATTCAGTGCGGGTGCAATGCGTTCACTTCATGCATTACACAGCACAGAATTCTCACCTGTGTGAAAGAAGCCTTACTGTAATAGGAGAGTTAATCAGTCTGTTAATTTTGTCGGTGACATAAAGCCATTTTTTGGGGTTCATAACACTGCCTTTGCATCTGTCTTACTGTAGTAGGAGAGTTAATCAGTCTGTTAATTGTGTCGGTGACATAAAGCCATTTTTGGGGGGAGATAACCCTCATTTGCATCCGTGACATGAAAATACAATAGTTAATCTTTTTGTAAAGTGTGTCTGTGACATAAACCCTTTTTTGGAGGGGAGATAACCCTCATTTGCATCCATCACTCGGAAATACCAAAACTAATCTGTCTGTTATTTCTGTCAGTGACATAATCACATTTTTTTATGAGGGAGATACACCTCATTTGCATCCGTGACACGGAAATGTATAAGCTAATCTGTCTGTTAATTCTGTCGGTGACCCATAGCTATTTTTAGGGGTGAAAAGCACCTCATTTGCACCTGTTAAAGAAATACAATTGTTCATCTGTCAGCCAATTAAAAAAAAAAATTAGGAGAGCATCAAATAGGGGAAGTGGGCTAGTGTTGGTGGTGGTGAAGCTCCTGCTGCAGGGAGAGAATGTTGTCAATCTGTGCCAGCTGTGCGCCCAAATGAAACACATTCCTCGGGTGCATGCTGGCGACAGAACGTTCTGCTTCATTTTGTAGGCCCGAACACTACTCTACGAATTGTGAGGACAGAACAATTATAGGCAGTAGAAGTTTGGATGGCTGACAGTGCCTCCTCGGTTGAAAGCGCAGCGTTGGCATCGGTGGTGCATGGGCATCTGTCTTCCACCTCTTGCACATCTTGCAGTCTGAGCCCCAAGTCATGCAACAGTCACTTAGGCTTTTTGATGGCTCTGCTGGCAGGGTTTCCATGGGCTATCCACCTAGCCATGCTCCAGAAGTTAAAAAGATTAAGTGCTCTGATGCCCAACCACTTATGTTTGAGGATGAGGACAAGGGAGGATGGCCGCAGCACATCTCTGATGATGATGACGAAACACTGTTGTCATCTGCTGTGGCTTTCTGCAGTGTGCAAACTGGCAAGCAGGGCATGGGTGAGGAGTGGGTAGAAGATGATGTGGAAGATAATGAGGTTCTAGACCTCACATGGCATTCAGGTCATCCAAGTGACTTGTGCAGTTCAGAAGAGGAGGTGGTGGTCTCACAGTGCCAGCTGCAAAGCAAAAGAGGGAGCAGGGGTGTAAAACTACAGTGGCCCCTAGCCAGTACTCCTGTTATTGCCCAACGTGCCGAGAGAAAGAGTTCACCAAAGCCAGCTCAAAGGAGTTCCCTGGCTTGGCAGTTCTTCAGGCAATGTGCCGACGACAAGAAACGGGTGGTTTGCACACTGTGAATTCAGAGCCTGAAGCGAGGCATAAATGTTCTCAACCTGAGCACCACCTGTATACTGGGGGGATAAAGAGGACACAGAAAATACACCTCCAACCAAGGACAGCTTGTCGTTGCCTCTTGGCAGCTTGGCACACATGAGCAACTATATGCTGCAGTGCCTGCGCAATGACCACCGAATTGCCCTTATTCTTACCAGTGCAGATTACTGCTTAGCCATTCTGCCGTATCCCCTCTACAAGAACAACATATCATCCTTACTTCCCCACGACGGCACCCATGAGAATAGCCCTGCCCTATGAGGGACAGGAAAAACAGGTAGAGAGATTAAATTGCCCCTCCCTACCTAACTCCTCATTGTTTTTCCTGTCCATGTTCTGAAGAAGATATGTGGAGAGAGCAGGCGGTAATTGCCTATGAAATTTAATTATTGTGGGGTGGCAGTTCAGGAAGGCCCTTAGCTCCCTACCTTAATGGCTGGATAATGACTGCTGTTTGGGCCAATACACGGGGGTGCCATTTTGGATGTGGGCACGAACAGTGTGCGGGCGTGCAGCCTTCTGGCGGGCCGCAGGTAAGTACGTTCCTGGCAGGAGGATGAGTTTTTACAATAGGCCGGCTAATAATGAGGCAAGAATTAAGGAGGATTGCCCTTAGTTTGCCCTTACTTGTTCGTCATCACTTCCAGTTTCAGCGTACCGGCCTTCCACATGGCCTACACTTATATAATCAGAAAAATCAATGAATCCCAGCAAGCGTATAAGAAGTATACTTTTTATTCCAGAAAACAAGTGTCACAGGACGCGTTTCGGCCCGTCCAGCCTTCTTCAACTGCACATCAGTAACTGACTAGGTTCCACATTTTATAGGTATAGTCACATGATCTCACCAATCAATTTAGACAGGAAATGACATCACAAAAAAGGAAAAGAATGGAAACAAAAGGAAAAAAAGGGGGAGGGGAAAAAAGGAAAAAGAAAAAAACTTTTTTTATATATATAGTAGGAATCTTTCCTAAACAATATATTTGCAAAACTAATATCCCAGTCCGGGAACAAATCTTCCCCTCACAATCCGGTCGTCGTAGTCTGCAAAGAAGGATATTGAATCCAATTAAAAACACATCACTTCATAATCCCTATTGAGAACTTTGGGATGTAAGGTATCAAGAGTATGCATCCAAAAGGCCTCTCGTTTGAGTAACAACTTTTTCAGATCCCCACCTCTCCTTGGTAAATGTACCCGCTCAATAACCTGATATTTCAACTGCGCTATTGAATGATTTTGACTATGGAAATGGGATGGTATGGGAAATAAAAGATTTTTCTTTCTTATAGTTGACTTATGTTTGCTGATGCGATCCTTCACCATTTGCATCGTCTCCCCAATGTATAACATACCACATGGGCATTTTATTAAGTAAATAACATTGGTGGTGTCACACGTATAGTAACGTTTAATCTTGTAGGATTTGCCAGTCTGTGGATGTTGAAAAAATTGGCCCTTCAGTACATTGCTGCACTGCATGCAATGGAGACAGGGAAAAGTACCTCCCTTCTGATGGGTAAGTGTACTTTGTGTCACTATTCTACCCATAGTACCCATATCAGTGTGTACCAATCGGTCTCTGAGACTGGGATTTCGTCTATTGCAAATTAATGGCGGATTTTGAAATTCCGCTATTGTGGGATACGCCTTCCCTAGAATATGCCAATGTTTACGGACTATGTTGTCAAAGTTGTGATTCATGGGGTGGTATTTATGAATAAACGCTATGTGCTCATCACTAGCTTTGGATGGAATTTGTCCCTCGCTTGAGCTCGCTGCTGTTCTCAATATTTCTTGAGGGTAACCCCTCATCAAAAATTGTGATGTCATCTCATCTACTCTTATCTGTCTCATGTCCAGATCCGAAACGATCCTTCTAACTCTCATAAATTGAGATTTTGGAATCGATTTTTTGAGTGCTGGTGGGTGTGAACTCTGATAGTGCAAGATGCTATTCCTATCCGTTTCTTTCCTAAACAGATCAGTGGTTAGTATACCCCCTTCTTTTTTATATATAGTGACATCCAGAAAATGTACAGACTTCTGATCGTAAGTCATAGTGAATTTAAATTCATCCCATACCTCATTCAGATGCTCAAACAATTGGAGGAGGGGCGCGAGTGGCCCCGCCCATATGCAAAAAATATCATCGATAAATCTTTTCCACACCAATGAAAAACTTTGAAAATCCTCATTTGAATATACATGGTGTTGTTCAAAAGATGACATATATAGATTTGCATAGGGCGGGGCCACATTCGCGCCAATTGCCGTCCCCCGTTGCTGTAGGTAAAATTGATCTCCACAGAGAAAGTAGTTGTCGTGAAGGACCACATCAAGCAAGTCAAGTAGAAATTGTTGTTGTTCAGCAGAGTAATTGCTTTGTTATAAAGCTGTCATTATGGCTGTTATACCCTTCTGATGCTCGATAGAAGTGTATAAACTCACTACATCTATGGTCACCAACCAACTATCCTCTGGAATATTTTCTAAACCCCCAATAACTTGTAAAAAATGGGAGGTATCTAGGAGGAAAGATGTTGTGTCCTTCGCTAATGGTGTTAGTACCTTTTCTAAAACTATTGCCAAAGGTGATAGTACTGAGCCAACCGAGGCCACAATCGGTCGACCCGGGGGATCTATCAGGGTTTTATGCACCTTCGGCAATATGTAAAATACAGGTGTTATTGGTGAATGATTGACTAGAAACTCACTAAGCTTATTATCAATAATCCCCCGACTTTTGTAGCTATTCACCAACTCTGAAATCTTAGTCTTAATGTGAAATACAGGATTCGAGTCCAATTTCTTATAAGTATTAGTGTCTGTTAGTTGGCGGTTGACCTCCTGTAGGTACTTCATTCTGTCCATAATTACAATTGAGCCCCATTTATCAGCGGGCTTTATAATCAAAGACTTATCTCCCATGAGATCCCGGATTGCTTGTCTTTCCTCAATCGTGATATTATGTGCAATGTGAAAGTCCCCCCTCCTTGTTGAGTCCACTTTTGATTGTATTTCTTTGGTCACCAGATGAACCAATGTCTCTACGGGGTGGTAAGTTTTGGGGGGGATAAAGTGACTTTTCACTCGCAAACCCAGATCTGTTAATTTCACACTACCATCCTCCATATCCCCCTTGTTTGTATCTCTCACAAAGGTGGAATTATCTTTAACAGAAAAATGCGCTTTAAGTCTTATCTTTCTAAATAGTTTCTGGAGATCCACATCCATCTGAAAGGTATCCATTTGATCAGTCGGGGAAAAGGAGAGACCCTTTTCAAGCAACCCAATAGTTCTATGATCCATCAACTTAGAGGATAAATTAATTACTATCGATTGTGTCCTACCTGGGATCGCGTCATCACACTCTGCTGCTGTGGTCGATCGGGGCCTCCGATGTTTGCGGCCCGCGCGGCGTTTCCTCGTGGTGGACGGCGTCCCTGGCCCCGCCTGAAAAAAGGGCGTGTAGCTTAGGAGTCGTTGGATTCGCTGCCAGAGCTCGAGGTGTACTGGTTGCCTTGTCTGTAACCGCCCCTGTAACCAGCGCGAGGCTTAAATGATGTATCCTGCCATCGGTAGACTCTATTCAGCAGGTAATCCTCGCCGTCTCTGAGGAATTTCGACCTCTTTCTTTCTTGCGTCTCCTTACGGTAGCTATCAATGTATTTATCCACTGTGTCTTTTAATTTCAAGAACTCTTCAGAACTCAAAGAGTCTTGCAGTTGTTGTTGGGTTGCAGCGTTCCCCTCCTTTAAATCCCCAATTGCTTTTTGTAGTCGATCCCCTGTTAATAAGATAAGATCAAGCGAACATTTGTTAATAATCTTCTCAAAATCAGCGCAATATTGGGGGTCATCCAAGAAGAAGGTGGGTCGTAGATGGACTCGCATACCCCTCGGGATCCGATTAAGTTTATAGTACTCAGCGAGGGTTACGGCATGCAGTTCATATGAAGCCAGCCTTCTGGTTTCTCTTTTTCAATGTCTTTTTTTGAATTCACTTGTAGGGATTGTCAAAAAATCGATCGAAGAAGTCACTTGTGACAAAATCCTTGTTGCATCCTCCTCATTGAAACTGAGGGTATTCATTACATTCATTATCAGTGAAGTGGGAGCACGTTCAAAATATAGGTTCAATGTAAAGTCAAAAACAGCTCACCACTGGACCGCTTGCACGGGAAGGGGTTATCCCCAATAAAATCAGAAAAATCGATGAATCCCAGCAAGCGTATAAGAAGTATACTTTTTATTCCAGAAAACAAGTGTCACAGGACGCGTTTCGGCCCGTCCAGCCTTCTTCAACTGCACATCAGTAACTGACTAGATTCCTACTATATATATAAAAAAAGTTTTTTTCTTTTTCCTTTTTTCCCCTCCCCCCCCTTTTTTTCCTTTTGTTTCCATTCTTTTCCTTTTTTGTGATGTCATTTCCTGTCTAAATTGATTGGTGAGATCATGTGAACAACAACAATTTCTACTTGACTTGCTTGATGTGGTCCTTCACGACAACTACTTTCTCTGTGGAGATCAATTTTACCTACAGCAACGGGGGACGGCAATGGGCGCGAATGTGGCCCCGCCCTATGCAAATCTATATATGTCATCTTTTGAACAACACCATGTATATTCAAATGAGGATTTTCAAAGTTTTTCATTGGTGTGGAAAAGATTTATTGATGATATTTTTTGCATATGGGCGGGGCCACTCGCGCCCCTCCTCCAATTGTTTGAGCATCTGAATGAGGTATGGGATGAATTGAAATTCACTATGACCTACGATCAGAAGTCTGTACATTTTCTGGATGTCACTATACATAAAAAAGAAGGGGGTATACTAACCACTGATCTGTTTAGAAAAGAAACGGATAGGAATAGCATCTTGCACATCAGAGTTCACATCCACCTGCACTCAAAAAATCGATTCCAAAATCTCAATTTATGAGAGTTAGAAGGATCGTTTCGGATCCGGACATGAGACAGACAAGAGTAGATGAGATGACATCACGATTTTTGATGAGGGGTTACCCTCAAGAAATATTGAGAACAGCAGTGAGCTCAAGCGAGGGACAAATTCCATCCAAAGCTAGTGATGATCGCATAGCGTTTATTCATAAATACCATCCCATGAATCACAACTTTGACAACATAGTCCGTAAACATTGGCACATTCTAGGGAAGGCGTATCCCACAATAGCGGAATTTCAGAATCCGCCATTAATTTGCAATAGACGAAATCCCAGTCTCAGAGACCGATTGGTACACTCTGATATGGGTACTATGGGTAAAATGGTGACACAAAGTACACTTACCCATCAGAAGGGAGGCACTTTTCCCTGTCTCCATTGCATGCAGTGCAGCAATGTACTGAAGGGCCAATTTTTTCAACATCCACAGACTGGCAAATCCTACAAGATTTAAGGTTACTATACGTGTGACACCACCAATGTTATTTACTTAATAAAATGCCCATGTGGTATGTTATACATTGGGAGACGATGCAAATGGTGAAGGATCGCATCAGCAAACATAAGTCAACTATAAGAAAGAAAAATCTTCTATTTCCCATACCATCCCATTTCCATAGTCATAATCATTCAATAGCGCAGTTGAAATATCAGGTTATTGAGCGGGTACATTTACCAAGGAGAGGTGGGGATCTGAAAAAGTTGTTACTCAAACGAGAGGCCTTTTGGATGCATACTCTTGATACCTTACATCCCAAAGGTCTCAATAGGGATTATGAAGTGATGTATTTTTAATTGGATTCAATATCCTTCTTTGCAGACTACGACAACCGGATTGTGAGGGGAAGATTTGTTCCCGGACTGGGATATTAGTTTTGAAAATATATTGTTTAGGAAAGATTCCTACTATATATATAAAAAAAGTTTTTTTCTTTTTCCTTTTTTCCCCTCCCCCCCTTTTTTTTCCTTTTGTTTCCATTCTTTTCCTTTTTTGTGATGTCATTTCCTGTCTAAATTGATTGGTGAGATCATGTGACTATACCTATAAAATGTGGAACCTAGTCAGTTACTGATGTGCAGTTGAAGAAGGCTGGACGGGCCGAAACGCGTCCTGTGACACTTGTTTTCTGGAATAAAAAGTATACTTCTTATACGCTTGCTGGGATTCATCGATTTTTCTGATTTTATTGGGGATAACCCCTTCCCGTGCAAGCGGTCCAGTGGTGAGCTGTTTTTGACTTTACACTTATATAATGGCAGTAGCTACTGTGGATGACAGCCGGGGAGGTTGCAGATCCTTTTTCTGGAGTAAACATGGATCGCAGCCCAGCTAATACAGGTCCAGTATCTCTTCAGATCGTGAGTAACCAGGATCTGGGACCCTTTTATTCAAATTGCTTATGTGCTGGTTCTTATAAAAGCTTATATCTTTCATTCCTAGGGAGAAAAGGAAGATGTTTTGAAACACAAATGTATGACTGCTAAATGTAGATAATTTATGATTGGGTAAGCACTACCTGGTTGGAAATTTCCCAGTTCCTTTCAGTGGGGGTGCCTTCAGACGTTGATCCAGGCCTCCGGATCCTTGTAGTTTCCCAAAGATTCTGCGCAAGGACTGCGGCACTCCAGTTGCAATGAAGATTCAGAACAGTCGAAACGTTGCTTGTATTTGGTGCAATAAAGGTGACTGCTAAATATGCCATTTGCAACAAAAAGCAGGATCCAGCATATGAAAAGCCTGTATGTCCATCTTGTACATCAAAAATTGTGCAGGATGAATCTCCCATTTTGATGAATGATGGTTAAGGAGGAAATACAATCCGCTATGTCTGGATTATCTGCATGATTGTGTAAGAAGAAATCTAAGAAGAGGACTAGAGAGCCTCTGTCTTCTGTTTCAGAAGATTCGTCTGATGCGTTTTGTTTCGAAAAGAGAGGAAGGCGAACAATGCAGAAGATTAATCTTCTGAAGAGGAAGACAAAAAGTTTTTCTTTTCCTCTGAAGAGTTAGACCCATTAATCAGAGCTATATGTAATACCATGGAAATTGAACAAGTAAAGAAGGCAAAATCAATTCAGGATACTATGTTCGGGGTCTGGGCGAAAAGCAAAAAGATTGAAAATATTCATAGCCTAATAAATAAAGAATGTAATACTCCAGATAAAAGTTCCATATTTCCTAGGGGTCTCAGAAAAAGATACCCTCTTAATGAAACAGAGCTAGAAAATTGGGACTTTGTGCCTATGATAGATGCCTCGGTAGCAAAACTTATAGTAAAGGCTGGTTACAGCCTGGATTTGTGGGTGGGGCTGCCCTCTATATTACCCCAAGTGGCCTCACCCTCGGGACGGTCGCCTCGTGCACCACCCTCCCGACCCCTCTTCCTTTCATTCCACTCTCCTGGGTGGCCCACATATTCAGGCCTACCCCGCACTGGCTCCGGGCACAGTTCAGCCAGATGGAAGGGTGGTAGGCATCCATCCCCACTCCACGTTCATGCACCCCTCAGCCCATACCACAAATAAAAAATACTTCAATACCCTTTGAAGATGCAGCACAACTTAAAGACCCTATGGATAAAAAGGCAGAGGGGTTGATCAAGAAAACATGGGAAATGGCTACTTCCTTGTTCTGTCCAAATGTGTTCACAACCTGTGTCACTAGAGCGCTATGTATTTGTTTAGATCAGTTAGAATTTCACATAAAAAAACCTCTAGAGATCAGATTTTATCTTCCATTCCGATTCTCAAGATGGCTGCAGGATTTTTAGCAGATTATTCAGATCGTGGAAGGCGGACATAGCGTATAAAAATAAATTATGTTCCATACCCTTCCATAGAAAATATGCGTTCAGACTGATCTGGATAAAATATTAGAGAAGACATTCGATAAGAAGAAGGGTTTCCCTGCAGAGTATAAATTTTGCAATGCCAAACCATATAAAAGGCATAATTTTCAAAACCAGAACAGGTCAGATAAAGGGAAATCTGGAAGATGGAGTTACAGGAAGGGAGGAAAAAATATATCTTTCCTTTTTGACTCCAAACAGCTCCCCTCAGCCTCTAAATGACGCCAGAAGAGTGGGAGGTAGGCTAACCATTTTTTTTTTATATCAATGGCAGCTAGTCACCAACAACAGCTGGGTTATTCAAGTTCTACTAAAAGAATGCAAAATAGAATTTTTGGATTCGCCTCAAAAATGTTGTCTCACGTCACATTCTTCAGGTCCAATTTTAAAAAATCTGCAAAAAGGGGTAAATGAACTATGGAACTTGGGAGCCATAGAGTCAGTTCTAGAGATAAAAAGACACTCAGGACATTACTCTCATTTATTTCTAGTAAAAAAAACAAAACAATGGTTCCCACAAAACAATTAAAAACCTCAAACCTCTAAACAAATCCATTATATACAGAAAATTCAAGATGGATTCCATAAAAACAGCAATTCCTCTAATCTCCAAGAATGCGAAAATGGTCACAATAGACCTAAAGGATGCTCATTTCCATATCCCGATACATGTGGATCATCAGAAATTTCTCAGATTTGCTATCCCAGAAAAGGGAGATATCGGACACTACTAGTTTACTTGTCTTCCCTTTTGGATATCTTCCTCCCCCAGACTGTTTACAAAAATCATGGCGGATGTGGTGTTCTTTCTTAGATTGAAGGGGGTTCTAGTTGTGACCTATTTGGACGATCTATTAATCATAGAATCCCGGAAACATAACCTTCAAAGTCAGCTAGATTTCGTTCTAACAATCTTACAAAATCTAGGTTGGATCATAAATTGGAAATAAAAAACCTTTCTTCCTCAGGAAAATACTTCAGAAGTCGGAAAAAAGCAGGTTCCCAGCGGGGTGGCACCCGACACAGCTCAGGCCCATCACTGGTGCGTGGCTGGGAGGATATGGAGGATGATGACGATACGCCTCCCACAGAGGACAGCTTGTACTTACCTCTGGGGAGCCTGGCACACATGAGCGACTACATGCTGCAGTGCCTGCGCAACGACAGCAGAGTTACCCACATTTTAACCTGTGCGGACTACTGGGTTGCCACCCTGCTGGATCCCCGGTACAAAGACAATCTGCCCACCTTACTTCCTGCACTGGAGCATGATAGGAAGATGCGCGAGTACAAGCGCACGGTGGTAGAGGCGCTCCTGAGAGCATTCCCAAATGTCACAGGGGAACAGGTGGAAGCCCAAGGCGAAGGCAGAGGAGGAGCAAGAGGTCGCCAACGCAGCTGTGTCACGGCCAGCTCCCCTGAGGGCAGGGTTAGCATGGCAGAAATGTGGAAAAGTTTTGTCTCCACGCCACAGCTAACTGCACC
Source organism: Bufotes viridis (assembly GCA_033119425.1). Classification (NCBI taxonomy): domain Eukaryota; kingdom Metazoa; phylum Chordata; class Amphibia; order Anura; family Bufonidae; genus Bufotes; species Bufotes viridis. The sequence continues at coordinate 125,729,041 of CM065593.1, read as the reverse complement.
ACCACCTGATACGGAACGTGTTAGCAGGAGGCAGCATTTCACTAACATGGTTGAACAGTACATCTGCACACCCTCCACGTACTGACTGATGGTTCGGCCCCATTCAACTTCTGGGTCTCCAAATTGTCCACGTGGCCAGAGTTAGCATTTTCTGCCTTGGAGGTGCTAGCCTGCCCGGCGGCCAGCGTTTTGTCTGAACGTGTATTCAGCACGGCAGGGGGCGTCATTACTGACAAGCGCAGCCGTCTGTCCACAGCCAACGTGGACAAGCTGACGTTCATAAAAATGAACCAGGCATGAATCCCACAGGACCTGTCCCTCCCTTGTGCAGAATAGACATTTATAACTGCCTCCCCTCAACCATGTATTCTTGTACTCCGGGGCACTTCTTTATTGAATCCTCATTTTTTTAACTTTACCATGATCTTGCGGTGCAACCCAAAGTTGAATGAACCTCTCCTCTGTCTGGGTGGTGGGGCCGAAATAACTGAAAGTGGCCTTCTCCGGTGGTGGTTGATATGACGCATGATTCCTTGCTGTGGGACCTCTCTCCTCTGTCTGGGTGCTGGGCCGAAATAACTGAGAGTGGCCTTCTCCGGTGTTGGGTGAAATGACGCATGATTCCTTGCTGTGGGACCTCTCTCCTCTGTCTGGGTGCTGGGCCAAAATAACTGAGAGTGGCCTTCTCTGGTGGTTGTTGATATGACGCATGATTTCTTGCTGTGGGACCTCTCTCCTCTGTCTGGATGCTGGGTTGAAATAACTGAGAGTGGCCTTCTCCGGTGGTGGTTGATATGACGCATGATTCCTTGCTGTGGGACCTCTCTCCTCTGACTGGGTGCTGGGGCCTAAATAACTGAAAATGGCCTTCTCCGGTGGTGGTTGATATGACGCATGATTCCTTGCTGTGGGACCTTTCTCCTCTGTCTCGGTGCTGGGCCGAAATAACTGAGAGTGGCCTTCTCTGGTGGTGGTTGATATTCCGCATGATTCCTTGCTGTGGGAACTCTCTCCTCTGTCTGGGTGCTGGGCTGAAATAACTGAGAGTGGCCTTCTCCGGTGGTGGGTGAAATGACACATGATTCCTTGCTGTGGGACCTCTCTGCTCTGTCTGGGTGCTGGGCCGAAATAACTGAAAGTGGCCTTCTCCGGTCGTGGGTGAAATGACGCATTATTCCTTGCTGTGGGACCTCTCTCCTCTGTCTGGGTGCTGGGCCGAAATAACTGAAAGTGGCCTTCTCCAGTGGTGGTTGATATGACGCATGATTCCTTGCTGTGGGACCTCTCTCCTCTGTCTGGGAGCTGGGCTGAAATAACTGAGAGTGGCCTTCTCCGGTGGTGGGTGATATGACGCATGATTCCTTGCTGTGGGACCTCTCTCCTCTGACTGGGTGCTGGGGACTAAATAACTGAGAGTGGCCTTCTCCGGTGGTGGTTGATATGACGCATGATTCCTTGCTGTGGGACCTCTCTCCTCTGACTGGGTGCTGGGGCCTAAATAACTGAAAATGGCCTTCTCCGGTGGTGGTTGATATGACGCATGATTCCTTGCTGTGGGACCTCTCTCCTCTATCTGGGTGCTGGGGCCGAAATAACTGAGAGTGGCCTTCTCCAGTGGTGGGTGATATGACGCATGATTCCTTGCTGTGGGACCTGTATCCTCGGTCTGGGTGCTGTGCTGAAATAACTGAAAGTGGCCTTCTCCAGTGGTGGGTGATATGACGCATGATTCTTTGCTGTGGGACCTCTCTCCTCGGTCTGAGTGCTGGCCGAAATAACTGAGAGTGGCCTTCTCCGGTGGTGGTTGATATGACGCATGATTCCTTGCTGTGGGACCTCTCTGCTCTGTCTGGGTGCTGGGCCGAAATAACTGAAAGTGGCCTTCTCCGGTCGTGGGTGAAATGACGCATTATTCCTTGCTGTGGGACCTCTCTCCTCTGTCTGGGTGCTGGGCCGAAATAACTGAAAGTGGCCTTCTCCAGTGGTGGTTGATATGACGCATGATTTCTTGCTGTGGGACCTCTCTCCTCTGTCTGGGTGCTGGGCTGAAATAACTGAGAGTGGCCTTCTCCGGTGGTGGTTGATATGATGCATGATTCCTTGCTGTGGGACCTCTCTCCTCTGACTGGGTGCTGGGGCCTAAATAACTGAAAATGGCCTTCTCCGGTGGTGGTTGATATGACGCATGATTCCTTGCTGTGGGACCTCTCTCCTCTGTCTCGGTGCTGGGCCGAAATAACTGAGAGTGGCCTTCTCTGGTGGTGGTTGATATGACGCATGATTCCTTGCTGTGGGACCTCTCTCCTCTGTCTGGGTGCTGGGCTGAAATAACTGAGAGTGGCCTTCTCCAGTGGTGGGTGAAATGACACATGATTCCTTGCTGTGGGACCTCTCTGCTCTGTCTGGGTGCTGGGCCGAAATAACTGAAAGTGGCCTTCTCCGGTCGTGGGTGAAATGACGCATTATTCCTTGCTGTGGGACCTCTCTCCTCTGTCTGGGTGCTGGGCCGAAATAACTGAAAGTGGCCTTCTCCAGTGGTGGTTGATATGACGCATGATTCCTTGCTGTGGGACCTCTCTCCTCTGTCTGGGAGCTGGGCTGAAATAACTGAGAGTGGCCTTCTCCAGTGGTGGGTGATATGACGCATGATTCCTTGCTGTGGGACCTCTCTCCTCTGACTGGGTGCTGGGGCCTAAATAACTGAGAGTGGCCTTCTCCGGTGGTGGTTGATATGACGCATGATTCCTTGCTGTAGGACCTCTCTTCTCTGACTGGGTGCTGGGGCCTAAATAACTGAAAATGGCCTTCTCCAGTGGTGGGTGATATGACGCATGATTCCTTGCTGTGGGACCTCTCTCCTCTGTCTGGGTGCTGGGGCCGAAATAACTGAAAGTGGCCTTCTCCAGTGGTGGTTGATATGACGCATGATTCCTTGCTGTGGGACCTCTCTCCTCTGTCTGGGTGCTGGGCCGAAATAACTGAGAGTGGCCTTCTCCAGTGGTGGTTGATATGACGCATGATTCCTTGCTGTGGGACCTCTCTCCTCTGACTGGGTGCTGGGGCCTAAATAACTGAGAGTGGCCTTCTCCGGTGGTGGTTGATATGTCGCATGATTCCTTGCTGTGGGACCTCTCTCCTCTGACTGGGTGCTGGGGCCTAAATAACTGAAAGTGGCCTTCTCCAGTGGTGGGTGATATGACGCATGATTCCTTGCTGTGGGACCTCTCTCCTCGGTCTGGGTGCTGGGCCGAAATAACTGAGAGTGGCCTTCTCCGGTGGTGGTTGATATGACGCATGATTCCTTGCTGTGGGACCTCTCTCTCTGTCTGGGTGCTGGGGCCGAAATAACTGAGTGTGGCCTTCTCCGGTGGTGGTTGATATGACGCATGATTCCTTGCTGTGAGACCTCTCTCCTCTGTCTGGGTGCTGGGGCCGAAATAACTGAAAGTGGCCTTCTCCAGTGTTGAGTGATATGACGCATGATTCCTTGCTGTGGGACCTGTCTCCAATTGATATTGGTTAAATTGTATTTATTTTATTTTAATTCATTTCCCTATCCACATTTGTTTGCAGGGGATTTACCTACATTTTGCTGTCTTTGGCAGCCCTCTAGCCCGTTCCTGGACTATTTTACAGCCTTTTTAGTGCCTAAAAGTTCGGGTCCCCATTGACTTCAATGGGGTTCGGGTTCGGGATAAAGTTCGGGTCTAGTTCGGATCCCGAACCCGAACATTTTCGGGAAGTTCGGCCGAACTTCTTGAACCCGAACATCCAGGTGTTCGCTCATCTCTAGTCACTAGCATGAACTTGAGTCCAGTCTGGGTCTTGGACCCCATTGTCCTCCTCATCATCCTAAACCTATTCTTGACCCCTGCCCTCCTCATTGGTCTGCACACTGCAGAAAGCCACAGCAGTTGGCACCTGTGTTTCGCCATCATCAGAGATGTGCTGCAGTGGTATTCCCATGTCCTCATCCTGCAACATAAGCGTTGGGCATCAGTGCATTCAATGTCTTCCACTTCTGGGTCAGGGCTATGTGGATGGCCCGGGGAAACCCTGCCAGCAGAGTCATCAAAAAGCATAAGAGTCTAAGTATGCTTGGCTGCTTTGCAAGGGGGTGAGGTGAAAGACTGAAGGGCACGGGCTGCAGGTGCCAACTCTGAGCTTTCTGCAGAGGACTGGGTGGGAGACAATGCGAAGGAACTGGCGCCACTGTCAGCCACCCAATCTACTATCGTCTGTACTTATTCTGGCCTCACCATCCGTAGAGCGGCATTCGGGCCTACCAAATAACGCTGCAGGTTCTGTCGCCTACTTGCACCTGAGGAAGGTGTTTCACTAGGACCTGTAGCTGGCGCAGAACGGCCACATACTCTTCCAGCAACAGGAGCTCCACCAACACCACCACGACCATGTCCACGTCCCTTATTTGATGTTCTCCTCATTATTTGCGTTCACCCACCAAACTAACAGATGGTTTATCTCAGGTGTCAATTTAACTGCCAAAAGTCAACAATTAAGTTCACTAACAGTAGGGCAGTGTCCGTGTCATAAACAGAATACATTTCTTTAGATCACTACAACAGTGTAACAGAGCAATTCAATACAATTACTTCACTATCAACAAAATTTGAATTTTCAAACCAACAATTTAACATCAGATGTTAACGGTTTAATTTGACTGTCAGAAATGCAGCGTACACCGCAAATGTGCTATCTACTTGAAATACAGAGTAGGCCTCAGATCTGCTATGTAGCACAAAACCAGTGTTTATTTCAACAAACTACAGAAATGCACAATGTCACCGCAAAAATTAAAAAACAGGTTTTATCAGCATTGTATGCCAAACTACTCTGTGACACAACAGTACGGGTTTATTAACCCAACTACAGAAATGCAGTTTTCCACCGTAAAATTTTAAAACTGTTTTCTCAGCATTGTATGCAAACGTGCTCTGTGGCACAACAGAACGTGTTTATTAACCGCAACTACAGAAATGCAGTATGTCACCCCAAAAATTATAAAACAGTTTTTTAAGCGTTGTATGCAAATGTGCTCTGTGGCACAACAGTACGGGTTTATTCCACCAACTACAGAAATGCACTATGTCACCCCAAAATTATAAAATAGGTAATGTAGGGGACTTGACCTGCCAGAAAAAGGAATTTTTCTTCCACTGAGCTACTAAAAATAATTAGACTGATGTCCTTGGCAGGCTGGCACACATGCAGATCACATACAGTTTAAAGGACACTGCAGTTGCTAAAATGGCCGCAGACCCCCACCTCACTAACAGATGGATTAAAAATGATTTTGCAGTATCACTGGGCTCAGGGCTGGGTACAAATATGAAGCATAGCACCCTCAATAATTGCTGTAGTTTGAAGAGTTAACACCACCAAGTTCAACAGATTTCTTCCCTAATCTCTCCCTCACAGAAGCGGCAGCATCCTGTCCCTACACTGAGAAGAGCAGAGTGATGTGCGGCTCTATGTGACTCCAGCTTATATAGAGGCTGGGTCACATGCTGCACTTAGCCAATCACAGCCATGCCAATAGTAGGCATAGCTGAGATGGCTTCTTAGGGAAAAGTAGTGAAACGCTTGGTGATTGGCTGCCCTGCAGCCTTTCAAAAAGCGGGAAGAAATCGGCGAACAACGCACCCAAACTTTTCCAGAAATATTTGGGTTCGAATCTGGGTGCGAAAAACCGCAATTTTACAGTTCGGCAGTGGCGTACATACAGGGGTCACAGGGGTCGCAGTTGCGACCGGGCCCGGAACTCAGGGGCCCGACCGCCTGTGGACCCACCCCCCAGGCCAGCAAGCTACCCTAAATCATGTTGTAACTAACATGTAATGGAGCGCTCTGATGGGGCCCAGCACAAAGTACAGAGCGCTCCATTACATGTATAATGTGGAGGGAAGGGGGGTCGGGGTTGGGGTTGGGAGTGCGCGCACTCACACACCCGGCTGGTCGGCATTTCTTTTCAGTAGTGAAGCAGGGAAACCTCTCTCATCCCTGCTTCACTGCTCTTCACAGCTCAGGAGCTCCCCTGCTGGCCCCAGATCGCGCTGCTGGCTGTGGGAGGAGATCTGAAGACCCGGGAATCTGCCTTCAGCATAGCCAGCACCGAGATGAGTGAGGGAGCCTGTCATCAGGAAGAAGGTAAGTATGTTTTTTTTTCTAAGGCTGCAGACTGGGGGCAAAGGGCAAGAGGGGGCATAACTAATTTGAGGGCACCTAATCAGACATTACTGTGAGGGGGCACATATGAAGGCATAACTATGAGGATTGAGGTATACGAAAAAGTTCCTGGACACCACTGTTGTTACTTGCTTGTGTCTTTATTAAACAGCTCAGATTACAGTATGCGGTTTGCCAGTTGTGAGTAAGTATTATAACAACGTTTCGTGTAGCGCCTTCATCAGGACACTGGACGTGCCGCACTGTGTAAGAATCCGTGTTGGAAAGGAGTGGTTGGAGCTCTGTGGCTCTGTTGGCAATGCTGCGCGGGGTCAGAATCCTGATTCCCTTGGCTGCCATGATTCTGACCCAGCGCGGCATTGCCAGCAGAGCCACAGAGCTCAACCACTCTCTAACAGGACTCTTACAGTGCGGCGCGTCCAGTGTCCTGATGGCATTGACCGCGTTGCTATACTTACTCACAACTGGCAAACCGCTACTGTAATCTGGCTGTTTAATAAAGACACAAGCAACAACAGTGGTGTCCAGGAACTTTTCATATACTGTATATCTGGCCTGGGAACCTTTTCCTGCGACCCACGCCTTTCAAGGGAGCACCACCCAACCTATCCAGAATATGAGGATTGAGGGGCACATATGAAAGCATAACTACTGTGAGGGGGCACATATGTGGGCATATCTAATTTGAGGGACACATAATGTGGCATAACTACTGTGAGGGGGCACATATCTGGGCATAAATATTTTGAAGGGGCACATAATCTGGCATAACCACTCTGAGGGCACATATCTGGGCATATCTACTTTGAGGGGGCACCTAACTAGGCATAAATACTGTGAAGGGGCACATATTCTGGTCATTACTACTATGAGGGGGCACATATTTGGCATTACTACTGTGAGGGGGCACATATCTGGGCATATTACTGTGAGGGGACACATAATCTGGCATTACTACTGTGAGGGGGCACATATTTGGCATTACTACTGTGAGGGGGCACATATTCTGGGCATTACTACTGTGAGGGGGCACATATCTGGGCATATTACTGTGAGGAGACACATAATCTGGGCATTACTACTGTGAGGGGGCATATATCTGAGTATACCTACTGTTACAGGAACAAAGGTGGGCATTAGTACTGTGAGGGGCCTCAAGGTGGGCATTAGTACTGTGCGGTAGCACTAGATTACTCTGCTATACATTGGCATGGCTCAGTCTTACAGGCCAGCACAGCGCCCCCTGCTGGTGATTTCACAGGGGCAGTCGCCATCCCTTCCTTATGTGATTATTCTTTTTTTCTCACCACAGGGACCTTGTTCTGGATCCAGCGGACATCACGCCGACGCCAGCGACACCCTGGATGAGGTAGGACCAGATTTTATTAGTTAGGACTGGGTGAGTGTAGCCGTGCATTGGGGTTAGGGCTCTTTAACATCCTGTACGGGTAATCTGCTGTGTGAATAAGTGCCAAGCCCCGCTCCGAACAGCAGAGACATGGAGCATTAACATGATTGATAATGCTCCGTGCCTCTCTGTGATCTTTTTACTACAAAATCACAGTGAGATAAAGTTGTCACCGTGATTCTGTAGTTAAAAGATCACAGAGAGGCACAGAGCATTATCAATCCTGTTAGTGCTCTGTTCTCTGCTGTCTGGAGCGGGGCTTGGCACTCTTTCACACAGCGGATTAGCCGCACGGAAATGGCAAGTGATAGGTTACATTTTTGTAATATACTTTATTTAGCCAAAATAATTTTAGTAGTAAACTGGGGCTGAAATGGCCATTAGCAGCGCTCTCAGAAATTAGGGGGGGGCGACGACAGGGGGGGGGGGGGGCCCATGGATCAGTTTCGCACCGGGGCCCCATGGATTGTGTGCACGCCACTGCAGTTAGGGTTTTCTCAACCCTGTACTTAAGCTTATAAGATTCATCTATGATGTTGCCCATTTTTGCTGATAATGCTGAAGATCTGTATCCTTTGGAAAATATAATTGTGTTGCTGAAAGCCATGATAAAAGACTTTAAGGTCAGCCCTGTAAAGTGTTAAGTGAAAAGGGGTCAAAATGATGCTTGACATACTGTAATCACCATGTTGAGAAGGGGCTTTCTCATGTACACCATGTATATTATGCATGATGACTATGTTGGTGGTACTGTGTGCCAGTCCAGTGATTGGTTCGGCCCAGTTAATGATGTCCTTTTGAGTCTTTTTGCTACAGGTGTAGATGCTGGCCAGAGAGCCAATGAAAAAGTAGGGTAATGACTACCCCTACTTGTCGTAATTTGCGACTTGAATACAGTACCTGCTATCCTGTTCTGCCCCAGGGTGACTAGTGAAAAAACCTTGATAATCTCTGCAAAGTTCCAACTTGATGACCACAGCCTTAATCAGCCACATACATAGTGCCAGATTTATCATTACACTCACATCTTACTCCACTTTTACATATGCCCAAAGCCACTTCTGGCTAGTCAGATTTATTAATGGTCCTTTAATACTGTGATAAATGTGGTTTGACGGTAGCAGTTTATCCTTCAGATAAGAGGCTTTACAAAAGTCGCACGTCTTTACAAAAAAGTTGCATGTTCTATTAAAAAGTCGCATAAGATAAGCATGGTTCCCCCTGGAGTGAAATTGCGCATTTTTTTTTTTGCGACTTTTTTGCGACTTTTTAAATGGTTGCAAAAGTAAATATGTCTAGAGATTCGTTTACATAAGACAACACGCCCACTTTCACAAAACTGGAGAGCTTAGTGCATATGTACATACAGCATTAAGTGGGACAGTCCTTCTTGAGCCTGGAGGTATCTGCTGCAGTTCATGGCAGCGCTGATATGTGGCGCTATAATTATGGTCAAGTACAATATATGTCCTTTACGGCCCACTGGGTAAATGTAGTTCGGGCCCAGGCACGCCAGCAACTTGACCAGGTGATGGCAATGCCTCCTCCACATTCTCATGCTATGATCCTGGCACCAATGTCCTCCTCCGCCTCCTCATCCTCCACCTTATATTTAGCCTCCACTATAGGCACCATTCTGAGTGGTTCTCCAGCGTACCACCTATGCACAGCATGGCAGTGTCATGCTGTTCTGCATGCACCTAGCCAGCCGGGGTGAAATGAGTCACAGGAGGAACTGCTATACATTAGTGTTGAGCGAACCCGAATTGTAAAGTTCGGGTTTGTACCGAACTTTGCGAGTTCGGGTACCCAGACCTGAACCCGAACATTTCAGGAAAAGTTTGGGTTCGAGTTATTTGTTTGGGCATTTAATAAAGCTTGTTGAAAGGCTGCAGGGCAGCCAATCAATAAGCTTTTCAGCTGTGAGCACTTAGAATCCATCACAGCCATGCCTACTAATGGCATGGCTGTGATTGGCCTATGCATCATGTGACCAAAGCCTCTATACAAGCTGGATCACGTGTAGCACCACCTATCAGCTCTGAGTATTGCAGGGACAGGAAGCAGGCAGCTGAAGTGAGGGAAAGTGTTAGGAATCTCATCTGGCTATTTATACTGTGGTGACCTATAGTGATTTTTTTGTGGGTGCAATACACCAGCTTTGCACCCCTGTAACAGAAATATATTAAATAATCTGGCTCTTAATTCTGTGGGTGACCTATAGCGATCTTTAGTGGGTACAATGCACCATCTTTGTACCCCTGACACAAAAATATAATAGTTAATTCATCTGTTAGTTTGGTGGGTGACATATACCAATTGTTTGTGTGGGGTACACCTGCACTGCATACTTGATGGGGAAATAAATCTACCTAATCCATCTGTTAATTCGGTTTGTGGCATATACCAATTATTTGTGTGAGAGTACACCTGCACTGCATACGTGACACAGAAATAAATCCAGTTAATCCATCTGTTAGTTCGATGGGTGACATAAATCAATTGTTTGTGTGAGGTACACCTGCAATGCATACATGACAGGAAATAAATCTAGTTAATTCATCTGTTAGTTTGGTGGGTGGCATATACCAATTGTTTGTGTGGGGTACACCTGCACTGCATACTTGATGGGGAAATAAATCTACTTAATCCATCTGTTAATTCGGTGGGTGGCATATACCAATTATTTGTGTGAGGTACACCTGCACTGCATACGTGACATGGAAATAAATCCAGTTAATCCATCTGTTAGTTCGATGGGCGACCTCAAAGAATGCTGAGAGCATCAAATAATGGACGTGGCCCTGGTCGTGGTGCTGCTGGTGTTGGTGGACCTCCTGTTGCAGGGAGAGGATGTGGACGTGGTCGATCCGTGCCAGCTACACGACCTAATGAAACACCTTCCTCAGGTGCACGTAGGCGACAGAACGTTCAGTGCTATTTTGTAGGACCGAATAACGGTGTAAGAATGGGGAGGCCAGAACAAGTAGAGGCGGTAGTAGATTGGGTGGCTGACAGTGCCTCCAGTTCCTTCACATTGTCTCCCAACAGGTCACCTGCTAAAAGGGAAGAGTTGGCAGCTGCAGCCCATGGGCATCTGTCTTTCACCTCACCCCCTTGCAAATCAGGCAAGCAGCCTAAGCCCCAAGTCATGCAGCAGTCTCTTATGCTTTTTGAAGACTCTGCTGACAGGGTTTCCATCGACCATCCACCTAGCCATGCCCCAGAAGTGGAAGAGATTATGTGCAATGATGCCCAACCAGCAAGGAGGGCAGGGGTGAGGAGTGAGTGGAAGATGATGTGGGGGATGATAAGGTCCGAGAGCCCACATGGAAGCAGGTTGCAAAAGCAGAGTGGCCGTCCCCCTAGCCCAGGCATCCTCAAACTGCGGCCCTCCAGCTGTTGCAAAACTACAAATCCCAGCATGCCCGAACAGCCTACAGGTATCAGCATACAGCAGAGCATTATGGGAGTTGTAGTTTTACAACAGCTGGAGAGCCGCAGTTTGAGGATGCCTGCCCTAGCCAGTACACCTGCTACTAACCACCGCACCCAGGGACTGAGCACACCAAAGCCATCTCCAAGGAGTTCCCTGGCGTCGGAGTTCTTCAGACAATGTGCTGACCACAAGACGCGAGTGGTTTGCATGCTGTGCAATCAGAGCCTGAAGCCAGGCATAAATGTTCTAAACCTGAGCACCACCTGCCTGACCAGGCATCTAAATGCAAAGCACAAACTGCAGTGGAGTACACACCTCAAAAACCCCGAAAGATCTCCTGCTCCCTCTTCTTCTGCAGTCTCGGCCTCTTCCTCCCCTTCTGGAGTGACAGTGGCACCTGCCACCCCGCAAACTGAGGATGTGGCAGCAACACCACCACCTCCACCACTGTCACCAAGCATGTCCACACTGGTCCATGGAAGCGTTAAGCTGTCCATACACCAAACACTGGAGAGAAAGACAAAGTAACCCCCTACCCACCAGCGATCCCTGGTCCTGAATGCCAGCATTTCAAAATTCCTGGCCTTTGAAATGCTGTAATTCCGTCTGGTGGAGACAAAGATTTTTAAAAGCCTTATGGCTGTGGCTGTCCTACAGTACAGTCGTGGCCAAAAGTTTTGAGAATGACACAAATATTAGTTTTCACAAAGTTTGCTGCTAAACTGCTTTTAGATCTTTGTTTCAGTTGTTTCTGTTATGTAGTGAAATATAATTACATGCACTTCATATGTTTCAAAGGCTTTTATCGACTATTACATGACATTTATGCAGAGTCAGTATTTGCAGTGTTGGCCCTTCTTTTTCAGGACCTCTGCAATTCGACTGGGCATGCTCTCAATCAAATTCTGGGCCAATTCCTGACTGATAGGAACCCATTCTTTCATAATCACTTCTTGGAGTTTGTCAGAATTAGTGAGTTTTTCTTTGTCCACCCGCCTCTTGAGGATTGACCACAAGTTCTCAATGGGATTAGGATCTGGGGAGTTTCCAGGCCATGTACCCAAAATGTCAACGTTTTGGTCCCCGAGCCACTAAGTTATCACTTTTGCCTTATGGCACGGTGCTCCATCGTGCTGGAAAATGCATTGTTCTTCACCAAACTGTTGTTGGATTGTTGGAAGAAGTTGCTGTTGGAGGGTGTTTTGGTACCATTCTCTATTTATGGCTGTGTTTTTGTGAGTGAGTGAGTGAGTCCACTCCCTTGGATGAGAAGCAACCCCCCACATGAATGGTCTCAGGATGCTTTACTGTTGGCATGACACAGGACTGATGGTAGCGTTCACCTTTTTTCTCCAGACAAGCCTTTTTCCTGATGCCCCAAACAATCGGAAAGAGCCTTAATCAGAAAATATGACTTTGCACCAGTCCTCAGCAGTCCATTTACCATACTTTCTGCAGAAGATCAATTTGTCCCTGATGTTTTTTTGGAGAGAAGTGGCTTCTTTGTTGCCCTTCTTGACATCAGGCCATCTTCCAAAAGTCTTTGCCTCACAGTGCCTGCTGCCATTCCTGAGCAAGCTCTGCACTGGTGGCACTCCGATCCCGCAGCTGAATCCTCTTTAGGAGACGATCCTGGCGCTTGCTGGACTTTCTTGGACTCCCTGAAGCCTTCTTAACAAGAATTGAACCTCTTTCCTTGAAGTTCTTGAATATCCTATAAATTGTTGATTGAGGTGCAATCTTAGTAGCCACAATATCCTTGCCTGTGAAGCCATTTTTATGCAACGCAATGATGGCTGCACGTGTTTCTTTGCAAGTCACCACGGTTAACAATGGAATAACAATGATTTAAGTATCACCCTCCTTTTAAGACGATTACTGAAATGATCTCAGCAGGTCCTTTAAAGACAGCAATGAAATGCAGTGGAAAAGTTTTTTGGGATTAAGTTATTTTCATGGCAAAGAAGGACTATGCAAATTGCTATTATAAAAACTTAAGCAGCAACTTTTCCAATTTCCAATATTTATGTAATTCTCAAAACTTTTGGCCACGACTGTACATGGTTTTCAGCTGCCACTACTTTTCCTGGGGAGCCATCCCTGCCCTGCACAACCAAGTGGCAGACAAAATCAGGTGTGCACTGTGCAATGCCATCTGTGGCAAGGTCCACATAACAACAGCTACGTGGACCAGTAATCATGGGTAGGGACGTTATATCTCCCTAATTGCACACTGGGTAAATGAAGTGACGGCTGGGCCTGAGGCGGATAGCAGTTTGGCGCATGTCCTTCCGCCACCGAGGATTGCAGGACGTTTCGCGTTGGCACATGGCCTGAGCTTGCCCTTTATGCCTTGGAGGTGCTGGCCTTCCCTGCGTCCAGTGTATTGTCCGAACGGGTGATCACAGACAAGCGCAGCTGCCTGTCCACAGCCAACATGGACAAGCTCACATTCAATAAAATGAACCAGGCATGGATCCCACAGGACTTGTCCGTACCTTGTGCAGAATAGACAAGTATACCGGCTGCACCCAGCCATTGTTATACTCCAGGGCACTTTTTCTTTGCATTCTCTTTTCTATTTCCCAATGTTTTGGGGTCTTCCCAAATTTATAAAAAAAAAAAAAAATAAATAAATAAAATAAAAAACTACAAAAACAGTGTTGGGTACTTCCTCTTCCTCCATCATGGCTTCCACCTACACCGCCACATCCACCGCCTCCTCAACCTCATACTCCACTTTGACCTCCGCCTCCTAGATCAAGATCATAATTTTTTACTTTTTTATATGTTATTTTAAGTGATTTCCTTATCCACATTTGTTTGCAGGGCAATTGTCCTGCTCTTTCCCCCATTTTGCTTCCTTTTGCAGCCCTATAGCCCTCATTATGACTATTTTACAGCAATTTTGGTGCACCAAAGTTCGGGTCCCCATTGACTTCAATGGGGTTCGGGTTAGCTTTGAGTTCAGGTCAAGTTTGGATCCCAAACCCGAACTTTGACCCGAAGTTCTGTCGAACCCAGTGAACCCGAACATCCACGGGTGCGTTCGACCCTACTATGCATCTTTGATTAAGAAATTGGATCCTGGCTGTTTTCTCGCCAACTGAAGATCGGAACCATGGTCACCGATGATGCAAAGAACATTCTGTCAGCTCTTCATCAAGGAGGGTTGACCCATGAGCTCTGCTTTCTAACATTCTAAAAATAGAAAATTACAAAATCACTAAATTATGTCACCATAAAGTAAGTATATTGCAATTTTTTTTAATTTTCTGTAAATTTTAGATTATTTTTTTTATAAGTAAAGGTAAAATATACTACCATTACCTTGAGCATGATACGCTGTTGTTCTGAACTTTTGACAGTTGTGGAGTGGACTGAAAGGTAGATCCCTGGTCTGATAAGATCTTGTTGGAGAACAAAAAGAGAAAAAGTATACAACCAAAGGGACACCACAAATGGGTGCACGGCACCACACACTAATATTGATGGTATTATATTTAAGTCACAATCAATTAGGACAGGTTAGTAATGGGTAACAGGTAACTTATAAGGTACTCACACTATAGGAAATCTTGATCAATGGATGGAGGCAGCAAATGGTAAACATAATTGTTTGAAAGATTTGTGGAACTTACTTCACCAGGGAGGAATCTCTAGAGATAAACTCAAGACACTCAAGGGATTTTCCCCCCTCGCTTGGGTCACATAGAGAGTCTCAGGAAGAAACAGACAGTCCAGAAGATCTTCTTGCAACTTCCTTTATTAAGACAGGCAGGGTAAAAAATGCTTAACGCGTTTTGGGGTTATGATATAGTACCCCTTCCTCAGGAGCAGTGCAATACAAATATCATGGCTACACAGTTTTTATACATACAAAACACATGTTCGCGCTTCAAATGTACATCACTTCCGGCCGGACCGAAAGTGTCAGTGCGTTCTAAGGTGGAGCGCATTGGTAAAGTGGGGTTTAAAACCAACAGTTTTGTACCAATATGGGCACAATATAAAATATTCCAAAGGTACAGGATGAAAAGTTTAATGAATAATAAGATTGCCAAAGAGCTGGTAGGAGAAAGTGTATAATGCAACATCACTTCCAGTTTCGGAAGCGGACCGGAAGTGTTCATGCGCATTAAATCGAGGCAATACAGAGGACAATTTTGTGATGGTATTTTCGTTGGTGGGGTAAGGGTTTCACAATAACATCCAGTTTAATTTTATTACAAGATACAATATAAGACACATGAGAATTAGACCGATTATGAAAAAACATTGGGGTATACTACAAAAAAACCCGATTCTGAGACATATACTTCCGCTCCGGCCGGAAACCGGAAGTGATGTACATTTGTAGCACGAACACGTGTTTTGTATGTATAAAAACTGTGTAGCCATGATATTTGTATTGCACTGCTCCTGAGGAAGGGGTACTATATCATATCCCCGAAACGCGTTGAGCTTTTTTTCCCTGCCTGTCTTAATAAAGGAAGTTGCAAGAAGATCTTCTGGACTGGCTGTTTCTTCCTGAGACTCTCTATGCGGCCCAGGCGATGGGGGAAAATACCTTGATTGTCTTGAGTTTATCTCTTGGGATTCCTCCCTGGTGAAGTAAGTTCCACAAATCTTTCAAACAATTACGTTTACCATTTGCTGCCTCCATCTATTGACAAAGATTTCTTATACTGTCAGTACTTTATAAGTTACCTGTCACCCGTTACTAACCTGTACTAATTGATTGTGACTTAAATATAATACCATCAATATTGGTGTGTGGCGCCGTGCACCCATTTGTGGTGTCCCTTTGGTTGTATACTTTTTTCTATTTTTGCTCTCCCACTCTGACGGTTGTGACACTACTCTTACTTCACATTTATAACCAAACCACTGGCTGCCTGCCCTCTTCTCCCTCTTCCTCCTTACTATTACTCCTTAGCCTTGACCATCCATCCTCTGGCGCCCTCAGTGCCCTTCATCTATGACCCCTATTGTTTGATCTCCGACATAGGGGCCATTGTGATTGACACTCTGTTTTTCTCTCCCTCAATTCTGTACTTCATTTTGCTCGGCCGATGGGAGACCAACGGCTGACCAGAGTAACAGTGGCAGACTCAGGTTGGACATACTTTTTTTTTTTTTATCAAATCTTTATTTAAGATTTCAAATTGCAATAAAGACAGTGAGTAATACATTATATGAATGTACATCATAGAGAATTGAACAATAACAACAACGACATCCTTGGTCTAAAAATTATAAGGTATATAGCAAATAAAGGGACTGACATACGATCAATTATGGCCCAAAGTATTATATATTGTGAAGGGTTACTGTAGCATATTTACACAAAGAGACAAGTACACAGTTAAAAGAGTGAGCACACCTCTGGACGGCTGTCTATCAACCACCTTTGGTGCGAGTCAATACATGGTGAAGATCAATCCTACATGAGAATAACAATAGTGTAAATGGAATTTTTTATGCCATTCGAGCCACAGATTTCACGTCAGAAGATACCTATCATCCGATAGAGATTCCCAGCTAGACAACTCCTCGAGCTGACATAGCTCGTGAACCTTACCAACCCAATCCCCAATCAGCGGCGCTGTAGAGGATAGCCATAGCATCGGGATTAACAGTTTTGCTGCAGAAACAAGGGAGGATAACAGAGAGTGCTTGGTTAGCGCAAAGCCGGCACTGGGTAGGTTGAGTAAGACTACAGACGGGTTGAGCGAAGAAGCATTAGGGCAAATCTCCTGTATACACTTAGAAATCATGTCCCAAAAGAGGGATATTAATGGGCACGACCACCATATGTGAAACAGAGTACCCAATGCAGCACTGCATCTCCAGCACTGGTCCGAACGCGAGGAATCCATGGCTCGTAACTTGTCAGGAGTGTTATACCACCTAGTTACTATCTTATAGGCATTCTCTTGAATTCTGGTGCAACGGGAATAACCCTGTGAATGACACAGAATACGATCCACTGTCTCATCGTCAAAAGTGGTGCCCAAGTCCCTCTCCCATTGCTTGATGTAAAGGGGTCTGGAGGGGTCATAAGCATCCTTTAATTTAGTATACAACAGTGAGATTACCCCTTTTTTACTCATTTGTTGCGTCAAGACCGCATCATACCAAGTAGGATCATAATGGGCAGGAGTACAGGTGATGTATTGAGTACATATTTTCAAAATTTGCGAATAATGCAGAGGGGACCACGGTATATGTGGGAAACTAGTTTTAAGCCCTTGAAGTGTCTCCTACTGCTCCTGTTCCTAGTGCTGACCATATCTTTAGGTCATCTTTGAAGTCTTTTACTAACAGGTAAGGTAAATAACATATAGGGGTAAATGGCGACAGGCATTGAGTAGAATAAATGTGCGCTGACGTTTTGGACCATGTCTCCACTACTCCTCTAAGTAAGTCCTGGTCATCTGATCCCCTTTTACAGCTGACCTTATGATCCCACAACCCCGCCAATCCCATCGGGCCCAACATCCTCCTGGCTATCTGACATCCCAATTTACAAATTTTCGGGTTGCAAAGTTCTGAATGTAATCTCATTTGCACCGCCTTGTAATAACCAGCGACATCTGGAAGCCCAAAGCCCCCCTTCAGTCTAGATCTGGCCAATACCTTATAGGCTAGCCTGGGGCTGCTATTCCCGCATATAAAGGAAGAAAATAATCTACGAGTCTGAGCCAGAAAAGATTGAGGTAGGGAGATGGGGAGGGTCTGCAGCATGTATAGGAGTCTTGGTAGGACATATGTTTTCAGTAAATTCTTCCTGCCTACCAAAGATAAGTAAGGGGTTTTAATATCCACAAGTTGTTGTTGTAGTAATTCATGGAGAACAGCTGACTAGGTTCCCTTGTCACTTTAATGCCCAAGTATCCAATGTAGGAGTCATGCCACTGAAAAGGGAAATCTCTCTTGAGTCTTTCCACTAAAGACCCAGCGATATTTATACCCAGAGCAGTGCATTTGGAGAGGTTAATTTTAAAGTTGGACACAGAACCAAATCTGTCCAATTGCTTTAGGAGGGCTGGGAACGCTTCCTCTGGGTTTGTCAGGAATAACAACATGTCATCCGCAAACGCAGCCACCGTATGTATTTCGGGACTCACTTTCAAACCCCTGATCTCAGGGTCTTTTCTCAATGCTTGTATAAACGTCTCTAGACAGAGTATAAACAGTGTGGGCGAGAGTGGGCATCCCTGGACCCTTGCGGATGGGCCAGAATACAGAGACAGCACTGCATCAACAAACTGCAGGGGAAGGCCAAATTTCTACAGGGTGGCTTTCATCAAAATCCAGTCCAGCCTGTCGAACGCCTTCTCGGCATCAGTACTAAGGAAAGCAAGCCTCCTCCGTGTTTCAAGGCGAACTGCTGCGCCTGAAGGACCCGAAACGTGCTGTCCCTGCACTCCCTGCCCCCCACAAATCCAGACTGCTCTGATGATATAATTCCAGGCAATAGTTGAGAGAGTCTACTGGCCAAGAGTTTCACCCACAGTTCACATCCGCGTTTAACAGCGAGATTGGCTTATAACTGGAAGGAATCTCAGCGTCCTTGCCCGGCTTTAATAGTACAACAATGTGTGCCTCCAGCGCTTGCTTGGTCAAAGGGGTTCCCTTCATCAATGAATTGAAGAAAGTGACAAGTTGTGGACCCAGGACCGGAAAGAATCATTTGTAATAAGCTACCGTAAGACCATCTGGTCTGGGGCTTTTACCTTTAGAAGTAGATCTAAGGACCCTCTGAATTTCATTCAGAATTACAGGAGCCAATAAAGTCTCCTTAGAATGCTCTGGGATAACAGGTAAGTCTAATTGATGCAAGAACCTCCCAATCTCCTCCCCTCTAGCCCGTGACTCAGCACTAGTCTCAGTGGGTCAGTAAATTATACAAAGCGTGGTAATAAGCACTGAATATTTTTGAAATACTATGAGTGTCTGTAGATAGGGACCCGTCTTGTGATCTCATTTGTTTAATGAAAGCCTGGTCAGCACGTTTCTTAATTAGGGCCGACATTATCTTACCCCCTCTGTTCCCGTGAACATAATGCTTGTGCTTCACTCTCAAGTAAGCCCTAGCCGCCTTCACATTCAGTAACCCCTTAAGTTCCTGCCTAAGGGCTTTAAATTCTGCTAGATCCCTAATTGCTAATGACCTTTTCTGAGACGCCTCCAGTGTGGAGATATGGGTTAAGAGGTCAGTCATTTGCTTCATCCTAATTTTTTAATGTGCGAGCCTAATGCAACAAACTCCCCGCGGATCACCACCTTATGTGCTTCCCACACTAAAGCCCCTGATAATGTGGAGTCGACATTCAGGGAAAAATACTCCTGTAGTTTCTGTGATATAGAATCAACCTGTGCTCTGGAGTCTAGGAGGGTATGATTCAATCCCCATGTCCACTCTCTTCCACACAAATCTGGTAGACAGATAACAAAGAAGACCAGCGCATGATCAGATACCGTGATATTATGGACTACTGAGGATTGAACAGCGGGTAAGTATCTATCAGAGATGAAGAAATAGTCCAGCCTCTGATAGTACTTATGAGGGTTGGAGTAGAATGCGTAATCTCGTCTATCCCCATGCACTGATCTCCAAATGTCACTGAGATGGAGGTCCCTAAGACATGTGTGAATTGACCTGAGGGCCTGGTACGATACAGCGGATTTCTGTGTTAAGGAATCGAGCAGAGGATTCAAGGTGAGATTAAAGTCACCCTCCACCAATAGGACACCTGTGCCGAATGTGTTAATCGTATTAATTATGTCCTTCAACCAACTTGCCATTCTTACATTCGGGGCATATATATTGCAAATTGTGACCATCAAGTGCCCTATTTCGCCTTTCAAAAGCAGAAACCGTCCCTCAGGCTCTTTCAACTCTGAGTGGAGGGTGAAGGGAACACCCCATTTAAACTCAATACTAACTCCCTGTGCGGATGAGTTATCAGAGTAAACATGATACCATAATCCGAAAGAGGAGTTACATAGATTTGGCACCCTAGAACCAGCGAAATGGGTCTCCTGGAGGAGGACTATATCCACTGCTATTCTTCTGAGGACCTGGAATATTCTGCTGCGCCAAATAGGGTTATTGCAGCTGTGGACATTAAAGGTGGAAAAACCTAGCTTTAACGGGGCCATTTGAATGATCTATAGAGCCACAAACGAAGGCCGTATGTATGACCAAATACCAAGGGTGTACATAACAAAACTAATATAACCACACAATTTGTGAACATTTCTGGTGAGTAATTTCCAATTGAATCGGAATATTGTACCGGGGGGGATAAATACTCATGCAAGCAACATGTGTATCCCGACCAGCCCAGTACCCCGACATCTCAGCTTCGCTATTAATTAATCATAGAAAAGTGAATAAGAACTACCCATTGTAATCCACCTATAAGGTAAAACCTATTTGGTGAAAGAGAGAGACCCTAGTAACTACAGGGAGCATGTTAGCCATAGGTGCAATGTAAACAGGATCGGCAAGAACAACGTATAACTGAAAGAAACATCTGTTAAAGGCAACCTAATAAACAGCTGTTAAAGGCAATGAAAGGTGACATAATAAACGGCTGTTAAAGGCAAATAAATGCAACATAGTAAACAGCTGTTAAAGGCTTCTTGATAAACCAAGGTCATAGACCTAGTAACAACCATTATTGGCATTGATAGCAATATACCGCTAGCGCCCGGCCTTCATCCTGGTATGTCCTGACTTTAGCAGAGAATGGTTACATATTAGTGATACCTGCTCTGAGTTTTATGAGATTGTTGATTTCAAAGAGAATATCTATTGCTGCTGGACTAGCCGTAAATTTGAAGTATAGAATGACCCTTAATCCTGATACTGCATCGCATTATCCTA